>CAOLHI010000911.1:0-480672 GCA_948474755.1 Ctenosaura bakeri | reverse complement strand
GACCAGGGTATGATTTCCCACTCAAGCATGGAAACCCACTTGATGACTTTGAATGCATCACATACTCTCAGACCCAGAAAATACTGTGATATGTTCACCCACTATGATATGTCAGAAACAACTTGAAGGTACACAACAGAAACAAGATTTAGTTCTGCCCTCTAATATGTGAGATAAAGGCAACAGCCAATGAGTGAGACTTAGGCCATTTCCTCACTGCACTGTTATAGTGCTATTATTCCACACCCAATTCAAAACACTACACTGCATCCCATGGAATCCTGGAGTTTGCAGTTTAGGGAAGGACATTTAGAATTCTCAGCCAGAGAGCTCTTTGGACCAAGTAAACTACAAACCCCAGAATTCCACAGGATTTGGAAAGTGGAATAATAGCATTATAACAGTGTAGTGTACAAATGGTCTTAGCTGTAGCTTTTGGTGACTTCCACTTGTACTGTTGACTATGCATTTATCAAACCATATGCAAAAGATGATATTGGATGGCAACTTTCATCAGCTTTACCTAACAAAGCCAATGTTTAAGAATGCTGGGTCTTGAATATCTAGAGATTCACTTCTTGGCCACATTATAGAGCATAGTTGGAGAACATTTTTTTTTCCTGTTGAGGTCCATACAATTTTTACACAAAACTGTTGAGTCAGTCATTCTGCAAGAGTTGTGGTCGTGGCTCTTTCCTTTGCTCAGTATGCCATAGCAACAACAACAGTAATAACAGGAAGATATTTGACATTTTCCCTCTGCTGGCAGAACAAGGTTTTCTCCTTGTGTCTGGAGGACAGAGTGAGGCAGAGTAAATTAAATCAATAATCTAGAGTTGCCTAAGGAGTCAACTTGGTGTGAGGCTCAAGATCAAAAGGGTAGGTATGACGGATCTCCACATCCCATTGCTGATTTTCAGCATTGTAGAGTTCTCATTTTATAAACAAACTTCTTGATTGATTGATTGATGAATTGATTTGATGTTATTTCTTTCCTTTCTTTTCCTCTAAATGGAAACTTATTAAACAAGACTTTTTGCAAAGATCGAATTCAAAACACTGTTAAGTTGAATTATTAAAAGAAAATGGCCAAAGCACAATGATGAGAATCATGCATCCCTTTAGAAGTTTTTAGGCTACAAGTCCCAGCAGGCCTAGCCAGACTAACCAATGGTGAGGGATACTGGGACATGCCATTCAGCAGCATCTAGAGTGTTGCACAATTCATGCCTTACCCCTGGAATAAGTCCAATTATTAAAATAGAATGGATCTTTTGAATCGATGGGAACATGGCAAGTCAACATATATACAAGTTCTATTGATTCAGTAAATTGCAATATTACAGCACAATTAAAAGCGATCTAAGGCCTCATAAATAAAAAATAAATACAGCCCCCCTTCCTCTGCAGTCATTGAATGACTAAATCAAATGGTTTCTGCCTGTCATTGAAAGGAAAATGAACTGTATGCTTCTCATCAGACTCTCTGGCCCTTTCCGCATGGCATTTGCTATGCGAAAGGGCGCCTGGAGTGTCGCGCAATTGCGAGGAGCGATCTGCATGACACACTCAAAATCACGCGATGCTCCAGGGGCCGGCAGGTGCCAATCACACACCTTTTCATTTTTGGCTGGAAGCCAAAAATGGTGGGAATCATGCATTGCTCCCAGGTCCCATGCACACTTATCTGGTGTGTGGAGCCTCTGGAGCTGCACTGGTAGAGCTTCCTGCCCCAGCACAGCCTGGGAAAGTCCCAGGCTGCACTGCGGAAGGAAGAGGAAGGGCTCTTGTGCAAGCAGGCAGCTCGTGCGGACCTGAAGCAACAGGGATGCAAGAGCCTCTCGCCAGAGGCTACTCGCGCAATCCCCACACCCCAGTGCTGGAAAGGTAAGGTCCAGAAAGGGCCTCTGTATCTTTGGCTACTTGTGTCTTATTCACTATTTCTTATTTGTATTTTTGTGTGTGATGATTTGAGTATATATATTTAAGGAAGACCAGGACATTAATTACATCAGTAATGCAGTGAAATTTTAATGTTTGGGTTATTCTTGTTAATTGAGGCAAACTATGTCTATGATTTCCCACCTATTTACCATTCAACTGTTTGATGGGTTCCAGTGATGTAAAATGTGAGTTTACAAAGGTGAAAGACTATCAAGCTTTGTTCAGTATTTCACTGTTTGTACTGATGCCCTAGTGAGAATAATTGCCTCCTACCATATTGCATAGTAGTTCAGTGCCACGTATACTGGTAATTGTTCTTACACAGCCAGAAGTGTATGGAATAGGGTTGTTTAACTTCTTTGCAATGCATTTCTCAGTCTGTAACCCCACACCCTGGAGAATTCTGAGAACAGACCTGCCGAACAAGTGAGGGGACACTTGGGCAAAACATTCCCTCCAGACTACTTCTGATTTTGCCTTTCCCTAGTACTAAAAATAAGTACAGAAAGGCAGGAGAGAAATGGAACAAATTCAAATGGGAAACATCTGTTGGCTGATGAGTGCCTCAATCTGACAAATATGCCCACTGAAGAAGACTGCTAGACAACAGGCATTACTGTTGGGTTGTTGTTGTTGTTGTCATCTGCCTTCAAGTCTTTTCTGATTTATGGTGACCATAAGGTAAACCTTTCATTGTGTTCTTTTAGCAAGAGTTGTGGGGGGGGAGCGGTTGGATTGCAATTTTCTTCCTCTGAGGCGGAAAGAGTGTGACTTGTCCATGGTTACCCAGTAGGTTTCCATGGACCAGCGGGGATTCAAACCTGGTCTCTAGAGTCATAGTCCAACAGCCAAACCACTACACCACACTCTTTTGGGTTCTCCATAACAATCCAGATATTGGATAGAATCTTACTGGCCCTTTATGTGCTATAACAATGTTTGGGAAAGTGGTCATTGTGCTTGGAAAAAAGCAGTAGTGGGAAACAGAGAAAGGGGTGACAACAGCAGAAAAGGTAGAATGCTGTTGGCCCCATAACACCTGCATAATATTTCACTTCTAGAGGTCCATGAAGCCAAGGCAGTGTAGGAGTGCTGGCTTGGAAAATTGCCTCTGTCTCCAAACAGGCAGGAGGCAGGAATATGCCAAACAGGCAACAGGTGGATATGCCATGATGGGAGCTAGTGAATCTTGTTACCCTGCTTTCTGGGGGTCCCAGGAGGGACACTTAAGTGCACTCTCAATTATATAAGTTGGGGAAATTAGCCAAGAGCACAAGCTAGCAATGCGAGAGGCAGGGCAACAGAGCAGAATCAGGAGTCAGGCCAAGTCAAGGAGCAAACAGGATTGAAATAATAAATGTCATCTTTATTGAAATACAATCAAACAGTGTATGCAACACACTCACGCAGAGAACTAAAGAAATAAATGTTGGAGTGGGATAGAGGAATTTTTAGAGGAGTTGTTGGTTTGGGTGATACTACACCTGTCCTGAAGCCTGGGTAGTCTGCAACAGAAGTTTGGAGATATGGAGTCTCAGTATGTGGGACTGAGGGGAGGGCTCGACAAGCAAAGTGGCAGCAAGGCTGGATGGAAGTTGGGAGCAATCCAAGGGAGCTCACTAAGTCAGGGGTTTATATAGGGGAAAATGTAGCCACAGGCCAGTCTGTACTTGGGGAAAACAATGAGTTTCGGGCTGGAGACAAAGCCTCCGAAAGGTCAGAATTTAGCATGATTGAGTTAAGTCTGAATTGACAAAGGAGTAGACAGTATGCAAATGCAGAGTGCTTGACAGATGAGGATTCTCCTAATCAAGCTTCCTGCTCGGGGCTGGGAGTTCTTTGTAAGTAGCATGCATACATAATAGAGTACATGCCTTTGAGGTCTCCTGAAGCGGTGGGATGACTATTTCTGGCCAGCCTGTATTGTGTTGGAATATTACATCGATTAGTGGTCGTGCCTGTCTGTGAGCCTGTCTGTGGGACTTTGCAGACACATGGAGAGGTATGGTAGAAGAAAGCCAAATTATTGATATCAAAGTGATATCTAATATCCCACAAATCTGGGCTAGCATCTGCAGTAACAATCTGCTTTGAGTTTTACCACTGCTCCACCCACAGCTGTCCCAAGTTGAGCAGGAGCAATACTGGACTAGTGTTCACCAGTTCAGCACAGCTCCAATTCAACTCAGAGAAGGAAGAGGAGTAACAATAAAAACCAAATAGATTTACTGCCACTTTGGTGGCAGATCCACTAGACATCCCTGGGGACAAGCAATTGTCCTGGCCAGCCCTCCCGTTGTGTCTTGTTTCCATCATCCTCCTGCAAGCCAGACATTTCAGAAACCCACAGCATAGAACTGGCCAGCTTTTCCTCCCATCACCATCACTTCTTCCTCCTCCTTATGTAAGCCTTAAAAAAAGGGAAACTTCTAGATAATGGATGGTTACGCTAGCACAGTGCCTTGATAGAATCTTGGCCCATGTAAATACACATACATGCACAATCATTACTGGTTTGCCACTCAAAAAATAACATAAAATAAAATAAAATAGGGGGATCATAACATTTTATTATTGTCGCTCTTTGGTATGTTGTTTTCATGGCATCACTTTCTAAATAGCCTACTGCTCTGGGGCTATCTATAGCTTCAGTTCTGCTTACTCTGCCCGACTGCATGGACCTTTATTATTATCTTCACCATAGGTAGAAAACAATAGTTACTGTTGGCTTGTCACCAGGGAACAGAGAACAGCCTTTTACACAGGCACCTCTCCTGGCCTGAAATGAAAGGGAATCTGTAATGGCTAATGAAAGGCCAGCATATGCAAAACCTTTGGGATTTCATCAGTTACTGGGGAGGAATTGAGAATAGAAATGTTAAATAAATAAATGAATGAATTAATAAATAAAAAGAAATGAGCAGCACTGCTCTAGGTTGCACTTCACATCAGGAATAATAAAATGACAGGTAAGAATTCAGCTTTCCCAGAAAAAAAACATTAACTGTTTCTTGTGAATTGTGATTGGGCTGGGCTGTACACTGGAATGTGAAACATCATCATGGGTAACAGGAGACCTATTGGCAAAGGGAGGATCTTTGACAGTGCTGCATGGAATGGGGAAAGTAGGCTTTCATTGCACTGTGTCAGATGTTGTTGAAAGAATGACCACAAATTCATGGCCGCAAGCCCTTTATGTGACTTTTCTAACTGTGTGGGAGGGAGAAGTGGAAGAGGTATCCAGAGAGCAGAGGCCTGAGAGCAGTTCATATTCTCTGAAGTGATTAAAAGTTGGATAATTGTTGTATAATGCTTGTTGGAAATGTGTTTGGGGAAAAAAGATCTGCCAAGTGTTAATAAAAATGACCTGGGCATATTCATTAGGCCAAAGAATGAATTCCCAGTCCCTGTGTAGCCCATGGTAGGCATGAGAAAAATTTAAATTTTAATGAAGCAGCTATTTTGGTGATTGGCACTGCTTCTTCTCTTATTTTTTTGACTTATGGAATCCACCGCCAACAACGTTTTATGCTTTTGTGCCGAAAAGGACGTAGAAAATCCCACTGTGGAATCCAAAATATGACTATAAGGAAACATAAAATCAATGGAACAGAACAGATCTATGAAGGGGGTCTCAATTTGTGCATTCTTGTGGATACTTTTATGTGTGTGCACTTGGAGAATTTAACACAGTGTATCAAATTAGAAGGAAGAAGTCCATGAGAGTGCAAAAAAAGAAAGAAAGAAAGAAAGAAAGTTAGCTGTCTCATTCACACTCTTTAATTATTGATATCTTCAACCTTTACGAAGAAGGAAAGTTTTATATATTTCCTTCGAACTAAGAACTGTGGCCACAATTCTGTACCAGCTATATAGTCAAGAATATTTCCTAGCCTGACCTCTCCCCCACCCCTGTTATCCTGTATGTTGGGGGTCCTGGGAGGGGCGCCCAAATTACCAAATAAAAACACAAGATGGGGGAAATTAACTCGAGCATTCTCTTAAGCTAACGAGAGGCAGGGTAACTTTAGCTAGGATCTTTTAACCCTGTGTATACAGCGTCAGGTCAGAGAGCGGCTAGACAAGTCTTAATATTTATTGAGGACAAACAACACGAAAGACACGACATACACTAACTAACTGAGAAATAGAAATGAAGATTTTAGGGGGAATGGGTAATACGACACCTGGTCTCGTAGTCCTGGAGAGAAACGGAGGTTACCAGGGAAGAAGCTCAGCGTGGTTCGCTGAGGGGAGCTCACTGGACAAACCGATAGCAAGGCGGGATGGAAGTCCGGAGTGTTCCGAGGAAGGCTCGGATTTGGGGACTTCTTATAGGGTGGATTTTACCTACAGGTCATGCCATGCTCGGTGAGAACAATGGAGGTTTGGAGCTGGACAAAAGCATCGGAAAAGGTCAGGTTTTACATGATGAGCTTAGCGCTGGATGACAATAGTATGGCCAGTATGCTAATGGACCAACATAAAGGAATGACTCGGCACTCAGCCGTGCGTCTTTGTGTAGATTCGGGCTGAGCAAGGCCGGTTTGCAAGAAGGTGTTCCCTGAAACATCGGAGAGGCTTAAGTTCCCTGCCTAAATGAGGTTTGGAATTTACAACCATTAACGGCTGCGTCTAGTACGTGCTTGTCCGGTGGACCTCTGCAAACACGTGAAGTGAGGTGGCAGAGAAAGGTCAAGTAAAGGCCAAATTAGTTTGATATCAAAAGATATCTAGTGCTCTCACCAGACATATCATAACCGTGGTAACACCCCTTCATAGCTGATGAAGACATCATTCACCGATGTTCCGACCACCGGCAGAATGGACCTCCTTCTCCCCAGGCAATTAAAACCTGACAAAGTAGGTTGGGGGAAGGAGTTAACAGCCTTGGCAATAATGTCCCAATTGTGACTACATAGCATTCATGATTACAGAATGTTACAGGTGAATCACAATCACTACTTGGTCATGATTGTGATACTATTGCCACAGTTGTAACTCCCCCCACTCCACATTTGCTAGGCATCAGCTGCATGGGGAGAAAAGGATCCATTCTGCAGTAATCAGAATGTGAATGCATGCAGCTATTTTTTCTGTAGCTGAATGCATTGCAAGGGCATCATTGGCAGAAATCTCCCAAAGCTCCCCAGAGATCTCTGCACAATGTGTCGAGCTATAGAAAAAACTTCTAGAGGTATTTCCACTCATCTCTCCACTCTCTCATGGAAATGGCTGTGTGTATGGAGTGTGTGCGTGTGTGCATGTATATGTGTTCACAACCACATTGTACTGCTTACAAGATGGAGATGTGGTTACATGATACACATATGTCTCCTGATGCAGGATTTCAGCCAATATTTCAAAGTCTACTGAATAGGCCCAATGAAAGAGTTCTAGCAGAACTAGACAGATAAAAACTAATATGGACTTTGCTGTAGTCTTTGTATGATGCTGTTACCCATCTTTGGTCTGTCAGGTAGCATGATCTCCAACATGTGTTTTCCTGCCATTGTTTTAGCTCATCTCTCTAGCCTATTGTCAGTCATGTGCCAAAAAAAGAACAAGAATGAAAAAACAAAAACAAAAAAACGCAGATATTCACACAAGGCCTGGGATCTGAATGGAACCTTGGGAAAATTCACTCTCCAGGTCTTGTTTTCAGAAGGAAAATCCATTAAAGGTTTTATAGACTCACAGCTGTCCATTGTTTCTTTACACAGTGGATTAAGCTGTACAGCTCAATATAGCAACAATGCTGTTGTTGACACGTAGATGGCAGTTATTGTGTGGCCACAGAAGCCAATAGATTTAAAACTGTTGGGATTCTGGAAAATGTTACAAGGATTAAGCACATACCCACGAGGGTCTCAATATCCTGCATGATTTGCAGAGCCATTCCTGTATGTTTTTTATGGTCTCTCGGCTTTAGGGAAACTGTACAAAAAGAAATATGTATGTAATGATATTTTTACTCTATACTAGCAGAATAGAAAGAGTAGAGCCAGCTAGGGATAATTGCCATGATCCAGATTTCTACAAGGGTCTAAAGAATGCATGGTGGTCAAAATGAGCACTCCTTTCCTGATTGTTCTGGCATCAGGGAATGATCAATGCATAGAATGGAGCAGAATGTCTATGTATTTTTTTATGGTGATATGACTCATTGACTTATTGATGAAGTAATGGCTTCATACTTCAGGAAAAGAGAAAGAGCAGTTTGACAGTAGAATACACTGCCTTGGAGTGTGGCAAAGTCTCCTTCTTTAGAAGTTTTTAAACAGAGGTTGGATGACCATTGGTTAGGAGTGCTTTGATGATGTATTCCTGAATGACAAAGGGTTGGACTTGATGGCCCTTGTGGTCTCTTCCAACTCTATGATTCTATGATTCCATGATTCTACAACTATATCATCTTCTGCAACCTGATACCTTCCTACTGTGATGAAACATGACTCCCATCATCTCTACCCAGAAAGCTCAACTATATTACATTCCAACATATTAGGTGGGTACCAGGTTGCAGACTGAACTGTACCACAGGTGAATCCTGATCACTCTTGACTACCTTTCTTCCCTATTTCCTACTATTGATTAAACTGTAGAAAATGATTATACCACATTCATCTTCTGGAAGGTTTCTTGGTGCTAATTTAGGTGGCAAACATTACAATGACTGAAGTGGTAGTTTTAATAGCAGCAGCAGTAATAAGAAGTCACTGACACTATCTGTTCTTTCCTTCTCATCTTTCCTGTCCATAAGTAGGTAGCTTTGGTTTAGTCACTTGCCATCTTCATTGACAATGTCACTTTCTGATCTTTGAGAAAAACTATGGTCTGATAGCCAATAAAAGCTATATATGGTTAGGAAGGAGGAAATTCCTTCTCATTTTTCTTTAGCCTATTGTGAAATATCAATACTTAAAGCACTTGATGTGATACAAGGAGAATGTCAGTCATAGCCTGATTAGCACGAACTCCTTAAACTGAAGCATCATCTTTGACAACTGTGAAATAAACTTATTCTTCTGAGAGTAACCAGAAAAGAAGTACCTACAGGTATCATCCATCATCTTCAGATCTGCTTGACTTTCTTGGGTCTTTGACTTCCAACTCATTGTTTATATACCTTGAACCTAGTTTGATTTCTTTAATAGTTTGATCTCTCTACTGGACAAAGTCCTTCCTGCAGGGAGTGATAATTGTTCAAAGGGATTTTTTCCCCCAGTGGTGTAAATGCTATCTTCAAAACAAGAACAACAAAAACTCCACATTTTTAATTTCATTTTTGAAATATTGATTATTCAATTAAGCATATTGTTTTTGTAATAAGTGTGGGTGTTGGCTACCATTCCAGAATCTTACCTTTGACATTGCTTTAGGCCATTTGATCTTATTTTCAATTACTCTGTTTAAAGGAGGAATGCATTTCACCTAGCAAATCTGCTCTGGAGCTAAAACTTTAGTTGAAACACCATCATTTTATTTCCCTGTTAGTAGGATGTAAATAGCATATGTATCTCCTTGTCTGAAGAAGTTCACATGGGATAGTGCTTGGAAAGCAAGAAGGTCTTGAAGCCTTCTGTGCTGCCTCCTTGTCTTGTAGGCATTCTTCCCATGGGGATGAAGCTTTCTCCACTATAAGACAGATGTTGTCCATCTGTGGGCTGGTGATTTCATTCCCCCAATCTGGGCCATTTTCTAATGTTAGGGACATTTGCTGGCAAGTTAGGGGCACTTGAAGGCAACCGATAGCAGTCTCTTATGGTGTTCTTTTGACTAAGTCAGCACTAGTCCACCAGCACCAAGAAAGAAATATGTCAGAAAAATATGCAGCTGATTCAACCCAGTCATCACCTCCTTCTTTGCAAATTGCATAAGTGGGCAGAGGTTCCTTTGTACACGTTGTAAAGGTCTCTGGGGGTAACCTATAATTTTCCAGTGGAAGTGAGCCTTCATGGTAAGAGAGATGTGCCATGCTGTCTGCCTTTCTTATCTTTCCCACACCAAACTGTATGTTTCCCCATTTCTTACCTTTTCCTCCTTTCCCCAAACAAAAGGAGTACTTTACATGTAAGAATGTAGCAGGACTTAGTCCAGAAAGTCAGCTTTTAAATACTTAAATATCTTCCAACAGTGCAGTATGATGTGAGAATATTTAGAAGGAGCCAAAAGAATGGTGACTGGATGATCTGCCCTTTGATGCCACATCTATATCCAAACATCAAGCACACTGTATTTACCAAGTGGCCAGAAATCATTGTCTACCATGTGACCTTAGAATATTCATAACAGCTACCGCAAACCTCTACAGTATAGCAGCTTTTCCCAATCTGATTTACAGTTCCAGACAATATGACTAGTGTTAAGGGAGTTGTAATTCCAAATGCGAGAAGGACACCAGTGTGCCCTACAGTAAGTCTCTTGTTCCACACCATGTATAGTGAAACTTTGGCCTTCCAGATGTTTTGATCTTTAACTCACATCAGTTCCATCCATAATGGCTGATGTCTACTTGATAGTGGGACTTGTAGTATAAAATATCTAGAGGGCCAAAATGAGCTTGAGGTTACAGTATATTTTCACTTCTACCTTTTAACTCCATATCCTCTAACTCTATGTGTCTTGCCTAGTCCCTTTTAAAAATATTTTTCCTTTCATCCTGCAATGGTATCTCTCTATAATTCTTGAATATACTATGAATTCAAGATATCCTCTTACTTCTTCAGCATGGTAACAGAAAAAGAGAGGATGTTGTGAATGTCTATCAAGTTAAGGTTCCTTAGACACCAGTGAATCAAGGGAGATGTATGTGCCCTGTTATACAAAGCTGAGAGAGGTTCATGCAGTAGACTCAAGATCCATGCAGGCTTGCTACCTGTTCATCATTTTTATGAATTGTTCAGCTATTGGGAGCTATGTCCATACAAAAAGCAAACATATTATTGACAGAGCTGACTGTATTTTTTCTGACACAAGTTATACCTCATAAGATCAAACAAGGACAAAAGACTGTTTGTGCAGGCATAATTGTGTGTCTTAACAGTCTTCAATCAATCCTTTGGTGTCAGAAATATATTTGAAGGAAAAAGCGCTTCCAAAAGTACAAAAACAACAACAACAAAAGGAATCAGCAGCAGTTGAAACTAAAATGGAGACAGGCAACAATATTCTCTTGAAATCAGACTGTGACATTCAGGTTTTTAAGGCCTCTTTAAAAGGTCAGATAAGGTATCAGATATACCTTCCCCATGACTTCACAACAGTCTTTTTGGTCTGTGAGTTCTGATACAGGTGGTTTATTAAAACTCTGTAATCTCTTTGACAGAGACAACAGTTGCTTCTGATAATCCATCTGCCAGAGAGAAAGGTACTCTTTACTGCAGGGCTGTCCAATGTGTGACCCTCCACTGACCAGCAGGAAGTTTTCAGTGGTGGTTGATGGCTACTGTGTAAATGAGATGATCAATCTCCTCTTGCTTCTACTTCAGACTTTTAAAAAGCCATTGAATGGGCTGAGCCCCATCCTCAAAATAGGCTCACTACCTTGGATAGCTTCTTCAGCATGGTATAGTGGTTTTAGTGTTGGACTACGACTCCAAGAGACCAGGTTTCAAATCCCTATGCAGCAGTGGAAACCTCCTGGGTAACTTTGGGCAAGCCACACTCCCAGCTTTAGAGGAAAGCAATGGTAAACTTACTCTGCAAAAATGTAGCCAACAAAACCCTGTAAAAGTCTTGCCTTAGGTTTTCCATAAGTTGGGAGTCAATTTGAAGGTACACAACAACAAAACCTGGAGTAGATTCACTGTTTCAGTTTGTGACATATCTGCCACCACTGGAACTTTGTCTAGTTTATCTGCTTGCTGGATTGCTTGAATTGTCCAGTGCTGGGAGAACAAAATCCAGGCCAACCAAGGTCAGTTGAACCATTAAGCAAGATGAGGCACATGCCTCAAGCAGCATACTGTAAGTGTCATGAAAGGGCAGCAAATTTGCTATTCCATTTAATATATTGATTTTTTTTATTGATAAGGATGACTAACAATGTTGTTCTTCCTCAGGCCTTCTGGTTTACTTGCATTGGCATAATCAAAGGCTGGAGCAGATTTCCTAGCTGCACATCATCACCTAGGTCAAGCTAAATAACATGAGGGACCAACATTTTTTTGCAATTTGCCAGGGACCAGGACAATATTTGCGCCTACTGTTTTCAAGTGTTTCTTTCTTTCCTGGAAACTTGCCAGAGACTGGTCACCAATGGCATAGGGACTGGCACTGGTCCAGGGAGAACTACTTTAAGTGGCCCTCTCCTAGATTATGCAAAGCACAGCCCTACTCCTGCCAAACTCAACAGCCAGAGTTTGGCTAGAAGGCATCAGGAATTCAGTGACTGGGCAATGGGCTTCAGGAACAGTCCTTCACATTTCTGCCTTTTCAGACCTCCATGGAATATTATGCTCCACCACTGCACAGTATAATATCTTCTTCTGCCTGCAGGCTTAGTATCTTGTTGTTTGCTGTT
Source organism: Ctenosaura bakeri (assembly GCA_948474755.1). NCBI lineage: Eukaryota > Metazoa > Chordata > Lepidosauria > Squamata > Iguanidae > Ctenosaura > Ctenosaura bakeri. The sequence continues at coordinate 468,203 of CAOLHI010000911.1, read as the reverse complement.
AAGTCAATTTTGACTTATGGTGATCCTATGAATAAGAGACCTCTAAGAACACAATTATCAACTCTCAGGCTCAGGTCTTGCAATTTAGGACTATGGCTTTGTTCGCTGAATCAATTTACCTGTAATGTGGTCTTCCTTTTTTCCTACTGCAGTCCATTCTCCCAACTTTTGACTTTTCCAGTGAGTCATGTTGTGTCATCATCTCATGATGTGTCCAAAGTATGACAGCCTCAGTTCAGTTATTTTGGCTTCAAATGAGAGTTGAGACTTAGGCCATTTCTGCATGTGGCAAGGGAATCAATCCCTGCTGCTACTCATCAGATCTTCTTTGGGTCCGGTCGGTCCGGGGTGAGGAGGAGCAGTGCGTGATCGCAGATCCGCACTGCTCCAGCGTCCAAAATGGTGGCTTCTGGTTGGTCGTGGGTCACAACCAACCACTGAAGCTCACCAGCCAAAAGCCCACCCTCTGCAGATTGCAGGCTTGCATTGGTGTGAGCCTGCGAATCTGCATTGGAGATCAGGCACGCAATGGTGCGCACCAGCATTTTGAAACACCTGAAAAATCAGGTTTTTCGAAAACACGCTGGAGGACCACTTGGGGTCACTCCGGAGTGGACTGAGGTGCGGATCTATGCTAAGTAGTCCGGACCCAGTCCGCTCCAAAGTGCAGACATCCTCCGTGGAGGGCGCACTGCACCAGGTTTTTTTTTTCACCCGTGCGGAAATGGCCTTAATTTAGTTTTGGACCCATTTAATTGTTTCTTTAGCAGTCTGTGGTATCTGTAGAACTCTCCTCCAGCAGCACATTTCAAATGAGTTCCTTTTCTTCTTGTGAGGTTTCTTCACTGTCCAGTTTTTACAACCATACATGGAAGGACAAATATCTATGACATAGATGATTCCATCTTTGACATCAAGCATAAAGGTATATAATTAAATACATATAATTTATTTATAAAATCTATATAAGTAAAGATATATTATTAAAATCTAACAGAAACTATACGAAATAAAGAAAAAGGAGAGGTGTTGAACAAACCAACAAGAAAAGCCATGTATGGACAGAACAATTCTGAATGGGACCAACTGGGAGTGACAAGACTTCTACTTCTTCCCACTTCTGCTCACAATTTCTAGGGCAAAAGTTGCAGTTGAGGAGGAGGAGGCTTGTCAACCCACTGCACTATGGTTTTTCCAGTTTCTCTCCTCTCATTCAGAGCAGTAGTGTAGCTGATATATGAATAGAAATACTTTTGAACCAATTGGATCCAAAGCTTGCATCTTCCTCCTTCAACACATCCCCAAAAAATGGCACCCTTGGAACACCTCATTCCTAAACCATATCATTGGCATTCTACTCACCCAGGCACAGCAGGGGCTTTCACTGTGGGAGGGGTGTTGTCCATCAGCAGCACTCCACTCCAACAGTGAATGTTAGCATGAGAGTACCAATATTCCATCCAACTCCCCTCTGTCAGTCAAAATTGAAGGAGGGCAGGATTGTACTTCAGCTCAGAGGAATCACATTTGAAATGTCTTCCTATGACTTTGATTTTTTTTTTTAAAATTCTTTCCTTAGTTCTCTTGATGGCACTCCTGCTCTCCTCCAGAGCTCCTTTAATCTCTGTTATTCTTGAAAATGAATCACCTTCTGGCCCTCTGATGCCATTGCCTGTTTGTCAGCTATCAAATTCAGATGCCATTGCTCTGATGCCACATAAGATTTGGACAATCTTGCTTTTCTGTACTTCAGAGGAATTTTAAAATTAAATTCCAAGAATATAAACATCTGGATGTATCAGAGATAATGTCTGTCTTATGACATTTGATATTTTTTTTATTACTTATTTGTATCCCGCCTCTCCATATGGATCGAGGCGGCGAACAACTTACAAATAGCATGTATTTCTATACATGCCCCCAACAAGCTGGGTACTCATTTTACCGACCTGCGGAAGGATGGAAGGCTGAGTCAACCTTGGAGCCCGGCAGGATCGAACTCACAACCTTGTGGCTTGCAGTACTGGCATTTAACCACTGCACCACCAGGGCTCCCTGGTGTTTATTAATTAAGTGTGTCATATTATACAGCTGTAAGTGTATCTTGGCTATTAATAGAGAGGTGAGAGCAGAGAAAGACAGTTTTAGGTTGCTTTTTTTTAAAAGTGGTCATCATTTTGAACTTGTAATTGAATCAGATGGTTCTCATTGACCAGATTTAAAATCTAGGAAATGGATGTCATTTTATTTAGTTTTATTCAGCCCAACCAGCTTACCCCCATATGATGAGTTACATAAAGTTCAAAGACACTTCTCTTTCCCTGCCTAAGCATCTTCCAGTTCCTCTTTTCCTAGTTCTAGTTTCCAGGGGCCCAAAGAATTGGAATCATTTCAAATACCTGACCTGTTACAATTAGTGCTTAGAAAAATTATTCTGGAGAACGCAACTCCTAGAATGACCCAGCCAATGTGACCAATAGCTATGCTGTCTATAGGCAGTCCTAGTCAAAAGTTCAAAGCCCAAAGAAGTAAATTTTCTAAGTTCTAACTATGTTCCTAAAAAATATCAAGAGGTTCAGCAGAGCTGCAAGAGATTCAGCAGAATTACATAAGCATAAAATAAGAAGGCTGGTGGGAAATCTTTACTCTCTGTATAAAAGTGTGTGTGTGTGTGTGTGTGTGTGTGTGTGTGTATGATAGCTGAGAATCCTGAGATGTCATCCTTGGCTTGCTGGGATCAGGCTTCTGTTTTGTAAGTGTTTCCAAAATGACCCATTTACTTGAATCAAATTCAGGGTGATAATCCAAACCTCTCTTTTCAATGATCCCACATGACACTGTGACTCTAAGTACAAAATGATACTGTGAGAAAAACTGATGCTGTGAAGGGTCTTAAATGGATTTTTGTTTTAAAGTTAGAAAAGGCTTGAAAAAATATTGCCTTACACACACACACACACACACACACACAAATACACAAATCTGGAATGCCACACATGCAAAAGGCAGCTGTAATGAAAACTGGGCACTTCCATTTGTAGGCTTTCTGGTAGGGCCATCTCAAAGAGTGTCACAAATGTCACCTCCTTCAGCCTTGAGGATGTAATTGATGCAGCTGTTTCTGAAGTCTGCCTTTCTGTTGGCAACGTTAACATGACATGCTGGGGCACAATAACAAGCAAAAGACAGTGCAGGTGTTAGAGAGAGAGGTACCATGCTGCAAGGAGACAGGCTCTGATTAGGGAGGCAAAAGACATTTCTCAGTAAATACCAAGGCTTGTTTCTTTGTGTGTCTTGTCAGCACACAGCAGAAGAAATGTTGCATGACTTTACAAGTTTGCAAGGTTATAGTGGATGGTGATAATAATGCCTGACTTTAGGGTGTCTTTTGTCATGGCCTGTGACAAATGTTTCCTAAGCAATTTAGGACTCTTTCTACAATGATGATAACCAGACAGCTAGACAGACAGACGGACAGACAGATAGATGCATACACACACACACACACACACACATGTATGTTAGGAAACTGGGTATATTTTGCTTGCAGAAGTAGGGTTGCCAGATCAGGACCATCCTGGACCCTGAATGTTCTGGACCAAATCTAGTGACTCTTTGTGAGGTTACTGGTAAGTGGGCTCTGGTGATGTCATTAAGCAGAATACAAAAAGCATTAATCACTGTTGCACAGGGTACACCATTAATTTTTTTTTAAAGAAATGAATCTAGCATCATCATTTATTTATATAACACAATCATTGTACTTGGCACTTTACAAGTAAGAGCTTTTTCGCACTTGGCGAAGAAAACGCCCTGTTCTGTTACTTACCGGACTGGCGTGCTCCCTCGGAGGATCCAGGCTGATCTGGAGCAGTGTGTGCTTGCACTACACACTGCTCCGGGGATGAAAATGGTGGCTTCCCATTGGTGGAGGTTCTCCACCAACCGGTGAAGCTTGCCAGTCTAAAGCCCACCCCTGGAAGATCTGCAGGCTCATGCTGGTGCAAGCCTCCAAATCTACACTGGAGCACAACCATGGAGTGGGGTGCGCCATGCTGTTGAAAGACCTGTTTTAAGCGGTCTTTCAATAGCACAGCGAGTGACCACTTCTGGTCATTCCGGAGCGGGCTTAAGTCCGGAACTACAGAAAGTAGTCTGGACCCAGTCCGCCCCCAAGTGCAAATGTCCTCGCTGAAGGACGCTCTGCCCCGTTGCAAAAACAAAGTGTGGAAAAGGCCTAAAAGATCAACCAAAAACAAAACAAAACAGTCCAGTTCCTGCCATCAGGCTTACAAACTAATTATGATATGACACAAAAAGGAAAAGGAGATAGTAATGTGGAAGGTGATTTAGTACAACAGATACTGCCTTTTTTTCCTATCCCTCTGTGGCCAGGGAAGTGGCAGTGGAATGGAGGGGAGGGCCTTTCATTTGATTCTGGGCCTAGACTTGATGGACCTGTGTCTGCCTCCCTTTCTTCTCAGTCTAACAAATGAGACAGACAGACAGACACCACACACACACACACACACACACACATCTACATTTCAAGGCAAAGTTTCTGTCCTGAGGGTCTTCCTCCTCATCCTGAAGACCAAATAAGAGAGGCCAGGTCCTTAGATCTGAGAACCTATGAAGAAGAGATGAAGCCATCTTTAAATATCCAAAGAGATGTCATGTAGAAGATGGAGCACATTTGTTTTCTTTTTCTCCAGAGATTAAGAGGAATATCTTTACCATAAGAATATCTATACCATAAGAGCTGTTCCAACAGTGAAACAGATTACCTAAATGGACTCAACTTCTTTGGAAGTTTTCCAATAGAATTTGAAGAACCATCTTTGAGGAATGCTTTAATTGTGGTTTGGACTGGATGGCCAACATTATTCCATGCTAATGCTTGCAAAAATGAACACTTCTCATTTTGAAGAGAAAAAGAGGCTACTCCTGAAGGAAGGACTGTTGAAATGCTTTTGAAACAGGTTAAAACTATCCTCCTTGGTCACTAGATAGCATGAAAGATGTTTTTTAGAAAAAAAGAGGGGAAATGGAGAAGGAGCAGTGAGGCTATCAGGTTTGTCTGAATGTTTTTTATGGGCACTAGTCATCATGAAGTTGTCCACCACTACTGTATACAATAAATTTCAGGTGCAAGCATGAGATGCCCTAGAAACAGTGACTTTTTCAAGCAGGATTTCATTTTCTTTCCATCATATTATTGTCCATAATCCATCCTGGTGTGATGAAAATCACTGAGAACTGGCACTTTCTAGCAGCATCATGCCCCTGCTTTAAATGAAGGTCATGTTCAGCCAGTCAGATATTAGTCTTAAGAGATGACAAGAGGGTTCCCATTCATAATTTATGGAAAAGGGCACGTTTTGTTTGAGAAGGAGCTGTGCCAACAGTAGTTTCCATCATCAACAAAAATCTAGTGTGAAAATGTCCAGAAGCCGCTATCTCAGCATGTCCCATGCTTCTTTGCCATAAGATCTGCTACAAAGAATGTCTAAAAGCAGTATGCTTAGTTCTCAGCTGTGGATGAAGTGTGTAGTTCTTTCTTACATAAATGCTGGAATATACAGAATAAATAGTTTCCCCAGGAGCTGAGGACAGATATAGTAAGTTTCTCTTCTGAATAGTGCCGTCTTCAGTGTGTCTTTACAGAACAAATTCCTACTGAATTCAGTAACATTTATTCCAAGGTAGGTGTATACAGGAATTTAACCTTAAAAATGTTTTCATCACATGAAATTTATGGACTCAGAATTATATAAACTAATATAATGTAAATCAAACGAGTTGAGAAAGGAATCGTAAATGTAGAAGCACTTGGGCAAAATTTAATTTCCCATATTTTAGAAACATTTTTCCCAAGGTGGATAGATATTTACATAAAAATGCTAAAAAGTTTTAAATCAAAGAGAATCAGCTTCAGTGATAATATGATGTAGCATTTATATTCTGTTCTGACATTAATGCTTTCTCCTTCTTTGTATGCCTTACCATTGATTTTTCATTTCTTCTGGTATCTTTTTTTCTGTCGCCACTCTTGACAGAGAGATTGCTAGGAGGAGAACAGCCTCAAAATTGGGCTGTGCCTCAGAAGGCATACTATTTAAGCAATAATACACAACAGGTAGAGTATTTCTCAGGGATTATTGGGAACTGCAGGTGTGTTGTGAAATGTGAGGCTAAAAGACAAGTGATTCCAGCTACCTGCAATCTCTGGTAATTCCTTGAAGGGTGCTCCATGAGAAATATCTTATGCCTATTATTAGAACTGATATTCTTTCTGCAGCTGCTATACACCCATGCATTTTCTGAGAATTGTTGCCAGTAAAACCTCATTGATGGGGAAAGGAGGGGAGGAAGAGGAGGCGGAGGAGCAGGAAAAGACTTTAATTTTTGTTTCAAGCTTAGCTGCTACTTCTTAATAGATAACATTCTGAACCTTGGGGATCCCTATAGATTGCTACGAATCTGAACAGAGCACCACTGCTGATTCCCTGCAGTGCAGCATCCTGTTCCTTTCTATATAAGCCCATAAGAGGACATAAGAGGACAATAAAACGTCTCTAATAACTCCTCTTGGCAAGAAGCCACACAGGTCAGCAGTGGTCACACAAAGACCTTCTGGAAGAGTAAGGAGACAGGAAAGAAAAGCTGTTTGGTCAATTTCTTCCAAGCAATCCTCAACCAGAACAGGAAGCTGGGGCTTAGAATCTGGGAGTGATTGGTGGACCTAATCCCAAGGGTAGAATTTAAACTAAAAATATAAGACATGTGACATTTCTCTGGTCCAGGAAAGCAGTAAAAAGGAGCGGGGTGGGGGGGAGTGATAGTTCTTTCCTAGCAGGTTGTATACGGCAGCATGTATGTAACAGCAGCACAAACTAATTGAATTTGATTGTGAATTGCTCTTGGTTGATGCTCCAGTTATGCCTCAGATTGTTCTATTGCCTCAGAAGATAGAACAGGTTTGACTACTGAGATGGGCCTCTGCTGCAAAAGGGAAACAATCATTTTTTGTTCAGTCCCATGATCTGCTCACACTGGTGCATTTGGCTTGCTTCTTGAAGAAACACAACACAGATATCAAGTCATTCCAGGTGGCTTATTGTACAAGGCTATTCTTGGTCTTCTGAAGTGAGAGACTGAAGCAACATGAACAGAAAATACTGAAATATGACATCCCATTGGGAAAACAAAACTTTTAGTTCTATCTTTATTTACTTTGCACTGTCACTATCTCTGTTTCCACGGCCATACTGAAGCAGTATATCCTCAAATGAGCTCTGCTGGATTAGATCAGAGGGTCACAGATAGTCTCGTATTGGCATTATTTTAATTTCAGTTTGTTTCCTGGTAAGAATATTTACTCAAATTCACGGGTTTTTCCCCCCCTCATATTTGGGATAGAAAGAATTTGAGAGGTTTTTTTTAATAAAAATGTGGGAGAAAGTAAAACTGACAAATTTATCCATCCAGGAAAAATACTTTGAGTGCTTAGGTTTCCAAAATCTGGGCTGGAACCTCTGTGTAAACAAATTTAGTACTCATGTGTTGGGATTACAACCTCATTTTTTTTCTAAAACACTCCTCATCTTTAATAACTGAATCTCAGATAGGTTACAATTTAGTCCTCTGCAGGGTGGGAACAGCTTTATCTATCCTACTGGACCAAGACAAATGGCGAAGAACTATATATCACTTCATTTTTGAAGAGTGCATCAAATTTGGCAAGCTCCTATTTAAATGGACAAATATAAATTTTAGGTTTTTTAAATAGAATTTTAATAAAAATAATAAAATAAATAAATAAATAAATAGATAGATAGACAAATTTGTCAGCTAGTTCCTTACAGTTTCTCATTTTCAACCTATTTCTACATCATTGCATTTTTTTAAAAAAAATAGAAATAAAAATGAAAATGTATGCACTGTTTTGGGTATATTTCTCCTTATAGACATAGTTTTGTATCTGGTTTTAATTTACATATTTTACTTAATATATACATAATTACACATATATTCCATAATTATGCATAAATTCCCTGTGTTAATTTGTATGTTACTAATTTTATAATGTTTGCATATATTTGGAGAACTGCGCTGCAAAATTTGGAAAAATGTACATTTTGAAAAGTAAATTAGTGTGAATATGGAAATAAATTTCAGTTCCCATATTGATTTGGGAAGTGTGAATTGGGAAAATTCACATTAGAATGTGAATTTAAAAAAATCTACCTGTTCCCAGATATCTCTGGCAGCTATTGATAGCCTTGATGGCCTTCTATTGGGGCTTTCTCTTTCTTGAGTTTGTCAAACCATACAAAAGCCATCAGGCCATTGGTCATCATTGGTCATCACCATAGTTTGTGGTAGTAAATTCCATTACATATTGCTTGAAATGTTGCTTCCTTTTATCTGCTCTAAACCTACCAATAATCAATGTCTTTGGGTAACAAAAGGTTCTAGCATTATGCAGGCAACTAGAAGTAGCTCTCTTGGTTCATATTCTTCATACTATTCATACTATGTTGTGCTCCCCTTACCTCTCAGCTGTCCTTGTCTAATTTCATGTCTACTTTTTAATTATTTTATTATTACTTTTATACTATAAATGGAAACTCCAAATATGTGTTGACTTTATGTGTTATGGAAACTTCAAATTTGTGTTGACTTTAAAGATAGCTTACAATTAAGTCCGTACTCCCCCCAATTGAAAAATGTGTGTAGGGCGATGAAGATGTCAGCATAGGAGTTAAGTAGGTGTAACTGCTCTGCCTTGTCACCCTCTCACAGTACACACTCTACCTGCCATATTTAAAATATCCTTTCAGAAATCTGAGTTAGCTTTACTCCAAGATTGCATGTTGTAAAATATGCAGTATTTAAATGACACAGTCATGCAGCTGAGGTATTTCTCATGGAATCTGTGCAGCCATGTGGACAGATGGCTGCCACTCAGCTGGGAGGATGTCTAAAATGAACTTCATTATCCATAACTCAAGAATCTCCACTGTGGATTATCTACCAATTCAAAAGACTGGAATAGGGTTGCCAGCTTGGGAGTATCTCAGACCTAAGATTTCAGAGTCAAAACCCAACTTGCTAGGGAATATACCTTATGATATCAGTGGGCACCACTGGTGGTATTATTAAACGTGGTACTTTAAGCATCAACCACAGCTATTCGGAGTGTGCCATTCAAGTAGAAAACACCAAGTCTAACAAATGATAAAAACTTTTTTAATTAGGATTTTTAATAACAAACATTCATAACAACATATAATCCATAGTGTCAATTCCTATCTCATCCCTTTCCTTCCAGTCATACTACGCATTGTGCACTTAATTGTACTGTTCAACTTTTTATCTTAACTGCATAGAAAGTGCTTTTTTTACTATCTGTTCAAAAAAATTGAAGAAAATATATATAAACACACTTTCAAGGCAATATTCTCAACCTTAGATTCTTCCCTCTTCCCTAAGGATGGGAGAAGATGGTCTAAGCTCTAAGACTAAGGGCTAGGAAACCCCAGATTGGAATGCTGTCCACTAAATTGGTCCTCTATACACAAAACCACATTTTTGTAAAGTTATTCCTAATCATTTTTCCTGACACATCCCTTTGTGGTGATAGGACGCAATTCCATCCAAAAAGAGATGGAGACAGGATTGTCCAGATTTTAAATAGAGACACTGAGAACTGTTGTGTCATGGTTAACCTACAGCACCTGAAGAGTAAAATATAGTAATAGAACTGAACTATTTTACCAAAGAGAACAAATGGTTTTCAATATTGGAATCTTAAGATTCCAAGATTCCAATCATCTGACTCTTTCTGGATAGGGCTGGACAATGTGAAGTCAAGATCCATTAGATCTTTTTTTTTCTTTCAATAATCAACATCACCTAGAGGGATAAACAAAAGAACTGCTGCTAGAAAAGTTTGGGGCAAAGCAAGATAGAATATTTTAGTCGTGAGTACCCTCCTGTGTAAACCTGTCAGGATGAAAAGCATTGTGGCCATCAGAAAAGGCAGCTCTCCAGTAAAGCCTTTGGAGAAGCCACCCAGAATTTCCTAATTAGTAGAACTTAAGAGCCACAAACATCTTGGCCTACTTGCTACCCTCTAAAGCCAAAGGAAACCACATAAACCTAAGGCTCCATTAAAGATCTTTAGACAGTGTAAAAGAGTCCAAAGACTGCTCAAACTCATTGAGATTCATTGATACAAGATTTGAGAAGAAAGCGAGACTGGACTCTCTTTGCTGATTCAAGTGGAATTTGGAATTAATAGAGGAGCCAGCAGTAGTCTACACACAAACACAAGAAGTATAGAAATGGATCCAAAAAGAAAGCCCAAAATCAAGCTGAGCACCACCCAGAATAAATTATTATAAAGCCAAAACAGTAGCTTAGAACTGGTGAAAGTTTCTCCAGGAAGAAAGGAAGTTTTAAGTGATGATGGTGAAGTCTCCAGTACTTAAACTAATTATTAATCATGATGAAGGGTTCTAAAGGAAACTAAGGTTTAGCAATTCACTCTTATTTTTAACAACCAACACTCTTTGGCTGAAAAATTACTAATTTTGCTTAGCCCATGTAATTCACAGTGCCAGGGTAATTTGCAAGTTTCCTCAAGAAATAACCACATTTAGGTGTATATTCAGTTGTGATGTGATAACAAACCATGATTTGTCATGTGAAAACTTGCTTACACATTGCCTCTTTCCTTTCCTCTGCTTTCTGAAAAGAGATTAGAAGTCTCTGTGGTTTGTAAAAACGAAAAAAAACTGTACAATTTCATGTTTGAATAAAAATAATGGGATGCTATGGTTCATGCAAAACATACTTAGATTAACCTGCCAGAATATCAAAGCAGGCTCTGCACTTGGTTTTATGCTCTTTTAAATAAATGAATTTTTGAATTCAACTGAATTATTCTCCATCAACATGAAATAAGGTCTGAACTCTTTTGTTGTCTTTCTCTACCTTGCCTATTCACCCTACAACCTTGCTATGTTAGTGGCAAGACGCTGAGAAGATTCCACTCATGTTCTCCTGAATACAAGTGGAACTTTGTAGTCAATCAGGGATTCTACTAAAGTTCAATGTGTCCATTTCACATACTAAGAAGTTGGGACTGTCACATGTAGGGTTGCAAGGGAAGGCAACATGACAACCCTGTGGTTCTTACATGCACTCATTTATCTACTTTGGGCTCAACACCTGGACAAGGCTACTTTTCCAACATTTGGGGTTAGGTTTATTGCATATTGAATTTTTATGCGGCTGCCATCTCTCTCATTATCCTTTGCTTCTCTACTATTCCCCAGTCTCTGTACAAATAGCAGTAGTCTATAGATCTTCCATTTTCTGTTTATTTTTTAAATGTTTAAAGGTTTTGTTTATTTTACTTTACAGAATTATTCATAGTCAGGAATGGCACAGGAAAACATGCTTCAGCATAGTATCAGGTACTCCTGAGGAGGATGTTGATTCTTCACTGTTTTGGCATTTTGGTGTTGTTGCGTTGGATTTTCGTCAGATTAGCAAGGTATTAGTTATTAATTAAAAATATAACCTTACTTTCACTTAGAATGCTAGTGAGCTGCAGTTGAATTAAAAGTATTTATTTACTTGCATTTCCATCTTTAAGCTAAGCCTGCTTTAGAGATTTCAGCCAAAGTACTTCTGTCAAGTCATCTGATTTTGAGCTGAAGATAGAACTATTCTGTATGTGCATTAAACAACACAATGCTATTATGTACCTAATGAGTTGTCCTACAGGTATGCTGGACTACAGTACTTATGCCAGTTGTCATGTTGATTGGGATGATGGCAGCATATGGAAGGATTTAAGGCAAGGGATGGTTGATGTACTTTGCCACAGCTGCTGCTGGCCACTTATTTCTCCCCATGGTGTAGATGCCACATGGATATTACCTGTGAATATTACCTACTGCTGGACCTCTGCTGGCAGAATAGCAGAATCCAATGGTATCCAGGCCTGGACACATTATTCCAGGTGAAGTCTGACCAAAGCAGAATCCAGTTGTACTATCACTTCCCTTGACCTAGACACTATACTCCTATTGATGCAGCCTAGAATTGCATTGGCTTTTTTAGCAGCCACACCACACTGACATAGTGCTGACTAGTGCTGACTAAGACACCTAGATCCTTTTCACATGTCTTGTAGTCAAGTCATGTGCCACCCATCAATATATCTGTGCTTTTCATTTCTTCTACCTAAGTGTAGTACCTTACATTTCTCCCTATTGAAATACATTTTGCTAGTTTTGGCCAAGCTCTCTAATCTGTTAAGGTCATTTTGAATTTTGAAGCTGTCCTCTGAGGCATTAGCTACACATCCTAATTTGGTGTCATCTATAAATTAAGCATGCTCTCTATTCCATCATCCAAATCATTTATCAAGGTATCGAATAACATTGAGTCCAGGGCCATTTCCACACTAGGCCTCTCCCTAAACTACAAACTCCAGGATTCCATAGGATGTTGAAAGTGGAATAATAGCACTATAACAGACTAGTGGGGAAATGGCCCAGGACAGACCTCTGTGGCACCCCCCGCTTCACTTCTCTCCAGGATGAAGAGGAGCCATTGGTGAGCACCCTTTGGGCTTGGTTGGTGAACCAGTTACAAATACAATTGTGCTAGTTCTACTGTGCCAGAATGACATTTATGTCTTTGACACCAGTGGTAACATTAGAACCAATACCATGCATTCCCAAATATGTTTTAGCCCTCTACATAGGATGTCAAGTGCTGAAAACTTTTCTAGTTACTTCTAGAATAACTACTCTGCTCTGCTATGTGAGCACTCAGGACCAAACTAGAGTTGACATTGTTTCTGTTTTTAGCCTATTTAAAAACAAAACAAAACAAACACTCAGAATGTGTGGGAGCAACAGCTTAACAGCTCTGCTAAATATATATCTTAGATCAAATCCAGCTTGGAACCACTTGCACAGAGAATTTATTCCTTAAAAACAAAAGAGAGATTGAGAGAGAGAGGGAGGAGAGAGAATTAATTACAGATAGACAGACAGATAAGACTGCCACTCATTGGCCTAAAATGGCATTTGAAGCCTTTGGCCTCTCAGATTCAGCTCCCAGAGGTTCCTGCCAGCATAAACGATTGTAAGGGATTGTGAGAGTTCTTGTCCAGAAATATCTGGAGAACCAGTAATTCAACACCCTTGAGCTTAAAACAGCATATAACCTAGTTTGTTCCCCAAATTGTCTTTTAAGTGTGTGTGGGGGGGAGACAAAAAAAAATGGAAGACATGACCAAATCAGGACATGAGGAAGCCCTTTGCTATTTCAGAAGTATTTTCTTTCTTTCTTTTTTTGTGAAAGAAAGGAGAAAAAGGATGAGTGCTTGTAGATGTTTTTATTTCTCTGTTTTTTTAACTGGGCATGCTTGTTTGCTTGTCCATCAAGGGCCCTCTTTCATTAGAGCTCGTTTGACCCTTTCTGTTGCGTCTGACCAGTTGGCACAGTACTCTTGGAACACTGGGACTACAGTGATGGCTATGACTGTAGAAGAACTACTGCCATCTCTCAATAAATGAAAAGCAATGAGGTGCAGAGTAGCACATGAGGTCTAATGTGTTCTAAAGTCTGGTGACATTGACAGTCCTCAGCCTCCATACAACTCTCATTGATTCTGGCTCAGTCAGTGTCGATGTCCTTGAGGACCTGTAAAAAAAGCAATCTCATTGAGAAAAGACAATCCCAGGGTAGGTTTGTGTCAAGATTTTCAATCTCCTTGTGGTGCTCAAAAGATGTCAGCTGTTACAGATGAGGCAGGGACAAAAAAACAATTTGAATGAATCTGTAAAAAATATTGTTACCTTTGGACATAATGCACACTTAAATTTTCCTTATTATCCACAAAATCTGAACTCTATTTTTCAGCTAATTTTTAAAAACACTTTAAAACACAGGAATAGTTTTTGTAAAAGTTGCACAAGACTACAAGGCAAAGGTAGAATAACAATAAAACAGTAAGGCCATTTCTGAATTACACTGTTATAGTGCTATTATTCCACTTTCAATATCCTGTGGAATTCTGGAGTTTGTAGTTTACTGAGGCCAAATAACTCTCTGGCTGAGAATTCTAAATGCCCCTCCTTAAACTGCAAACCTCATGATTCCATAGAATTTTGAAAGTAGAATAATAGCACTATAACAGTACAGTGCAGAAAGGCCCTAAGTCTTAGCAAATTTGGGAACAGTTACCTAAATTTATTCATCTTTAACTGATTTGTATTCACTGTTGACACTTGGCTATGATTTTGACACTATTGCCATGATCGTATCTCCATTCCCAACCTGTTTTATCAGGCATCAACTGCATGGAGAAAAGGAAGTCCATTCTGCTGTGATCAGAACATGGTTGATTGATTTTTCTGTCAGGTTTGGAGGGTTGAGCTGGGGGAGGTTACTTAGTTAAAAATAGTTAGTATACTTAGTTACCTACTTAGTTAAGTAATCTGTTCTGAACTTAAGGTCTAGAAGGTACAATATAGGTGTTGACACATACCTAGGGGAGCAGAAAACACAAGGGACCTGCCAAGAAACCATCTACAATGCAATTGTAGATTCCATATCCAACTATGGAAGTAATGCACAATGTTCCCTAGTTCTGTATACTTGAAAATGAAGGACAAGCCATTACCCAAATTATTCGCTGGAGGCATGGAATGTTCTGCAGTGCCATGTCTTCTTATAAACATAAGATACTTGTTTGGGTGGAGCTTACGGGAGCATTTGTTTGAAAATATGGTTGCCAGTGATGGCTAGTGGCTTCTATTTCAGTGGGCGGTGACTTTGCTCCAGGTGTTCTTTGAAAGTTATAAGAGCTACCCAAGGTGCTGAGCCTACGTTGCAGCTATGATTCAGCACCTTTGACAGTTCCTTCAATTTTCAGACCTAAGTCCAGAGCAGATTCACTGCCTTACTGACACAGAAACCACCAACCATAAGTAGCCTGTCTCTTACAGTCTTAGAGCACTTTTTAAGAGGAGGCAGTGACATCACTCCTTCTGTCTCTACTGATTAGATTGGCTAGTGTCCAGTGTGGTAAACAGGCTATGACGTACCGGGGAAGAAACCAGCGCTGAAGGTTAAGTCAGCTCCAGAATAAAAAATATACCCCTGCAGAACACTGATCTTATAAAATTGCCCTCTATTAGGATTTACATAAAATTTTCACCCATATGAGTGTTTAAAGCTTTTAAAGAGAATACCATCCTAATTCTATAAGGAGTCAGTGACTGTAATCCTGTTGGTGTCTTTTGGATGTATCAGTTCCCCTAGGGAAGCAGTTGAACATTTTTTTGTCCTATGTGAAAAATCTGCATTCAGTTCACAGATGTGCATACATATGCATATTTATAGTTGATTTCTCATATGGATGTGCACGCAGTTCTTCAGTGTTGCCATCCAACAGTAGTATTGCATAGCATAATCACAGTTTAACTTCATGAGCAAGGATTTATGCTATACAACCCCAATGTAGGATGCCATTATGTATAAATCCCAACCACCAAAGAATGGGTATCATGGTGGCCTCGTACATTACATTTTGTACATTTGTCTGTAAAAACTTAATAGATCAGTTGGAACCAATCATAATATTTAGCATAGACTCACTGAAATCAGTGGGAATTAAGGTTAGATATTCTGTTCAAGTTTTCAATGCTGGGCTGATTTTATATTGCTTCTGTTTCCTGTTTCAAGTCCTGCTGTATGAATAATTTAGCTTGGATTGTTAGGTTGGAGAAGGATGTGATTTTAGGCTGCTGTTTTTGTTTTAAAATATGATCAAGATTCTGCACGCACATGGGTGGAACACAATGTTCCACCTGCACTGCTGTGCTAGTCCTAAAGAAGGCATCCCTGATGGGAGGGGTGCATACCTCAAAGCCATACAATGATTGAGGGATGGTGGAGAAAAGATTCTTGTTGCAGTTTTCCACGCAGACAATAAAAGGAGATGTTGCTTGATCAGATGGGGAGAACTGAAGGTGGTGACTGCTCGGGTGACACCATGTGGGACATGCACATTCCCCCACTGCCTTCCTCATAGGGGTAGGAGATTGAGTATACCTCCTTCTGCCTGGCCTGTAAATTGGCATATGCTGATGTAACTTACCAGATTCTGATCATAAATACCAATTTATATTTTAGGAGTTTTAATGAAGAGAGCCAGTGTGGTGTAGTGGTTTTAGCACTGGACTCTGACTCTGGAGACCAGGGTTCAGTTCCCTGTTTGGCCATGGAAACCTGTTGAGTGACCTTGGGTGCAACACATACTCTCAGCTCCAGAAAACCCCATTATATGTTTATCTTAGGGTCTCTATAAGTTGGAATGACTTGAAGGTACACAACAACAACAACAACAAAGTTTTAATGAGACTGATTGTAAGACCACTTGAAAGGACTTTTGTTCTGAAAACTAGCATAGAAATCCTAAAACCGATCAATCAATAAATGCAATGTAGCTATATGTTTGGTTATCTTGCATGAGCAGTGTAATCATGTCTCCTAGTCCAGCATTGAATTTTGTCAGCTTGGACTGCAGGCAAAATAAAGGAAGAAGGATCTTCTTTTCAGGTAAGCTGGCATATCATCACCACCACCACCACCATTGTTGTTATTATTATATCTACTCTTATACTTTGATGGATGTAGCTGACCTATCCTCAGAGGGCTGTAAGTGAAAAGAAATAGGAAGTAGGGTGGAACAGTCACAGGTCAATCAGGTGAGTCTAGGTCATATCTATCTATATCTATATCTGTATATCAATATCTATATCTATCTGTATCTATATAATCTACAGGATTCTCTGAAAATGAGAGGAGGCATAGTTGCAAGGTCTCAACCATTCCAAAATCAATCACAAGAAGGCTGTGGCCACAATAAACAATGACAAAATGGAAAGAGAGCAAAACATACAAATTAAGGCCTGTGCAGGGGTGCGGAATCCAAGTAATCTAGGAGGACACAAGAACATACATCAGTTTGATGAATTATTACCTGCAACAAGAACTCCTTCAGGATACTGAAGAAATGATTGTTGCTTGAGCTATGTCCCCAGGTGACTAATTGCTTGCCATCTCCTATTTAAGTTTTTGCTTAAAAGGCATTGGCTCTTTCTACACTTCTGTTTGTCTTGACTACATTTCATAAATGAAGTTGGTTTCTCCTTGTCATCCCTCTGCTCCTGCTCAGGCAAGGTGTCCTCCCACACAAGCCCCATGTCTATTTCACATCTACCTGTAGTTGCCAAGGTTCTGGGGAGAAGCCATCATCTGGAGCCAGAGGGGCTATAGGTTTGACTCCTTTAAGTTCAATTCCTCAGAGTGAAAGACAGTGCGAATGGCGAGACAAAAGCAGAATGGTGTGCCAAGACTGAGCAGTCAACAGCTGTTAAACATTATTTTTGTTTTGTGAAAACAACAACAATAACAATTTTTATAGATGTCAGGCATAGAACCCTCTAACCCTGTTTGGAATCTGGCCAAGTTAATCTTCTCTTTAGCATCCATCATGTCACCAAATTCTATGCAGACATAGGGGGTTAATTTCTCAGTGCAAGTCAATACGAGAAAATCTGGGATCGTTGTAGGAATGGATTGGGACTGAAGTAGTCTTGACTGAATCAGACTCAGATCCAGCCCACCAAAACCAAATCCATACTGAACTGGGCAACCTGTGCACAGACCTAGTTTTAAATGTTAAAACATGTTGTTTTAATGAAGTAAGAAACCCAAGTTAGAGCAGGCCCTTTCAAGTCAAAATTTGATTTTTTTAAGTTCCCTCAATTAGAGAATCAAATAAACTAATATATAAAAGTCAAAGTTTGTCTATTTGTCTGTGCCAGGTGAAGACCTCATATGATTGGCTGCCTAAGAAAGTTCTATGGAATCCTGGGGTTTGAAGTTTAGGGAGGGGCCTTTAGAATTCTCAGCGGGAGAGCTCTTGGACCTCAAGTCAAATGTGCCTGCCTCTATAGGTGGGTTGCTATGGAGATGAGGCCTATAAGCAAGGAGGAAGACACTGTATTCCCTCAGGAACCCAACCTCTGTATGTTAATAACTCTGAATACAGATTGGATTGGGGAATATGGGGAAAAGTTACAGGTACTGGACAAGACAGTTTGGGGAATTAGAGCCACTGGATCTCAAATCTTTCTAACAAGTATTACCTATGAGAAAATAAAATCCTGGGCAACACCGGGTATATACGCTAGTAGATTTATAATAACTGAGTTCTTATGAGAATAAAGCAGGGTATAAATAAAAATAATAATAAATAATAAATAGATGCATAACAGGTAACAGATACAACATTTTGTTGTGGATTTTCCTTGTGAAGACTTAATATTTGACCATGAGCTGTGATTAAATACTGTTCCTTCGTGTATCAGACATGTACAAGCTGACTCCAATCATGAACAGTCCACTTCCTCAAGAAGCTCAAAGTGGGCAACTCTGAGACAGGTCATAAAGGCAATCCACCGAAGGCTGGAAATATTGTGGGTGCATGAAATGATTAACAACAATGAAACCAAAATGCACATTTTTATAGCAAGGAAAATTGTTTCTCTTTGCAATGGAGAAAGCATTCATTTCTAATGAATGGATTATTTATTGCACAAACATTTGAAAGAGTGTGTTGCTAACCACAATGTATTTATAATGTGTGAATTCCCATTAAAAAGCTTGCCAAGCAAAGGTTTATTTCATATACTTAATCACCCACTGTGGTGGCATGCATTAACTTTGAATTACTCTGTGATATATTACAGGATACCCTAACATCTTGAACCAAAATTCCATAGAGTTCAGAGGGAATGAGGGTGTGAACCAGGATCACTTAGCAATTTGAAGGTTTACCTCTTTTCACCACTGCAATATATCTTGATTCATGTAGACCCACACTATTCACTGTGTGTGACTTGCACGCAACATTGAAGTGTCCCACAGGCTATATTAGTGAATAGCTCTAATGTATAAGGCTATGTAATCCTAAATACACTGCCACCCAGAAAGATTGATTGATTGCACTCAGTAGATTTTCTCAGGAATAAACAAGTGTAGCATATATTCCAGTATCCACCCAGGATTAATGTAACAAAAAAAATCTAGTCTTTATTTCTCATTATGTGCCACCTTAACACATAAGAAACTCTGGCAACATATGTTAGTTTAGCTCCATTTTAATCTCTGTGAGGACTTTAAGGTTTCTGCTTGAGAGATTTGTCGAACACTAGTGATTGATCTTCACATTTGGATGAGGACTAGAAGACACAGTTGTTAGTCAAAATGCAAAGTTATATCTGCTAAAGCCCCATTCAGGGTTATGTTGTATAATTAAACACACAAGAAGGTGAGTGTGCTAGCCTCACCCCATCTGTTATCACTCTTTTCACTAGAGGAATGATTTTGAAGAAGATATGAAGAGGACCTGGATGGTGTAGAAAGTCTCCATATGTAAAGGAAGCTCTGTTGTTCTTCACAGATGGAGCATTCACAGAGGATAAAGAACTATCAGGCTCTTCTTCTCATGTATTCATTTTAACTAAGTAACATAACACAAAAACAGATAGCATACCATATGTTCTACCTACATGTTCGTCTTGTTCAGCAGCCTGCATTTTAGAGTGGTTTCTTCTGTACTACCCTAAAATGTTTTCTTCTCTTTTCCCAAGTTCTTTATGAAAGATATGAAAAGATATTTCTGTGCTCCCCTCCCTCCATACATTTCTATCTCTCTTTCCGTATGAAGGATGAAAGAGGAAAGAGCTGGAAAGTCCCTCTGTGCATTCAGTTCAGAGCACTGATTTTCCAGCACTTTGGATCACATGGGAGCTTACAAAAAACAAAGGCGGCTCTCCTCTTGAAAAAGTCACTCGACATGTGAAAAGAGTGATGAGAAAAGCTGAGGAGTGGGTGGCATTAGAACACTCACTTTTATGTTTATTCTGCATAGTTCTTAGACATCTGAAAAGCTTATATGTTTATTTAAAGTGGGGTTGAGGAACTTCCAACCCATGGCCCTGATAGGGATATCCCATTGGCTTCTTCTGAGGACTATGCCCCACTTTCTAATACACAACACCAATATGCTTCTTTTAAATATCATTTGTCAATGCATCATAGCATTTTGTATAATTTCAAAGACAGACAAATGTACAGCATGTTACAGTTATCCAAACAGGTTATAAACAAGCTTAGAATGTGCTTGCCATGACCAGATCAAACATCTTCAAGAATGGGTGTAGCTGGAGCAGTCAAATGAGCATAGCCAAAAAATGGTCATCCAAGGTTCGGGCTGAATCAAAGAGTCTACCCAAGAATCAAACATTGCACTTCAAATAACCTGTGTTTTCAGTGGGTGTGCAAGTCATACAGCAGGAGCTGAATCTCTGTTCTCTAATCTGCTTTTTTATAGACTAGAAGCACCTCTGTCATGTCTGGATTAATATACAAAGAGATCTTGTAGCACCTTTGAGCCTGGGAGAAAGAAATTGGTAGTATGAGCTTTTGTGGATTTAAATCTACTTCATCATATGCATGGACATCTATGACAGCTGTGCCTTTGAATTTGCCTGGATTAAGATGCAGTTTATTGAGCTTCAGACATCGGTTTAGAATTAAAGCAGTTTCCTTAAAGTTAGATGTAAAGAAAAAATAGAGTTGAGAGTCATCTGCATATTGGTGCAACCGAACCACAAATCTCCGGAAAACTTTCTGAGTGGTTTCAGATATATATTTTAAATAACATAATGGATCACATAAAATCTGGAGGTATCCAGAACCTCCAACTGACTTCACCCTTCCAGGAAGCACCAGAACTGCCAGAAAACATTGTCTTTAGTTCTCACCCCAGAGAGGTAGCCCAAAACAATATCCTGGCTAATGGTTTTGACAACTGCAGTGAGGTCCAGCAGAATCTATTTACTTCCCTATGTACATTAGCTATGAAAAGTAATCAATGCATAATACACAAGGGTCAAGTGAGAGATTTTGTTAATAGGAGTTTGGGTAAACATTCAATTAGCACCATCCAAATATAGGTAAAAGGAATGATAGGGGACATGTAATCAACAATGATTGTAAACATTGACAAATCATTTCATATAATATTTGGAGTGTTAAATGTATACAATGTGGGGGGAAAATACTGTATGCCCCTTGTTTTTCTATACTTTTTTATCTTTCAGTTGTTTCATTTTTACATATAAAAAAATAAAATTTAAAAAGAACAAGCAATCAATGCCTTCTGCATCCTATAACAACTGAAGCCAGACTGAAATGGATTTAGATAATCCAACACATCTATAGCTATTTGGAACCCTGACAACATTTAGTTCCACTCATATTCACCATGTAGCCCAGGCAGATTATTCTAAAGGAATGTGGATTTTGAAAGAAAAAAAATGCCTACTAAGAGCCAGCCAGCATGTTGTAGTGATTTGAATGTTGGACTATGATCCTGGAGACCAGGATTCATTTCTCTGCTTGGCCATGGAAACCCACTGGGTAATTTTGTCACACTCTCTCAATCCCAGAAAACCCCATGATAGGTTTTCCATTTGGCTGCCATAAGTTAGAAGCAACTTGAAGGCACACAACGACAACAACAAATTTCTGTTTTAGAGGGAGTCTGATCTAAGGTAGAACAAGCAGAACACCATTCACTTAAAAGAATGAACCACTGTACATCTTGCACGGGTTTAGGTGCAGTTTGTTCACCTCCTTGTGCCTAATGACATATATGTGACAGTAAAACAAAACATTGGATATTACATTGTGTGTTAGATTCATATTAATACAATTGTAAATTCCATTTTAAAAAAACCCACAAGATTATTAAGTGATTCAACAGATGGTCTCATAACACTTCTAGTAGTATTTAAACACTTATCCAAATAAATTCAATTGGAAATTAATGCCTGTCTTACCTTCAATGGCTTATATTTTGCATAAATTTTGATTTTGTTTAGAGAGGGCCATTGTTTGTTTATATCTATGTATCACAGAATTTTCAGGTATTGCTAGAACTATATAATATATGCTTGATGCTACAATTATTTCGTTAAATGATAATGACTTTATCTAGGAAAATAAGCTTCCAGGTATTTTCTTTTAAAACCATCTTTAAACACCACGAAGTCAGCATTATGTGTTAACTAGAGGAGCTTGAAACAAAGGTATAGTAAATATGGGGAAGGCAAAACCTCCATTCAAAATATGAAGCAATTAAATAGCCAATTAGCGCATCTGAATTAATAGGCTCATTTCCAGAAATTGTTAAGCAGTGGGGGTTCCACTCTGACCATGCAATTAAAATTCTTGATTTGCTTGAAGGAATGGGTGGGGCATTTGGCAGTCTCAGTTAACTTCTGGACCTCCAATGCATTTTTATGAACTATCAACCAAGCAGTGATGTAAAGGAAAATTCTAGCCAAGAAAGGAAGGTGAACAACTTTTGAGACCACCAACGTGGCTCTCATTACATTTGAGATCTTCACGAAACCAAATTAGCTACCATAGCCTAAAAGTATGTCAGTTCTCCTCTTTGGTTTTAGCTGCTTTTCTGTCATTACTGAACTACTGCTTTGATCAAAGGACATTGTACTGGAATGAATCCAGACTCCTTTTAGATTTAAGAAAAGCAGAGCTGCAAGAATGATTTGGTAACAGAACAAACACATGTGAGAAAACCACTTGTCCTCAAGAGTTTTAAAAAAGAGTCTGGAAGTATATACAACTGGCATAGTAGAGGTTTGATTTCCTTAGACTCAGGGTGTATTCACACTGAACAATTATAGCACTTCAGTACTACTTTAACTGTATTAGCTCCATACTATGGAATCCTGGTATTTAGAGCAGAGAATTCAAAGTATTTCATGAAACTACAAATCCCAGGATTCCCAAGGATCCGACCATGGCTATTAAAGTGGTACTGAAACACTCCAGTTTGGAGTATGAATATATCCTTTGATAACTTACTAAGACAGTACTCTTGGAAATCAAATGCAGTACTCTTGAGTGTTGTTAAAAGGTGTGCTACACAGGCATTGTTGATTCTAGTTGTAAGTTTTAAAATAAATGTAATGTAATTCATTTTAGTTTAATCAGTTTCTAGACTACAAGATGCTTAAGCATTGTACAATAATAAAACTAGAATAAGTTTGTTATGCTGATTGAGTCCGTCCCCTGCAGGAGAAAAGAACAATCGACATATCACAATGCTTTTTTCCCATCTCCTAGTAAGTGTGGATGATTTGAAGTTACCTGTGATTAACATCCCAGTAGCAGCTTTGCTCCCAGGGGCAATTAGGCTTAAGGGCCAACTCTTCTGGATTTCTTCTCCATGCCTTCATCCTCTGGGTGGAGGATTTAATTAACAACCATAACCTGAATAAGGTATCCCTTTAATGAAGGTTAATCAAGCTCTCCAAGTCCTTCACCTTCTTGGCAGACTCAACTCAAGATGTTTGTTTTTCTCTGCCAGCTATATTGCAAGAAACACCATTGATCTCATTCCTTCCAAAACACAGGGGCACAGAGAAATAAGCAACAGAGCAAAATATGGAATGGGAATAGGCAACATTGAAAATTATGAGGGCAAGTTCTCCCATAGGAGCCACCTAGTAATTCTCCTTGCTTAAAAAGTGCCAAAACTGCACTTGAAGTCATTTTTTAAAGAAAGTCAATTTTTCTGTGTGTGGAGGTGCAGGGAGTGTTAATCAAAATAAATAAATAAATAAATAAATAAATAAATAAATAAATAAATAAATAAAATAAAATAAAAGGTATAGGTGGGAACAATACACCTTGTTTTACAGCTTCCTGGGATGTGGTAGTTTTAAATTTGGTTTAATTTTTTCAGTTTGGGGACTGTCAGTGAGGGAAGTCTCTTGGGTACACAGGGGCTGCAAAAATAGGTGGGAGCCCCAAGCAGCCCACAAGTCATGTGTTACCCACAGAGGTCAAAAGTTACAAGTAATATAATGACATGTAACAAGTTACAGGCAGTTGTAATGCTCACCTGGACCTGTGTGGTGAACAGTGCTTCAGGAGAAGGTAAAAATTTGATACCCCCCTGAGAGACACCAGGGTGTTCTGTGACTGGTGCATGTGACAGGGGCAGGGCTGTAGGCTACTTAAGCCTGATCACTACCTTATGTGCCATCTTTGCAATAGCTTGAGAGAAGAAGTTTCCAATGGATCAGTGTATTGCCTCTTCTATTTAAAGAATGTGCTGGGCCTCCTCCTCATTTGTTAGTCATTAACTTGATGGGAATGACTTGAGGCTCAACGGAGGTTGAACTATGTTCCCACTGTGGAGTGGCTTGGGAGAAGAGGTCTCCAGGGGATCAGTTCGTTGCCTCTTATGTTGAGGGGTGCACTGGGTCATATCTTCATGTCTTAGGCCAAAGAGCTCTCTGGCTGAGAATTCTAAATGCCCCTCCCTAAACTCCAAACCCCAGGATTCCATAGAATGCTGAAAGTGGAACAATAGCACTATAATAGTGTAGTGCAGAAATGGCCTCAGTCATTCACCTTGGTGGGAATGACGAGCTTGCTGAAGGGCAAGGATCTGATTTTACCAACTTTGAACAATTTTTGACTTATTCAAAGTTGTTGGCCTCTAGTTTCCCTTCTGTTATTTTGCCCTGCCAGGTATGGTGGGTTGACAGTAGTTCTCAACATATTGATCTTGCTCAAAGGAGGGTAAAAAGGGTAATGTATTGGGTAGGGGTTGGGCCACTTTCTCCCACATCCTACCATAGTTTTCTGATGACCAGAACTCTGATGGCATTCATGTGTCAAATGGGGAGTTGGAACAAGGGGTGATGGCTATGTTGGCCAGTCTGGTGGGGAAAAGGGACTAAGTAGACACTCAGTGTAAACCTTTGGCACCCTTTTGGTGTAGTCTTGGACTCTGGAACTCCCAGAGGGTGGAGAAGGAGAATACATTTGAGGCTAACCTGGGGTTCAGGCTCTCACTTGTAGAGTTCTCTGGCTTGAGTGGGAGTTCCCTAGGTTACCTTTCAGTATTTGGATTACCCTTGAAGCTGTGATGGTCCTGCTTTGGGGGTCCCCAATACCAATATGATTTGGATGGGCACCATGCCTAATTGGCATTTTGGATTGTATTAATTGGCTCTGATATCAAAATCAAGCCTGAAAGGTAACCAAGAGGTCAAACTGAGTGAAGGAAGAAACCTGACTGTAAACAAGAGAGGCAGGTCAACCTAAACACCCTCTAAGTAAGACTAAGTCATTTGTCAGGCAAATAAATGCCATTCCTGTGGATAATAGGCTTAAGCAGAAGCTGGAGTTTTCCCAGGGAATGCAATTGTGAGAAGCCCACCAGGACACTGATTGACAGATAGCTGTACTCTGTGCACTTGGAGTCCTTCCTCTTTCTTCATAGCACCCACAATAAACAGCTATTACAACACACATTATATCTTTGTCATCCAAACACTGCAAACATTAGTGGCTGATAGTCCATTGTCTGTGCTGCAACTTCCATTGTCCTATACCTGGAACTGCACATATCTTCCACCACCACGGGCTATTTTTGGGGTACAAATACCCCTGATTTCAGGATGCCCAGTGCAGTCTCTTGAAGGTCTACCCATCACTCTGTCTGTCTGGCTCCTGAACGAGAACTGTCTTTAGATCCTACCTAAGCCAAGCCACATTTTAGCTGTTCACTGATCTTCTGGATTGGTAGTTATAACACCCTCACAAAAAAGAAACAAAAAACAACCTCATCAGCCTTTGTATACATAATTTTTTCCTCCCTTTCTCCTTCAGTTAGCTCTTATGTGAATGTTTGACTGTTTGTATTTTGTGTGCATGCATGAGTGAATTCCTCTCAATAAAAATACATTTTTTAGCTTCCTTTTGAATCTCTGGCTGGTTCTTTTCCTGTGTGAGCCTGTAAACTTTGGTAGAAAAGGTCTTGTTAAGTTACCCCCCTCTTGAAAGCCTCCTTTTGGAGCTAATTCATTCTCCACTTTTGCAAAGAGGTATTTGGTACCATGGAGTATCCCTTGTGGCACCTATGTTTTGGAGTAACAGTTTCACTTAAGAAACGCCTGATGTAGTTGTCAGTTGGATGTCCATCAGGTTGCTCCCCTCTCTTGCTCCATTTCCAGGCCAGCACAACTTAAACATGTTAGGTCAAATAAAGTGACCCTTATTTAACCCAATCTTTTGTGTGTGGTCTTGTTAGTTCATGACCAGTCATCAATGAAAATACATTTTGAAAGTAACATAATGAGTGAGAATGAAGTTATAATAATGCTATATGTAATAGCTGACTTCCTGTTCAGCAACTGAGGTCTGATAAGTCTGACTTACAATGTAGCAATCCACTTGATGGTCATTGTACCAAATTCCTCTGAAAACCTATCTTGTATGCCATGCAACCTCTCCCAAAAATGGTCTTCAGAATTGCTGGAGAGCCAAAGAGTGAGTGATGATGCATCCATCATTCTTTTTATTGCTGGGCACACTGTAACAGGCAATCACTGCTCTGCTGTCCCTCAGCTCAGAAACAGCCATGTTATTGAGGAACGCTGCACTACTTAAATGATATAGCTTTTTGGTGTAAAATTAGGAGACATAGCTACAAGGTGTAGGTATGTCTCCCAATATAGGATCTTGGCCATTTTTTAAAAAAAATCTCCAGATTAATTTAGGAATGTTTAGGGACATTTTGATGAATATTTTTCAAGTTTATGCCAGTCTTTTCACAATATTAGGATTTTTTTTCTGAAAAAGAAAGTATTAAGCAGCACAACAAAAGTATCTTTCCAAGCTCAGGCTGTCTATCACTTATTTAGAATAATGATTTTGCAGGGTTCTAAAATTCTTCCTCCTGTAGACAATGCTCTACATGTGGATGGTTAGTTACACTAACCACAGTTTGAATATTGGGGGAAACGCCCTCCTAAAAATAAACCTTGATTTTGCCATGTGCCAAGCACTACACTGATGTGTAGGCATAGGTTGCACATGTGAGGATGGTTACACCAAAGGAAAGCATTAGTGTCTTTTCTCCATCTCTCTCCTATGTAGATACTGTATGAATAAAGTACAATCATGCATTTAATCTGAAAGTGAAAGTTTTTTTTAAGGAGAATAAAATAATATAGGCAATTTTGGACAGCTGGAAGAGAAAGAGAATCAGCATTGGCTTTATGATGTCTGGACAAATGTAAATGTACATTGCAACTATTGTTTGCAGATTAATATTGCCCATGTGGTTTGACAGAGATCACTTTGAAAGTGTTCCAGTTTGAAAATAGTGGAGAAACTTTCTTTCTTTCTTTCTTTCTTTCTTTCTTTCTTTCTTTCTTTCTTTCTTTCTTTCTTTCTACCATAGGACCATCCCAGAGTTTGAAAATAGATTACTTGCAGAGTGAGCAATGTGCTAATGGATTTATCATGAAGTTCTTATATCAAATATGTTCGAAGATAACTTCTTCCAAAGCTGTTTTTAAATACAGTAAAGCCAAACCTATGAAAGCACAAGAATTACAGTAATCCTTTTAGAATTAAGTTTCTGGCCATCAAAGAATAAATATTTCAAGAAGAGGCATTGTACTCGTCTTTGTTAAATGTAGCATGAGTACATTGCTGGCAAACAGCCACTCTAGTCTCAGTCTAATTACAATATGTGCTGCCTCCTTGGTGCTATAAAAGATGACCGACACTAAAGAGATCATGGATCACCTAAACCAATTGAGGATGTATGTAATCTGAGAGTAAAAGTCTTTTAGAAGAATAGAGTAATATAGGCAAGTTTGAGCAGCTGGGGGACAAAAAGATTTAGCATAGACTTTATGATGTCTGGGAGAAGGACAGTAGAGGTCCTTGACATGGAAGGCAAAAAGTACTCATCTTTTCAGGTGACGGATATTGTCAGGAGATTGTAAGAAACTGTGTGACTGTCTTCCTGGAACTGCAGAAGGAGGATATGGATGTGAGTTTTAATAAGGTCATAACATTTATTGAATTCTGAGACAGAACAGGGCTTACTGTTGAATCTGAAAACTGGAGTCCAAAGGTTGAAAGACAGAATGGGCAAGAGGTTTTCCTCTTTGGTATAGCAAGTATTGGATCTTAGCTTCAGTTAAAGGCTTTAAAATCCTCTTAGGGGATTGGAACAAATTAATATACAGCTTGCGTCTATTATGGACTTCAGCTCACTTGACTGCTAATTCTGGATTTTGATGCTCTTCAGTAACCTGGAAATATATAGATGATATAGACTTAGATATACAGTGGGCCCATAATATCCACTGAGATATCCACTTGAGTCCATAATAGACCCAAGCTGCATATTAATTTGTTCCAGTCCCCCAAGAGGATTTTAAAGTCTTTAACTGAAGCCCAGATCCAATACTTGCTATACCAAAGAGGTTCTAGGACCCTCTCTCCCATAGATGCCAAAATCTGTGGATGCTCAAGTCTTATTATATAAACAATGAGGCAGTAAAATGGTGAACAGCTCAAATGAGTGCCAGAGAGAGTGTGAGGATCCCTGAAATGGTGGGAGGCTACAGCAGGATATGCCTACACATCAGTGTAATGCTTGACACATGGCAAAACTGAGGTTTGCTTTTTGGAGGTTTCTTTTTCTTTTTCCAAATATTTTCAAACTGTGGTTGATTTAATCCATGGATGTAGAACAATCAGATACAGAGGGCTAGCTGTTATTTGTCTCAAACAGTTGTGAGAAGGATTAATGCCTCCCTAGAAATTAAAGCAATGGATACTGTGTTGGATCACCTATCAGATCCTCTCTTTCTAGTCCATATTTCAGGCATGGAATGTACACTTTACATAAGAATAGAGTCAGAACAAGTTCGGTTGCTGGTATAGGTACCAGCCTAATATCCTGCATGTATTGTCACTATCCCATCAGAGCAGGCTTGATATACTAACAGCCTAATGCAGTATAAGGCAATGTTTATGTTAATGTATTCAAGGTGACTCACACTTTCTGTTTTTCCCTTCATAACCTTCTTATAAATGATGACCACATCTTTGTTTGAAAGCAGTTTACAACATTGATCCAACCTGTTTCCAAAGGTGGTAGAACAAAATATTTTTGATCACAATTTTATGGTCAAAAGCTCATTTCCTATTTCACAGAGGTGCTTGCCTCTGTTGAGTGCTAAAGATCAATTTTCATGAAGGCTGATTACTTCATTCCACCAACAAGCCCTGTGTTGAATATTGGCATCCTAGCCGATCAATACATCAAGATGCTTCATAGAAATAGATTATACGACAAGACTGTGCACTGCATATAGTTTCTGCAGTGAATGAGCCTTTTTGGGTTCACAGGCAACCTTGAGCAAAACTGACCTAAACTAAAGCAGGGTCAAGCTTATCTTTGTTTACTGGTCTTCATATTCCAGGTATTAATCTGTTCTATTCTGGATAGTGTCTCAGTTTCTGCTTATTTCACCCTGGTCTACTGTTAAGGGTTTTGAAAATATGCACTGAAACAGAATCAAAGAAATACAATAATGGTTGAAGACATTTTTTCTAATGTTGTTATAATAAGATAAGAATGTGGGACATTTGAATTATGAAGAATGAGGAACATTAACAAAAGTTGTATCTCATATTTGCATCTAATTAATTCTGAATACCATATAGAAAAAGACTAGGCCACATCTCACTCCTTCCCCCTAAAGAAATTCTTAAAATATTCTTTCCATCAGGAAATGGACCATCAGGTTTCCCCCCACAAAATAATTTATTCATTTTCTTTGTTGGGACCTCACTTACCTTCCTTAACCATCCTGTGACAAGACTGCACTGACTGAGGCCATTTCCTGTTATAGTGCTATTATTCCACTTTCAACATCCGATGGAATCCTGGAGTTTTCAATTTAGGGAGGAGCATTTAGAATTCTCAGTCAGAGAGCTCTTTGGCTTCAGTAAACTACAAACCCCAGAATTTCACAGATGCTGAAAGTGGAGTAACAGTCTTTGAATATGTTAGACTATAAGGTAGGAAAGGAAAATAAAATACTGTTATGTTATATGATAACAGCAGCAAGAATAATATTTGCAAAATATTGGTGTCAAAAATGCACCCCTTTAATACAAGAATGGTTAGGAAAAGTGATGGAAGTGGCCAAAAAAGATAAGTTATCAGGATGGTTGAGGGGGAAATCGAAGCAATCTTATCTTAAAATTTGGAAACCTTATATATGTTATATGAAGAATAGACTGGGTGATAAATTTCAATAGGGATTTGAACTTTAGAAGAACAAAAACTCTAACATTATAGAGTTAAATATATTTATACAAAAGACATTCCTTTTTTTTGCAAAATGAGGGGATACTATATGGTCAGGCTACAACAACCAAGGTCAGAAAGTGTGGGAAATTGGAGGGTGAGGGGATTACAGGATAAGTAGCCACAATGTCCTTTTTCATGTCTTCTCTTTTCAGTGGCTATCTTTTCACTTGGTTTTTTAGTGTTTCACTATGTAGACCTTTCTTTTTTACTCCTTTTCAAGTCTTATCTAACTCTTGGATTTTTTTTCTTATTATTACTACTCTTCATTACTTGTTTCTAGGTACTTTATCTTCTTTTTTTTCCTCTTTTTTCCCCTCTTCTATCTCTTCAGCTTTTTGTTTGTTCATTTAGCTTCGTAAAGGAACGCTTGTTTCTTTTCTGTCTTTTTTTTGTTATGGTTGATGTATTTCTTTTTAAACTCAATAAACATATTTTAAAAAATTGAATAATAGCAGTATAACAATGTAGTGCAGAAATGGTGTGAGTTTGGGGCATTTTTTCAGCCAAATGGGAATTCCATTATACTGAGCCTTATCAATAGGGTCAATGTTGTGGTTAGCACTGGTACAGTGCATACGTTTAATATTTCCTGAATCCATTGAGAATTCTAATCCACCTCCACCACCAGATGAGACCAGCCTACCAAAACCAACGTATATCATATCAGTATCATGGCTTGCTGAAATATGGCATAGGACATTTTTTGTACCAATGCATTACATTGACTGGGACAAAAATATACACCACTGGCAAAAAGCAGTAGATTTGGTGGAGCCATTTTTGTCCTAGCATTTTTCTTATCCATGAAAATTGAAAACTGCAGATAGCATATGGCTGAAGCTTGAAGACATTACAAGTCTGTCAGTGACAATATGGCATCATAAAATGATTACAGTTATAGATCTACTTTTCTATGAGTTCTGCAACACAGAATGACTTTGGTGCACTGAATGTCCTATTTTGGTTCGAGAAGTTTAATCTTTTGAAGTAGTAAAGTATTTTCTATGTTATAATTCTTTAAGAATTTTTAAAAAGTTTCACATGGTTCATAGAGATTATTCAAGGGGAAGATATTTCAAAGTTCTTGCATAATGATAAAAATAAATAAGTTTCTTTAGTGTCAAGAAACCTCAATAAGGAGCATTGCAAATTGACAAAAATCTTGGCAGTACAGGACTGATTCTGCCTGAAAAATGCACCACTCTCCCTCTCTCCCTCCGTCTGTGTGTGTGTGTGTGTGTGTGTAAAATGACACTTTCCATATGAGTTTCCTGCACACATATGAGAGTTTCGTGGAGAAAACAAGTCACTGGTGCAGAAAATAACATTTCTGCTCAGAAAATACTGCTTTCTGTGAAGAAAGTCCCATTTTCCATGCAAAAATGATATGCTCCCCCATCCACATAGAAGCAGTCATAAACTGTAAATAGTTATTGAAAAAAGGCATAGTTTTCAACAAGTTTCTCACAGCAAGAAGAAAAATGGTAAAAATTTTCATTCTTGCTTGAGATAACAACATTTGCAAAGATTTATACCCTTAAAAGAAATACAAATATCTTCTTGTAGCTTCCTGCCACTTCCTAAAATGTCCTGGAACTAGAAACAATGGAGAAGAAACAGTCAATAGCATTAAAAAAAAAAAGTCTAAGTAACAAGGTGGAGAAAAAGGAAACTCCTCAGCCACCCTATATGGTTAGGTACAGTAAATGACACTCCCCTCCCCATACACATTTCGGTGGAAAGAACATTATTCCATAGTTTTTCAAGGGGGTTGTTAGCTCTCAAGAAATGCCTTCATTTTTTTTTCAAAACCTCAGCCTGCCTGAATGTAAAGGCCCCTTCCAAGATTACAGTAGTGGTAAGGGAGGACCTACAGCATACCTTCTCATTGTGTTTTCCTTTTTATGATAGATATCTGGGATCATGAAATCTCTGTTTGGGACTGAATTAGCATGTACACATGAGGGAAGGAAACAATCTAGCTGTGCCTTCCTTTAACTGTTTCATATAGAGACTGATAGTCTGAAAACGAGAGCCTATGTTATGCAAACAGGAACCCTGAAAAATCACAACTTCCAGTTGTGTAGGTAGGCTTCACGCACACAGGATGCTGTCTTCTTCATATGATCAGTGTGAATAGACTGGCAACAAAGAGGAGCAGAGATAGTCTACTCACTTTCCTCACACATTTGGATTAGTGTTGTGAGGACTTGGTTCTGGTGAATTCTCGGGAAAAAGGCTGAAGAAATATCTTCTGAAAGAAGTTCAGCTGGTCCCTTGTCTGCTCTCTGTTCACCAGCAGATAAAGGCTTTCTTAATAAAGAGGACTTCTGTTTTTAACTGACTGAGGTAGTTTAACAGTTCTTAACGTATAATACGTTTTATCATATTTTCAACTGTTCTATGTGGATTGCTCTTTAATGTTGTTTTTAATTTTTATATTACAGATTGTTTCAGCTATTTTTTTTAATATGCTTCGTAAGGTGCTTTGGGTCCCCTATAGCAGAAAAGTGGAATGGGGATACATATATACATTCCTACCAGAACAGGGATCCTTTGGATCCCATTGAGGGACAAATGTGGATCATAAATCAGTCAATCAATCAATCAATCAATCAATCAATCAGGTGTAGGAGATGCTATCAATATGGCACAGGCTCCATGATAGCAAGGCTCACAGTTGGCTTGCCATCTGAAGAAGAAAAAGCCATACTGCTGCTTCTCCCCATTTGATCTTAGGTTTGGTAGTAAGGTAAATATGGGAAGGATTAAGTAGCTTTTTGGGACAGTTGTTGTTATTGTTGTGGTTGTAGTTGTGTGCCTTCAAGGCATTTTGGACTTATGGTGACCCTAAGGCAAACTCCTCACAGGGTTTTCTGGGACTGAGAGTGTGCGATGCACCCAAGGTCATCCTGTGGGTTTCCATGGCTGAGCAGGGTATCAAATCCTGGTCTCCAGGGTCATAGTTCAATGTTCAATGTTCATCATGCTAGACAGTTACCCATTGGAAATATTATCATTGGAAAAGTTACTCCTTGGTCAACAATTATAAGAATTAGTCTATCAGCATGGATAGTGGCCATAATCACCTTCACTTTCTGGGAATTGTAGCCCCCCACAGTAACTTCTCCAATCTCTTAGAAAAACAGAGGATGCAGCAGCTCTCACATCCAAGTGTAATATTAGGAAATATCTTTGAATGAACATTTTTTAATTCCAGATATAGAATATTAGGAACAATTTTTTATAAGTCTTTTCCATCCCTCATGCTTCTAATACACTTTTATTTAACCTGTATGATGTGTTTACATTGAAAGGAGTGGTGGTTGTTCTAAAACAATGCAACAAGGGTGGAACTGTGTTGCACAAATTGCAAACAGTGCAGGTTTGTCCTTTGATTATCTTGAATTTCTGCAGATACAGGTACAGTAGGGATATGGAGGAAGAATTTTAGCAGTTATTAGTGAAAGGAAAAAAAAATCTGTACCAATTGGACAGGTTTTTTTTCCTATAGCTCATCACTATACAGGAGGTATGGGGATTACTTAGTTGTATCATGTTTTATGATTTCTTCTTCCAAATATCCCCAGTCTGTGTGTAAAAATTAAATTCAGAAGACATGTTCCACTGTAAGTGTAATTTGTAGTATGACACTAACCATGGTAAGACTTGAACCAGTCTTTGTACCCAGTTCTCTGTCTTCTACATCTATCCTCCTCCTCTCCTTCTCTCTCCCCTTCCCCCTCCTCCCCCTCCTCCCCTTTTTCATGTACCTCACTGGACAGGTGTGTGTGTGCTTATCTGTGCTCAGTGCCAATAAATGTTAATATTCTGATTCACTCCTGCCACAAAATAACCTCATTGATCTACTTCCAGGTTCTTCTAAGGTACCTCAGAAAAGATTTGGTTAGACATTTCTAATCCTTCTGTTTATTTATGTGCACCCTATTAAAGTAGATGTGCTGTCCTTATTTCTCCTATTGATTTTCAAGTTGTTCCATGGCAAGTTATTATCCAATTACTGCTATATTTCTTTTATATGAAACATTATACTTCTTTATAGTCTTAGCTTGTTTCCTTGCACTTGAGATGCATGCAACTTAACCTTGAAGCAAACATAGTAGGACAAAGGACTCAAGAACTGCAAACACAGATTGACAAGAAGTAAATGGAACGTAGGTTCTCACTAAGACCCTTTAGAAATCACATTGAGTTAATTGTGTTTCTTAGTTGAAATTAGCATAGAACTATTGCACTGATGGAACTTGGACTGATGAAAGATCTTGATTTAACATGTCCATGGGATTTGATGGGCTTCCTATACTCACAAGTAGCAGTTGGATCAAGGTCACTCACTTACACTAAGCTATGCAAGGTAATTTTCTTAGAGTTCATATTAAAAAGAGCATATACAACTTGGAAGACCCACATATATAACTTAGAATACCCACTGAAGTAAAAAATGTATATTGGTAGCTTGCTCTGTCTAGCTAGCTGTAAAAGTGACTTTGTTCTACAAAGTCAAGGAAAGGGACAAGTTTAAAAAAGCAAACTCTCCCTCTGTGGGTGGGCTATCTTTTTCCTTTCCTCCCACAATCAGTCATTTTTTAGTTACCATTTGATGAGGGCGGCTACCTGTTGGCTTTAACTGTGTTTCAGCTGTACCATTTCCACTGGAAAATCTTCATTCACATATATGTTCAAAAGATCACACACAATACATTCCTATAAAATTTGATGAGTTTAGTGGAAACTGTGTGAGCAGCTTCTCTCAGCCAATCCCACAACCATGCTTAGCATCTTCAGTTCACTTCTCTTTTATTCAGAACTAAAGATTGGACTTTCAGTAGTGGTTTTACACTATGGAACAGGAGGTCAATGATAAGGCATTAATAAGCTGTTGAGTTGGTGTCCTGACTTTTATGACAACTTTAAAGAAAACATCTTAATTAATAAGAAACAGTTCTGATTAATACATCCCCACTGCTACTGCTCTGGCCTCAGAGGGAGACAAGAAGAGGCAGGCACAATTCCATCATGCCTAGGCCCAGAAGAGGATAGAAGGCCATCCCTTCATCCCAATTGCCATTGCTTTAGCCTTGGAGGGAGACAAAAAGAGACAAGCACAAGTCCATCATGCCTAGGCCCAGGAGAAGATGAAGGGTCTCCCTTCATCTCAACAGCCATGGCTGTTGAGGGAAAGCAGATAAAGTATTATCTGCTGGACTTAGGCCATTTCTGCACCACGCTGTTACAGTGCTATTATTCCACTTTCAATATCCTGTGGGATCCTGGGATTTGTAGTTTACTGAAGCCAAAGAGATCTCTAGCTGAAAATTCTAAAGGCCCTTCTCTAAACTACAAATCCCAGGACCCCATAGGACATTGAAAGTGGAATAATAGCACTATAACAATGTAGTGCGGAAATCACTTTAATTCCCTTCTCCTGCCATCCCCTTTCCTTCTGCATTGTGTTTTTAGATTGTAAGCCTGAAGACAGGTAACCGTTATTTTTGTTTTCTTTTTCTTTTTCTTGTAAGTTGCCATGTATAGTGATGGGACTACATTTATTATTTTTATTATCATCATCATCATCATCATCATCATCATCATCATCACCATTTTCTTTACCATTCACAGATCTTAATATATGTGTAATGAATGTTAATATGGAATGTCGGCTGTGATGTATACAGCACCATATGCATTTTTTTTTCTGTTTTGGAGTTTATGTTTCATTGTAATTTCAATTCTAAGTTTCCTGTTTATATAGAAGATCAGTTTTTCAACAGATGTGTAAAATACACAGACACACACCATATATAAACTACATGGTGATAAGGGGATTATCTAAATTATATGAGATAGTTCCACAATGTCATAATTCAGACAAACTATCTCTACTGAATAGGGATAGTTTTGCTGCATAGTTGACAGCTGCTATGCTGCTCTTCTTTGTTACTTTTCCAGATTGTTGGCTGATATTTGTGATCAACCTGCAGAAAGAGGATTGGCATGGAAAATATAACCAACTGAGAGGAAGACAAAAGTCTGGAGAAAGCCTTTGTCACATTCCCCACCATTATAATCTTTCTGGGCAGCAAGTTTAGTCAATGTCTCAAGGCCAAGACTGAGCCCTCCATACCACATATGTTTCTGATAAAAGGATTCTTGACAATTCACCTTAGACCACTTACTTGCAGCTCCCTTGTGTGTCTTTTAAAATCTTGGATACAACAGAAAGTTGTCTCACTTGACATCAGTGATATTAATGGAGACACAATGCAATAGATGCTAATGATGCTCATGTAACCATATTCTTTACAGCACTGCAATGTGTTGTGGCCTTTCTCACAGGAGATTAGGATTTTTGTAGAGAATTCTATGATGCATCAAGAAACAGGATATCTTTATATTATGAGTTTATATTAGACAAATCTAGATGCTGTGCACCAACTACAATTGTATTATATATATATTTTAAAAAAATCTCCTCTTTCCTGCAAAATCATATAATTAATCTTTATTCACTGTCCTGGTCTGTTTCTTTCTAAAACACACATTCTCATAGTCACTTGGAAATCTTAGAAATGTAGGTGTGACCCTTACTAATACATTCCCATATGTGTCTAACACCTTTGCTTAACAGCCACAGACTTCCTCCCACACAGCCCTCCATGGAAGTGTGGATTTATTCTCTTATGAGATCGTACAAAAAAGCTGCAAACCAAAGTGTAAATAACATTCATCACACCAAGTCAATTGGAATGTGGTTGCTACTGCTTCTGCTGTTAAGGTAGATTGGATCTTGGGGAAGGTGAAAGATTTCTAGAAAATAATAGCCACACTGATTTTTTTCTTTTAAATGATAAAGTCTGATACCACCTCTTTGCTGTCCAAAACTGTCTACTGCTACATTTATAGTGTGGGGGAAAAAGATTCCTCCCATCTAATTGGGGGACCTAGAGGTACTCAGTAGGTATGTGATTGTATATTTTTCTTTATACAAAATAGTGTGCAGTCTCCTCAGTTTCTACATGCATGTGTACACAAAGGGGCACTATATTATTACAGCACAATTAATTCAATGCCATAATCTGGTGAAATAATAATAATAGATTCTTGTCATACAGAATACCAAAGACAGAGTAGAATATAAATGATAATACAGCCCAAGAAGAAAGGGAGGCAGGGAGGGAGGGAACTTGGAGTTCTTTTAGTCATTCCTCGATTTCTGTATGGTCATCTGCCCAGGAAATATACAACTTGCTTTAATAGTAGCTATTTCCTCATGCATTTGTTATTTGCCTGAATATATTTTATATGATTTTGTCCTTTTGAGGCCAGTATATACTAGAGTCTGGATCTTCAAACCTAGATTTGATTGAGGATAGCATTGGGTATATATTCCAGGTTTTCGTTTGGTTATCATTATTTAAGTGACAGCTAGATAAGCAAATGAATGCTATATGAGAGTGCTACAGACTTCGACTTGGCAAATACCATCTTAATCCAAACTGATTTTAGCTGAATTTTGTCAGCAGGAATTGTTTTAGCTGAGCCAAACTACATGTGATTGAAGAATACTGTGATCAGGATCTCCCGTGATTCTTTATACAGATAATGGGAGTTGTAGTTGGTGGGACCAAGGCCATGGCACTGGGAATAAGGAAGTACAATATTCCTGTGCACAGAATTGTCCTGGTAAAAATATTCTCCTGGCAAACTGCTCTTTACCCTGCAGCAAAAACAATTAAGTGTATCTGTGGAAAAGGGCTTTCTTTCTCTCCCAATGCTTTCGCTTCTTCTGTTGGGGCTGTTAATGTTTATCCTTGTGATTCCATATCACAAATTATGTGCTACTAGAGTTGGATAAGAAATTCACCAACTCACATTCCACTAACATTCATGTGGTACCTCCCAAGATTGTCAATGAAATAGAATCCAACTTGTCCTGCCATGTGCTAGCAAAACTATGCATATAATTTCAAATCTTTGCCTTGGCAAAGAATGCACACAAATTTGCTGTAAACCATACATTGAGAGAATGTATGTACATTAAGAAATACACACATGAAAATAAGCATATGTATGTGTGCATGTGGTTGTCTCATATTCCAGTACAGAAATTGATCAGAATGAAAATGCAGATAAGAAATTGTTAAATTCAATGAGAACAGGACTGACAGACACATACTTTACAACCTGCGCCATTTCTATATGTATCTTAAGTGCATGACAACTCAGTTGGTTTATGACAGAGTATCCAGCTTCATCCAGAAAACTTACATTGGGTTTTGTGCCATGAGATTTCTTGCCACTGCCAGGATAAAGACCAGTCAAAATCAAAGTATTTTTCAGTATGAAACTGGAATAACCTTTCTTTTCTTTCTATATAAATGTTTCAGTGAGATGATTGCCAAATATGAGGTTAGTTGTGAAAGGTATGTTTTATTACAGGATGGGAAAATGTCACAACATTTGGTTTCAATTGAAGGCTAACTTAGCCCACCCAAAGTTTCTTGGTTCTTTCCCTAATCATCATTTGCTCATGTAGTATTTAGCTTCTTCCTATAACTTGTCACTGTGTGATGATGTACTATTCCATGAACAAGACCCAAGTACAAAAATCTGTGCTGTGCCAATTTCCAATAGGAAGCCCAAAGCATCTCTGCCCCTTTTGGAAGAGCTACTGTTCTCTGTGTTCTTAGGAAGGAAAACATTACCAATATTTCGCCAACTGTAGTGATATATGTAAAGTAAATAATTCTGAAAATTATGCTGTCTCCTACCATAACTGCTTTGAGTCAAACCAGGACATAAATCAAAATGCATGCATACATACTGCTCTGTAATGTTCTATTTACTTAGAAGTAATTTATTTTATTTATTTAAAAATTTATATCCCACTTTCCCATTATGATAATGGGCAAAGTGACTTCTATTACCAATCTACTGTATAAAAGTCAATGTTTGTCTGTGAGTTTGTCTGTTTGTCTGAGTCAGGCAGGCAAAGACCTCATATGATTGGCTGTGTGAGGTGAGAAGACCTCATATGATTGGCTGACTGTGAAGATTCTATGAAATCCTGGGGTTGGAAGTTTGAGGAGGGGCCTTTAAAATTCTCAAGCAGGGAGCTCTTGGGCCGCAGGCCAGTTGTTATGGAGATGAGGCCTACCATCAATAAGGATGCCAGAAAACATTTGGGAGGCATATGTGGGAAAAATTAAAGTGACATATACAACATAGTTACAAGGTCTTCTCACCTCACATAGTAGATTGTATGGATTACGTATGTGAGGAATCTTAAAGTTGAAATTCAAAGAAAAAAAAAAAATTTGAGAAAAGCCATTGCACAAATTCAACAGAAAACAAAAAAAATCAAAAGCCAGTACATCAACGTTACCAGAGAGCACAGATTGGATTGGGGACTATGGGGAAAGTTACAGGTACTGGAATAGACCGGTTGCTATGGAGACAATGCCTAGCAGCAAGAAGGAGGGCAGCATATTCCCTCAGGAACCCAACCTCTGTATGTTAACAACTCTGAATACAGATTGGATTGGGGAATATGGGGAGAAGTTTCAGGTACTTGAGAAGACAGTTTAGTGAGTTCTTAAAGGAAAATCCCGAGCAATGCCGGGTAAATACGCTAGTCCATTATAAATACAAAAATGCACACCAATCTAATGTAGGAAGCAAAAAAACAAAAACAAAAACAGAGCAGTTTCACTGAGGACAATACAGAGCATGGGAACTTTTTTTGAGCCACGAGACAAGTTGGATGAGGGAGTCTGAGATCTGTAGTCCAAAACAATATTTTTAATCCTCTGGAATAACAATGATAAAAAGCCATCCAAAGCCCTTTGTTTTCACTTGTTCAGACACACAAACTGCACAAAATGTATGCATATGTGAAGCTATTGCTGAACTAGCATGCCACAACAGAAAAGGTCCTTTTCCTACTTTACCTCAGAAGGTGGGAGTATCATGAATAGATCCCCACTTGTACAGCTGGTATCAGGGCTTCATATCGTTCCACAGTTTCTAGGCCCACCATGCTCCTGAGGAATCTAAACCTCAATGCTTCACATCCTGGTAACTCTCTGTTTATAGCATTTACACCCTGCCTGTCAGCCAAAAGTCACCTGGGGTAGCTTAGAAATCATTACCTGACAGTTCTCTGCTCTGAGGCTTACAATCTAAATAGGACATGGTACATAAGGAAAAAGAAATGGAAGTGATGGTGGAGATTTAGCCCAACAAATGCTAGCTGCTTTTCTTCTTGTTGGCATGGAAGGAGGACCTCTTAACAGCTGCTGGGCCAAGGCATGACACCTCTTCACCTATCCTCTCAAAGTAAATAGTGACAAAAACAAAAAGAAGAATTTATCTCTCCCTGTTATTCTCTCCTTTTGGGAGATTGCTTCATACCAAAGAGAGGGAACACATATGGGGAAAAGCAGTAAGGCAGGAATTGGAGCATCTTCCCTATGAGTCCCCAAACCTGGCTCTGACACTGCCCTACTGTGATCTTAACTCTTGTACTGATAGATGTTGGAGAAAACTTTCCTTCAGATATCCATGTGGTCCCACCATCCTAAGCTAAAACTTATAGCCTACAGTCCTGGCCACTTCTGCACATTAAATGGCTACTGTAGAAGTGAGAGGGAGCTACCTTGTCACTGAGGTGGACAACATGTTAGGCAGCAAGGATGGTATAGTTCTAACTGTATGGATTCTCAGAGTGATAATGACTTCCTCATTTATATCAAATTACGGTTGTAAAAAATAGTTATGATTTTTTTTCTGGTCCATTGAGAAAATGTTGTAAGAGTTCGCACCCTCTGGGATGTTGTGCAAAAGATTCATTTTCACTGGAAGTTTTGCACACACACACACACACAATACATAAAACAGTGTTCTGCATTAAAATGCATGTTCTTAAGTAACAAGGCCTTTTGTGCTTTTTTAAAAAAACACCTAGAGGTCTGAAATATTATGAAAAATGCACAGAAATTCTCACAAATTTACCCACTGGGGGAATATGTTTGAAATTGTTCATTGTTGCATGCAAGAATAAAATACAGAAGAATGTCCATCTCCACTGTAAAGTTAAAAAGGGACATGAACTTTGGTGCATTCCCCCCCCACTTTTGGTAGTATATCAAATTCTCTCTTAGAACTTGCCATGCTCTTCACAATATTGCTGTGCTCTTAAGGTTCCTTACTAATATACTGTGACAGTTAAACATGAATGAAACTTTGTTAGATGTGTGCTGTAAATATGCCTTGAATAAAACAAAATAGCTTAGTTTGTAAATGCTAGTATCATCTTTGGCCATCGGGCAGAAAATAAATGAATAGAAGAAGAATTTTGAACACAGCCACAAAAATAGTTGGTTGCTATACTAATCCCTAGCAACTTCCATATGTTCAGTTAATCTGGGAATGGGTGACAGGATCCAGATTTTTTTAAAAAATCCAGGCCAAATCCACATGATCACAAGAAAGTAGATGGGATGACAACGTAAAAGGAGAAGATCCAGCTGTTCCTCCTGTATCATTATGGATTATAAGATCTTCACTTCATTCTGCTTCCATTAATCTGTATCACTGTTCAGAGTTTGGCATAAATTATTGTAGATAGCATTGGTTTAAAGGTAAGGCAGGAGTTAAAATTAAGTCAACTTTTTTTTTTTAAATCTATTTATAAAGGATGTATTTCAAGTCTATTTTTTTTTTTTTTTACTTAACAGGAAGAAGATAATAGCTCAGAAGTTTAGTGGCCATTAGCCATTTTCTGCATTTCCTGTCTCTAGGATGTGTAATCTCCCATTAATTACTAAGGTGCCAGTGTAATGGCTTAGCTAGTTGAACAGTACACAT
This sequence comes from Ctenosaura bakeri, assembly GCA_948474755.1. Lineage (NCBI taxonomy): Eukaryota > Metazoa > Chordata > Lepidosauria > Squamata > Iguanidae > Ctenosaura > Ctenosaura bakeri. The sequence goes on along the minus strand of CAOLHI010000911.1, from coordinate 425,908 downwards.
AGACAAGTGAATGTGCCAAGCTCAAACAGGACTCCTTGAGGAATCTGGGCACAGGGTTGATGTTGTTATTTTAACGCAGCTGCATAAGAAACTGTTTCCAAATGCAGCATTACTTGCATTTGAGGAACACGCATGCATACACGGAGATGTTTTAACAGATATAGATATATCATTAACTACTCTTAAGACCTCTTGTATTTTAGCAGATGCAAACATATGTTTAGATACTCTTTAGACATGATACCTCTATAGACTATTTTATGTGTGTGTGTGAGAGAGAGAGAAGGAGAGAGAGAGAGAGAATGAAATGGAAACAGCACAACTTGGTTTTTTTCTTATCCTGGAGTTCCTGTTGGTTTGCAAGTGCATATGAGTGAGACCCATGAAGGTGCTGGATAAAGCCTGGAGCAACAAACTGTAAATAGAAAGCTGCAAGAAACAGCAAACTGGCAAACATTAAGCAACCAGAAGATAACAGGCTCCTTTGAAGCAGATCTTCAGGACCAAGGAGAGCTCACAAGAAACAAGGGCATTGTCCTGAGAACAGTCACACCTCAGCTCACCTATAAGAATGAAAACTGACTTGTTTATTGTCAAAGCAATTGCCCTTCAGCTGCACATAGTTTCCTAAATGGGAAAGACGGTTGGTTTGTTGCTCTTACCTCTAATACCATAGAACTCTAGGGTATTATTATCTTTTGATCATGTATTTGATGTTATCACATTTGTTTTCATATGCTGTTGTTGCCACTTTGGGAAGGTGGTGGTAGTGACTGCATCTTCGAAACACAGATTTAGTGTATAAGTTTAACTGTCACAATGATCAATTGAATCTACTTGAGTAAAGTCAACACAAAAGATTCAGCTGATGCTACCTTGTTCTTTGTTTTACAGTGAAAGAACAGTGAAATCTTGAGCTTGACTGGGATATGATGTGGATAAAAAGAGGGCTTGGAACTTTTGTCCACCACAGTGGGTGGGGACATGAAAACTGGGGACATGAAAACACAGTACCTTATTTTATCTCTTGCGAATGGGGAACTGTAACCCCATAACCATCTGACTGGGATCTATCGTTTCACTTACCCACAATTTGCTCCAGGGCCATGGCTGCTGCCATCCAAGTCTTTGCTCTGTTCAGCTGGCCAAGAGAGGTGCATGGTGAGGCACATATGGGCTTCCTGCACCTCTTGCAGCTGAGGAAGGTGATGGATGCTCTTTCCTTGGTGGATAAAAGCACATGAAGCCTGGCACTTTATCCTCATTTTTCTCCACCTGCATTAAATCTGGAAACATATCCCTTGTGGATACGGGGGACCCTACTGTAATTTATTTGGGTCACCCATCAAAAATAAAAGGAAATGCAGAAGAAGGGGCTCTAATGGTTAAGTTATAGTGGCAGTCCCTCCACCATAATATAGTTCTCACAAGTACAGACAGGGGTTAAGATCAAGGGAAGAGTGTAAAACACTGACTTTCCCCCCTGTAATCTATGTTTGTCATAATGAGATTATATTTTACAAAGAAAACACACCTTTTATATTGTTTAGTTTAAATGCCTGCCAGACCCTCCCCCTCCCCTCCACCAAAAGAGAGTTTCCTATTGATGAATGCTGAAGGAAAGAAAAAAAATCAGGGTTGACACAGGTTGGCTATTTTCATTTTTCTCAACTAGAAATATTCCTTTCTTGTCTAATCTATGTAAACAAGAATTAATCTCACAAATCATGTCTGGAACAAGACAGAGAACCTAAACAACATCTGGGCTCAAATCTTGTCCTTTAGAGAAGCTCTAGTAATAATCACTTTTTAGTGAAATTGATGTGCCGGAGGGGGGCAGCAATGAAAAGTAGAAAGTCTTGGTTAATACAAGAATGGGAGTTTTGGCTTCTGAAGATGTTTGTAATGCATCACTGTGCCTGGAAATTGCTGCTGATGTAACCAAGAGCTGAACCAAAGACCAATGCCAGAGGTGGCACATTTATAATGAGACCAAATGAGGAACCTCATTAGTCTCCCAAATGGGAAAGAGCTGCCCATTCCTCTTCTCATTATCTCTCCCTCTTTCTCTCTCCTGTCATTACGTGAATGGGGTGATGTGGTGGGGAGGAGTGGGAAAGCAAGTATTATCATGGTGAGGATGCAAACTGATCTACATAAACCTACTGGGAAATTAAAGAAACTTCATCTTTCCCAAAACTGAGAAGTTGTAATCTGCTGAAGAAGTCACAATATTAGCATGGGGGCAGGGGCAGGAGGAGGAGGCTGCTTTTCTCCACCATCAAGCAAACAGTGAGACTGTTTGCTGTGTGTTGTTTCCAGTATTCCTTAGAAGGCTTCATAGCTTCCACTTTAAACAGGAAGAAATAAAGGTTTCTGAGCAATGCTGCAGGTTATACTGCAAAAGCATGATTTAGAAATCCTTGAGGTTAGCTCTTTCATGTAGATGTCTGAGAAAGTGGAGAGTTGCACAACAGGGTGCAACATCCAGTGAAGTCACACTCTATACCTTTTACCAAAGCATAAATGAGGTTGACCTAGAGTGATTGGGAGGCTGTGTGCATGACCCTTGTATATGTCAAAGGAAAATAACACTCAATAAGCAATTGCAAGGATTTTCCCCCTCTTTTTCTTTTACACTCTCTCCCCACATTCGACTCATGATAGGCAAACACTTTGAAAAACAATGCACAAATTCTGAAGGCAGCTTTTTGTTGAGGAGACTATTCAGTTCAATTGAAGAACTGCCTACTGATCAAAAACCATCACTAGCAGCAAAAAAATATGACACCTTTCTGCAGCCGCCTCTCCCAGGATATTCTTTGTCACACGTAGTTGATTTCTTTTTCCAGACTGCTTACTTTGGATATAGTCACCTTTTTACCCTCTTGAGTATAGTGATATGTGTTATCATTGTAGACTATCCTGGCTTTAAAGGCCTGAAAGCATGAACTTGGAGTTTTTTAAAAAATGTGATTTGTCATGAAATTGGATGTTGGTATTTAACTGCCTAGACTTGCCTCAAGCTGTTTTTTTTTTTTTTTTTTGATGAGCAAATGATGACACACATGTACACACACCAGTCAAAGTGCACAGTACTATAGACAAGCCACAGTATTGTGGCTCTTCAGGCAGAAAGCCCAGTAAGAGTGACAACTAACAGTAAGAGTTGTTCAACCATAGAAAAGACTGCCTTTGTGAGTGGTAGACTCCCTTTCTTTGGTGGTTTTTAAATAGAGGTTGGATAGCCATGTTTCAGGAGTGCTTTAGTTGTGCATACCTATGTGTCAGGGGTTTGGACTAGATGTCCTTTGTGGTCCCTCTATATATGACTGATGGGTTGTTTTGATGAATCACAATGTCTGCATATCTGATTGAAAAGGTACAAAGTGTTTGTCACAATTACACCCCCAAAGCAAAGGAAAGGGAGATATATGGCTAATACTCTTCATAATAATAATACACTTGCCAGCTGAATACCTGTAACATGGAAGACTTATTAAAAAATTTATTTAATATCTCACCTTTCCTCTTGCACAGGACCCAAGGCAGAGTAGAACAAAGATGGAAACAAAGTACAGTCAGAAGACTGATAATTAAAAGGATTTTAAGATGATTAAATAAGGCATGCTATTTTTTTTAAAAAAAGCCAAAGACAATTTTAAACACCTTTAAAACATAGGAAAGATGTTAAAAATAGGGCACATCCTCTCAAAAGACACATTAAAAGACATTAATTTCCAGCCCATTGACAGTAAAGGCCTGAATAAATAAACAGGTATTTCCCTGTTAATGGAAAGAGGAGGATGCCCACTTAAGACCTTTCTGCACTACACTGTTATTGTGCTATTATTCCACTTTCAACATCCTATGGAATCCTGGGGTTTGCAGTTTAGGGAGGGGCATTTAGAAATTTCAGCCCGAGAGCTCTTTTGCCTCAGTAAACTGCAAACCCCAGAATTCCACAGAACGTTGAAAGTGGAATAATAGCACAATACCAGTGCATTGTGGAAAGGCCTTTAGCCTCTATTGGGAAAAAAATTACACAGCCTTGGAGCAGCCACTGAGAAGGCTTTCTCATGTTCCCAACAAACATACCTGCAAAAGTGATGGAAATAAGAAGAAACCCTTTCCCAAACTGGGACAGGCTCATAGAGGGAGATAGAGACTTTCAGAGACTCCGCAGCTAAACCATATACAGCCTTATAGGTAATAACATCCACTTTGAACTTGGAACAGGTAAGAATGGTTTCAAAAGGCTACCAAACATAGCAAATGGCCAACACCACCACCAGAGGCTTTGGTGTGTGTCTAGTGTTGTCTCATTTTGGAACAAAAGGAAAAAAGGAAGTGGGGGCCACCAGGGCCCCTGCTACCTTACCCCTGCTATCTTACCACAGCCTTCCACTACACGATAGGTTCAGTTGCACAGTGTAATCTTTAAGTTTATGTAAGAGTGTATGATTACAATGTGAAGTTCACTAACAATCCATTTTAGTTATTAAAAAATAAGGCAAGGTTAACTGTAAGATTTCCTTTCTTGCATCTTTCAAATCATCTGATTATGGTATGAGGCACTTTGGCAGACTGTCTTAATATAGAAAGGAGGAAACCTAACTTGAGAAATTTTCCTCTTGCTATTAGGGTTTGACCACAGGCTGTCAGCCAATGGGCTTTAGAAATTTAATTAAGTGGTGAAGGCAGCTATAACACATACAAAAGGCAAAAAGGAAGACTAATGGCAAGCAATGTTTTCCCTTTGGCAGCTGTAATTAAACTAAAAATACTACTTCCTTTGCAGAAACATGGGCTAGGAAATTGAGATTTAATTGGAACAAACTGTGTACACAGAGATTTCTAGGGACAATTCATACGTTACAATTAACCAATGAGGTCGCAAAGCTAGAAAGATTAAGGAGTAAGTCCCATTGAAATCAGAGGGCTTTATTTCTAAGTAAACATGTCTGAGATTGCAAAATGGAAATTTGTTAATGTTTTGCACTACAGATCCCAGAATCCCCAAACCAGCATGGTGACTGTAGTGCAGAGATCCTGTGCAAAGACCAATTTTATATCTCTAATGCCCCCAAATGTTATATGAACCATAAGTGTAGCTTTATTCATTGGTTAAATATGCTTAAAGGAACAGGCAAGGTTCACCAGACAGTTGGGGTACAGAGTAATAGGATCTGTCTCACTCCAGTGGAAGACAGGCCAACTGTAAGAAAGTCCAAACCATCGAACAGTCTGGATGCCAAGTGCCTGACCTGAAACCAGGAGCAGATGAAAACCCCTGTCTTCCTGCTGTTTCTCCTGAGGAGCCTGGTGTCTGCCATTTAGTGGCCTAGTGACTCAATGTCTCCTAGTATCCACTCATATGCCAGGCTACAGGCAGATTCAAATGAATTAGAATTTCTCAATTAGTACTTTTAAAAACAAAATAACTCCACATCCTCAGTTTTGTTGCACTACTATTAAACTGTCTTATTCAATTTGCTAGCATATCCAGTTTGTTACCACGGATTTGGAAAGCCACTTAAGTATATCAGGATGTCCACTAGGATGTTAGCTATTAACTGGAAGTACTTTTGTAGACACCAGTTAGACTTCCAATGTTTGCGGTGTTCCTTTACAACATATAAGTTTACTAGATTCTTGATAATGAAGAGAGACATCAGGAAATATTGTATTTCTTGACCTAGTTGCACACATATTTATAAAAGCTCCAAATGAATTTTACTCTCTAGCTGTAGTTATATGATATCCAGAATATGCTGCAACTCATAGGACTGAGGAAGTGTTCTTGGTTTGGTTTGAACACTGTGTGTGGTAGCTTGCTTCCTTCTCTTCTGTGTGCAAGTTAATTTAAACTAGATTTGGAAATATCCTTTTGTTAGGCACCTGTGGCATTTTGTGTGATGACGTCCTGGTTAAGAATGTAAAACTTTGCTCCTTTCATTATCACACACAAGAAAAAATTTTTTTCAAAGTTTTCTCTCTGCTGAGCGAGATCGTTCAAGTTTTGTGGCCTTTTTCCTATGATTTTTCACACTTGAAGATTTTTTTATCTGAAAATTTTACACTGAAAGCATTGTTTTGCACAAAATTGTGGCACACTCTCTCCCCCCTCAACTGTCCTGGTACAGCAGGGTCAGTTCAAATAATATCTATCATCATAATATTTCAGCTGTTTTTAAAATTCCTTGTGTTTGTTCTCCCACTTTACCCTTATATCTATAGCTTACTTCAGTGGATTCAAAAGTAGTTTGTACTCAGTTAACCCAGCAGAAGGGAAGGGAAGGGAAGGAAAGGAGGGTGACCAATCTTGCCCTTCCCATTAGTTTCAGGAGAAAGCAAGCTACTGCAGCCTCTCCTCATTTATTGTGTTCCTCCTTATTAATAACTTTCGCCACCTTAAACACATTCTGTTGTTGCTTGACCGCCAGCTTTCATCTGTGAAATGTTGAATAGTATGATGTTATTTTTGCCATTCTGGCTTATTGGTGTTGTCTACAGAAAAACAAGAGACATTTCTCAAGATGCTTAGAATATGATAGTTTATTGATAGAATAGCCCAGAAGATTTCAGCCTGTGTGTGCTAGAGGCTTTCTGCAGGAGGATACTTAGAATCATACATCAAAAATATGTCTAGTAAATGGTATAGAAGTTTCTGATTTAAGATATTTGTGAAATTTGATACCAAGCAGCCTGCTGAAGAAGATCTTTGGAGTACACATAAGCCTCAATCCCATTGGTGGGCCTGGATAGAGTAGTTCCAATGAATCAGTTAGATATACCTACATAGCTACTCACCATTGAAGAACTGATTGAATGGATCTGCTCTGGTTGAGGATCACCAGTAAAACACTTACCATAGGGTGAAATATATCAGGCTTTTTCTCCCATCTTTTGGGCATCTTTAGTCATGTCTCCTTTTTCTGTGGATTTCTTTGGATGCTCCCTGGTTTTCGCGTCTCTTGGCGTTGTGCAAAAATACTGTATTTTATGTAAACACAACTTTTCTGTGACATTCACTAAATACACACACATACACACAAAACAAAAACAAAAATCAAGAAGCAGGATAGACAAGTTTTTTTTACTATACTCCTAAGTATAGGAGTGCAATTCTGAGTATAATGTGTAATCAGTTTATTTGGTTCAATAAATCCAAGGAATTAGTCACAGCTAATAGCTGTGATCTAAACAGCACATGTTCACTTAGACTGGGTAGGAAATAGAGTTCATTAAATCTTTCATTCTTGTTATTTTCCCCTGTACTTCAAGATAGAATAGTAAAAAATCATTTTCATTTATAAGGAAAACAGTTCAAGGATATTTGTTTATATATTTCCATCAACTGCTCCACTACTTCCCATAGCCACTGATACCTTGAAGGGCCAGGGAAGAAACATATATATGTGTGTGTGTGTGTGTGTATTTGACTTTTAAAAAATATTAAAGAGCAAATATTAAAATACAAAACATTACAACATAAAACATTAAATAGTCAAACAAAGCAATCACCAGTTGAAATATTCAAAACCAGAGACTCAAAACATATTTTTTAAAAATAGTAGACTTAGTCAGTTTGGAGAGGCTGGGACAAAGAAGTGGATCTTTACTGGGAACCTAAAACACACCACACATTTGTTGCATCCAAACAATTGGGTAGTGGTGAAAATAAAAAAAATTCAGTAATGTTGCTGAAAAACACATTTTTCAAGTGTTAAGAAACCCTGACAAAAAGAATCCTGGAATGAAGAGAATCTGACAAAAAGTTGCACATAGTTGTTTGGACAAGAAAGTAATATTCCTGCATAGAATTTGTGTATTTCCTGCACAGAAAATGCTCTTATGTATGCAAATAGCCACGTTAACATCTTGTGAAGAGTGCATTCCTGATTACAGCATTTTGCAAATAGACTTCAAAAACTGAATGATTTTTCAAGAGTTTCTCACAGTAGGAGGAAAATTGCTGTAGTTACTCAGTGTTTTCTTCAAGAAGGAACAGTGAAGAATTGTATCCCTGCTAGTGTGCAGAGCAGTTCAAAAGGTAGGAGCCCCATAGAGAAGGCCATCTTCCAGGTTGCCACTAGGACCTCCTCTTCATATGATACATGGATCTGTATCATAGAATGCATTCTGCCAGGTAAGTCACTTTTTCAGGGTATTGTATGTCACCAGGAATATCTTAAACTTAGTTCTTATATTTTGCCATTTGCTTCAGCACCAACATAATGCCTATAAGGAACAGCTTAGAGAGGTGGGTATGTTTAGCCTGGAGAAATGAAGATTAAGAGGGGACATGACAGCCATGTTTAAATATTTGAAGGTACGTCATATGGAGGATGGAGCAAGCTTGTTTTCTGCTGCTCTGGAGACTAGGACATGGAGCAATGGCTTCAAACTACAGGAAAAGAAATGAAGAACTTCCTGGTGGTAAGAGCAGTTCGACAGTGGAATATGCTGCCTCAGAGTGTGATGGAGTCCCCTTCTTTGGATGTTTTAAAGGTCGGATGGCCATCTGTCAGGAGTGCTTTGATTGTGTATCCCTGCATGGTGGGGGGATGGATTCGATGGCCCTTGTGGTCTCTTCCAATTCTATGATTTTATGATAATAAGTTGCACCTCATTATCAGTATGAACATTATGCAAAGTTTGTTTCTATTTGTCCTTACCAGGTTGATCTTCAAGATATGATAATACAAAACGAACATAGGATGACTGATTAAAATGATGATCTTAGCAAGATATCAGGACCTGCCAGACTCTTACAGGACTGATGCTACTTCTGTGCTGAGCTTGATTATTTACTTTAGAAAAGAGCAATGTAGGTAGATAGGCAGTAAGACATCAATATTTCTTTTCCTTTTGGGATCTTTAAAGGCATGCTTCTCTACTTCACTGGCACCAATGAACTGACAGTGTATTGATCAAGTCAGTATCCTTTCTGAATGTGACATCAAGAGAAACAATAGCATCCAAAAGCTGTTTAAAATCCATTTCAGAAAGAGGGTAGACTGCATTAGGTATTACATAACAAAAGAGAGAACAGAGAAGACAACAATCAGCTCTAAAAGTTTGTTGTTAATGTTGTTTAAAAATCCCAAACAATTTTTATTATGACTGCAACTTCTTTTCCATGAGGAATTTCTATTAATCAAAAGATAAGTTAGTACTTGCTGCTGAAAGAACCATCAGAAATACAGAGAGGGATCTAGGTCTTTATAAATTATGCTTAAGATGAAAAATCTGTTTCCATACCTTCCATATACTTGCTTGTACAATGTCACCAAGAAATATATCACATTGTATATGAAGTGGTTGAGCAAGTCCATGGCCTTCACAAACATCTGAAAACAGTAGGTAGAGCATAGCTCCAGTGCAGCTTGTAGAGTTCATTAAACAGAATTCTCTTTGTGCATAAGAGATCCCTTTATAAGCTTTCCTGACTGAAAAACCAATTGCACATTATGTTTCTCTCAGTGGCATCAATCTCTCTCTACTCTTATACAATTGAAAAGTATGCCATCATCCACCAGGATGTGGCATAAGTTAAAAGAGCAAACTGTAAAGAGGCACTGCAACATTTATAGTATGCTGTACTGGCCTGTATTGCTTTTCTTTAAGCTTTGCACTGAACTCTACAAAATAATGTGGTCTTGTAATAACCAAGGTTATTCTTCTTCAGATTTCTACATATATGCATTCCCAGGATTGATGAGATCTGGCATTGAGGCAAGGGCAAAATGCATGATTAGTTTCCCCTCCTTAAATTTAGTAATAAACATTTTTGCCACTCTCTGGTTTGCTGGGTGTGACATATTTCCTTTTTCATGTTGGCTCTGCAGTTCCTAATGTGATGAACCTACCACTGTTACCTTGCTATCCAATCCCATTTTAAAACCTCTCCTTGGATCTGGATTCCTCACTGTGGACTTGCCCAGAGCCAGTTGTACAAAATAACAAATAGGTTAAGTTTATTTAATAAATATAGAATAATTTCTACCTCACGTTCCAGTTTTTAGTTCCAAACTACTAACACTATTCCAGTTGAATTATGTCAGACTTGTGCCTTAAATCACTCAGGCACCCAATACTCAGTAACTTCCCTTAGACTCTCAACTGACTCCCCAACAGTCCGTTTCCAACTCTTTCCAACAAACACTAATTCCTTTTTAAAAAATTCTTCCTCCCTCTCCCTGTAGCCCCTCTCACTTCTCACAGAGTTTTCTGTGCTTGGATCCACTGCTCCCACTTAGTCACTCCATGCCCTTGTATCCCGGAGTTCTTAAGTAACATTTCATCAGGTGCTCTTCCTCTTTACTGAGTTACAGTATCACACTAAGGCATGCTTGTGTTGTTTGTTTTATTTTAAACTATCCAGTCCCCCTGGTGCCCATATCCTGCAGAGTACTGGTGCCAGGAGGGGTACAATCACATTGCACCCCTTCAAAACATTCTATTTTGTCCCAAATTTCCCCTGACACTCTCTAGGGATATGAGTCCCCCCCCCCAGTTTCTAGAAGCTGTTGGTGTCATTTTGTACTTAAGAAAGAGATTATGTGAAACAGGAAGCGACCCAGTGCATTTCTTGTTTTTTAAGAAAAGCTCTCTGGCCTAAAATGACCCAGGCCCTTTTCACCCGGTGTTTTGGAAGTGAGAGGGCCCCTTGAGTGTCACGTAAATGTGAGGAGCGATCTGCATGACGCACTCACATTTACGCAATGCTCAAGGGCTGGATGCAGAGCAGGCACAGATCTTTTCATTTTCAGCTTAAAGCCGAAAATGGTGCACGCTCACACGTCACTCTGGCGCCCCATGCACACTTACCTGGCGTGCGGTGTGTCGGGAGCCAGACCAGTTGTGCTTCCTGGGCAGTGCAGGCTGGGAAAGGTCCAAGGCTGCACTGCAAAAGGAAGAGGCAGGGCGCTCGTGCAAGAGGAAGTTGCTGCGGAGCCCAAGCAGCAGGGAAGCGGGAGCATTCCTCCCAAGCCTTCATCTGCGAGATGAGCAGCCCAGCACCGGTAAAAGGTAAGGTGAGAAAAGGGCCACAGTGGCAAAATGTGGGGGAAAAATACCCCAACTTAGTCCTAGAGGCTGCTTGAAGGAATTTATTGGGGGGTGGGCTTTAAAAAAATATTTTTAGCCCATGGGGCCCTTGGAATCTATTAACAACTCCGGAGGCCACATGCTACCTTTGGGTTGCACGTAGACCTAGTGTAGTCTAGATAATTACAATTTCTGCAATGCCAAAAAAAGAAAAAAAAAGAGATGGTTTATTCTGGCCTTTATAAGTAACTAACAGGATACCAGCAAAGTGTGAATATGCTGAAGGAGAATTTTATCATTTCAATCATGTGAGAAACCTTGCTATCCTATTTCTTTGTCCTAAACCCTGAATTTTTTATAAGTGACAAAATGTCATGCTTTCAGTGAAACATTCAGTGAAATTTTCATCAGTCTTCAATATTCATCAGTAAATCTCCCACTGACTGAGACTGGGTCTCCAAAACAACTGTGCACAGAATTGTGGCTTGAGACTTTGCTAAGTTAAGTTGCATCTGGTTCCATAAGTACAGTGTCCTCTTGTGACAGTATTAAAAACAGAGCTCTACTGTTTAGTAAAACCTTTTATTATGAAGTTCCCAGGCTACAGGGACAAATCATGTTCCCTTGTTTCATTTTATTATTGAGCATAGTGTCCTTCCACTACCACAAATCCCCCCAAATTCCTTATTGGATAGATTTTGCAAAGCTTTTTTTTAAAAAAAAATAAAAATCTGCAACCTATATGTAATTCAGTGAAACCCTTTAAATGACATTGTACTCCAGTATAAAATTAAAACCAGACATCTCATTTATCAGCAATATTAGCTTTGTGGCTATGCATTTATAAGAAAAAAAACCCCAGCCATTCAAAACAACCCTGTTTCATGCTGTCAGGATAAGAAACGAATAAACAGGTTCAGAAAAGACAGAGGGGCTCCTGACCCTTTCAAACCTCCTGTCGTCTGATCATGTTATTCATTTACCAAGTTAAGCTCATTGTAGATGAAACACCTGATTAGGGTAAGAAGGCTGTTGCTGAACACCTTGCCAGGACACAAAGAAGTCAAATGATTTTCACAAGCTTATACAGTCATCCATAGGCTCAGTCAGAATTATGATTTGAACTTGGTCTCCTAAACAAGGGGAAACAGGAAGCTTCTTTATACTAGAATATTTCTATACTATATAATGACAACAGAGTGATAATCACAATTTGTCATGGCTCCATCCAATGGAATGCCTCAGTTTGTAGTTTGGTGAGGTACTTGGAATTCTTTGCTAATTCTTCAATAAACTACAAATCCCAGGATTCCATAATATGGAGCCAAGGCAGCTAAAAAGGTATTCAGTTGCTGTAACATAGCAGAAACATTCCTAGACTGATGATTGGTCCTTTAATCTAGCTAGCCCAGAATATTTCCTCTTCTAAACAGCAGTAGCTTTTCATAGGCCCTTTTCGCACCAGGCAATTAGAATGGGGCAGAGTGTCCTTGCAGGGAGGTTGTCTGTAGCTTGGAGCGAACTAGGAGCGGACTACTTATCAGGGATACGCACCTCAGTCCGCTCCAAAACTACCCCGAGTGGTCCTCCAGCATGTTTTCTAAAGACCGCAAAAAACAGGTCTTTATTTTCCTGGAACGTGCCATTGCGTTCCTCCTCCCTTGTGCAGATTCGCAGGCTCGCACCAATGCGAGCCTGCGATCTGCAGAGGGTGAGCTTTAGGCTTGGTGAGCTTCAGCAGTTGGTTGGGAACCACGACCAACCAGAAGCTGCCATTTTGGAAGCCGGAAGCCGCCATTTTGGAAGCCGGAGCAGTACGGATCTACAGACCTCGCACTGCTCCCATTCGCCCTGGACCAAGGAGGAGCCCTGCAGAAGGGCTTCAGGCACAATCCGTGTTGCTTCGGACCCCAGAAGAAGCGGTAGGTAATGACACGGAGCAATTCGCTTACCTCGTGCGGAAAGAGCCATAGTCTCAAGAAAAGGCCTTTCAGAATACTTATACTTCTGTTGTTGTTTTTTAAAAAAGTAATGAACTCAGGGATTTCATGCCTATTTTAGAAGTGAGATTTTTAGGACGTCCATTGATTTTAAAGCAATCACAAGTATATATAACAACCACTACTGATTGTACGCAACACAACTATTCACTTCAGTCTCTGCCTTAACCCCAGCAGTTCAAATAAGAAAAGTCTCATTTCTAGATCATGAATTAAGTGATTGTCAAACTGTACCACCTTCACATTTTATAAACCTGAATAGTAATTGATGATGATGTTGGCTAGGGATGATGAGAATGATGGTAAAAAATAATCTGAAGGGCCAAGTTGTTTGTTTCAAGTTGCTCAAACCATATATTTCCATCTAAAGTGTTTTTTTTTAAAGCCACACATGATAATATGCACACAGACACATTCAAAGAAGCACTTGATAGAATTGAACAAAACAAACATCCACGTTGTTGCTGTGCTATTAAAATCCAGGAGCCAGAAATCCTTCTCAGATTTCCTTAAACCAACCAGTAATAGATCTTGATCTTCTGCCCACTTCTACTGTAAAATCATTTTCATACTTTGACATGAACCTGGAGAGCAGTGAGCAGTAAGTCCCACATAACAGGCATAAGAATCACTAATCATGTGATTCACACATCTAGAGTTCCTCCTGCCAGCACTCCAACTGATGTGAAGATGAGATAAGAAAAATTTGGTTTGTGAACAACTCTCACATTATAGTCACTGAACAAAGCATTTCTCACAATGCTTATTCTGAATGTCATTTTGAGATACTTTTAAAAATTCTGCCTCTTCATGCCATTTCTTCTTATTTATTTATTTATTTGTATCCCGCCTCTCCATATGGATCAAGGCGGTGAACAACTTACAAATAGCATGTATTTCGAAACATTTCTATACATGCCCCCAACAAGCTGGGTACTTATTTTACCGACCTGCGAAAGGATGGAAGGCTGAGTCAACCTTGGAGCCCGGCAGGATCGAACTCACAACCTTGTGGCTTGCAGTACTGGCATTTAACCACTGCGCCACCACGGCTCATCATTGCTATAAGTGTCTTTGACTCCTATTTACAGCACTCTTTGTTGTTGTGTGCCTTCAAGTTGTTTCCAATTTGTGGCAAACCTAAAATGAACCTAAGATAGGGTTTTCTTGGGCTGAGAGTATATGATGTGCCCAAGGCATTCAGTGGGTTTCCATGGCTGAGCAGTGGGAATAACACCCTGGTCTCCAGGATTATAGTCCAATGCTCCAACCACTACACCATCTTATCCTAAGCTTTTCTTGGCAAAATTTATTCAGAAAAGATTTGCCATTAGCTTTTCCTTAGGCTGAGAGAATGTGACTTGTCCTAAGTCACCCACTCAGTTTCCATGGTAGAGGCAGGATTTCCAGAGTCCTAGTCCAACATTCAAACTGCTATACCAAGATGGCCTGGATCTTTTAAAACTGTATAACACACTGATAGCATTTCATCAGTAGAAAAAAACTGATATAAAAGCCAAAGATGTTGCCTTTTGCTTTTCCAGTGTTTAATTCACCAGTTACAGTACACAGAGAAGGGTGGAAGGACATAGGAAGTAGACAGAGCTTCCAAAATGCATTAAAATTTAATTCGTTTGGAGGGGAGGAGCATGCAAAACACAGGAGATTAAGTTCCATTGTAAGCCCTGACCTTTCACATTTATTCGTTCTTCCAGTTTAATTTTGGTTCATGAAGTACATATTTCATATGGCTCTGGTTATTATTATATAGTCCTTATTTTATTAATGCTAGTTATGCACGTATAACAGAGGATATCGTTTTCTTTATTGCTGTGTGAAATAGCATCCTGTATCAGTCAGGAAGTACATAAGCAGTGAGGTATTCTGTATAGGGACTAAAAAGCAGGATATCAAAAAGATGCTGTTTAATTTTTTCTCCCATTTTTGGCATAGAAACACACGCAATTTGGCAAATTACAACTGTCTCTTTAAAAGCACCACGACATCCTGTACAGAAGACATGAAATTCTGTCACTTTCTCATTCATTAGAACATTTTCTATAGATTCATCTCCGATCAGAATATCAAAACTGTCAAAACATTTCATTTTCTGCCAGTGCTTTGGTAGTGTTTAGTAATGATCTTTTTAGGTCAGTCTTTATGATTCTAGCCTCCAAATAGTTTTGCTTCTAACAAGTTCCCCAATCGATATTTTCATTACTTAGTTTATTTTCCCCTTGGTCTTCTAACATTACTTAATAAGGCTACAATCCATAAACCACTTCCTATGGAACAGCTGTTGCAATTTAGATGAAACTGTTGTGGAGCAGCTAGGTTCAGGATCCCAACTAGGAAAGAATAATGCTACAACGTCTGGGTAACAGCACCACATTTAAAATAAAGGCAAATTGATGCCCTAGCAAGTTTATTATATTTTTTCCTCTCATACATACACACAATTATGGATAGTTAGAAAACTGGAGTACAAAATGTTTTGCATTTGCACACATACATTTAACAGTTCCTGAAATTCTTTTGTAATTAGGCACACTTTACACATGTAGACTTTGGCTTTAACCCAAGTAAAGTTAATCATGTTTAAAGTTCCACCAAAATCAATGGGACTTAGATTAGCTGAGGCTAGCTTGAACCATCCATTTCAGTGGGTGAGCCTACCCCTTACTTACTTACACAGGATGGAAGATTTCTATGTGCTAGAGGCAGCACTTCATCAGCAGAAAACAGCAGTAAATAAGACATGTGAAACAACCACCATGCTGTTGGATTTGAGTATATTATCATTTGTGTTTATGAAACAGGCTTAGTCACTGTGCCCCATGTGGTTAAATAAATATACAAGCACAGATTTACTTTTATTGAAGAATGAAACCCAATTTCCATTGTTGTGTCTTTATCCCAGCACATGGGAATACACTGCTAAAGACAAGTACCTACAGATTTACATGGATTTTCTACACGCTAGTGAGATTTTGGCCAGTCTAGTGGATGTGCTACAGCAGCATAGGCAATGACTGAGAGAGAAAAAGGGCACAGAGGCCAAGAAGGACAGAAGGTATTGGAGAAACAGACATCTCAGACCCAGTAGATTTTGTCTGAGGGATTAAAATGCAACTGCTGGTGTACTACACAAACACGATTTCCGTCTTTGTATGTTTTCACATTATGATAATGTCAAAAGGTAGAAACAATGCAGAAAGGCTCTTACCTGTAGCAGATTAATGCTGGAATTCTATTGGTCAGTCCCAACTAGAGTACCTCAATTACTTGCCAAGTGATGAGTGAACATATAGTTAAATCCAACTGACTCACTAGCTGGGACTGATTGTAGTATTTGTGCTGATATGAGGGTTGCTAAAATTATCAGTGTCAATTTTGTTGAATTTCTTTGAATCCTGCCTATATTTTTGTCTCATCTTTACACTGAGCTGCAAGACTTCGTGTTTCTTTCTGGCACTGAAATTTAAATAATTTTAATTTTTTTTTCTGTATTTGCTTTTTTATTTACAAAATTTACCCAATTTTCACAAATTTTCTTCACTGGCTGAAGGATATTTCTGTGATTTTTTTTTTCAATTAAGCAAATGTTATCTGTTTACATTTTAAAATAACCAACATCTTTTTTGCTGACTTTATTTCTCAGAAACTCACTGTAAGCCTCACAAATGTGCAAATGTTTAGTGTGAAGTATTAAGGTTTTTGTCTTGGAAGTTCCAAAACTGCTGCTTCCATCAAGATTGGTGAGTCCAATGAAATTTCTTTCCATCTCTGATATCCTTAACTCCTACTGAATTTGATTGAAACCTCTGAATAAACACATTGAGAATTATGGTCAAATAGTCTTGATCTATCTGGGCAATTATTATCTATCAGTTACAGTAATAAATATGGTATAAAATCCGTGCTGTTTCTCTTAGCGATGAGCAATCTAACTGGAGCTAGATGTAAAAGCGATCAATCTTTAAATACATTAGCAAAAGACTAAATGTATCAGTAGATACTTCAACCACTCAGATTTTCTGGAATATTTTACAGCCATTCAAATATTCTGAAGCATCCTTATTTTTGGAGCATTCCAAATAATTAGATATCTGTAAAATATCACATTGGGAGTATACAGGTCAACCAGATTCATGTATGAAATGTGGCCTCCGTGATCATGGAAGAGGACCTTCTTTACATGTCACAGTAAGCCAGGAATCTGGTTTGCAGCACGACTGGCTAAACAAACCTCAGACCTCCAGTATGTGATTTCTTTAATGTGAGTCACTGAAACCGGTTGGAATCCATCTGTCTGACTTGTTTTTCTCCCAGCAAGTCAGATAATTAACTCTAAATGAATCTCAAGTTTAATTTTTCCCTGCTTTGTAGCAGGAGGGACAAGTTATACAGCTATTTCATATGTGATTCTCACATCACAATAAATAACCTATGGAGTTAAATCCATGCTATAGCTGCTACTCCTACAAGCACTGATTAACTAGCATGTACCACTGGCTTGTGGTTGAGAAACTGAAATTCTCTTGAACGTGGCCATCAATTGGGTCAGTCAGTCAAAGTGACCAGATATACAAATGAAAACATGGTGAACATCCATGATGGTTTCCAGAATCCATAGAATCCTTTGTCTCGTTTCTATAACATTATTTTTTACACAGAATCTATGGATACCAGTCAAGGTCAATGACCCAGCTGTTCAGCACAGATACTAAGATCTACACAAGCAGGAAGAAGTTGCTTGGAGGTTCAGAAATCCAATGGAAATTCAATACATCTTCAAGCTCCTCTATCTGTGGAATTCATCCTTCAGGTCTTCTGTACCTCTAAATCTGATTAATCGAAAACTCTTAGGCAGAAGCTGAATCTAGCAAACATCAGATGATTTTAGATAAATGAAAAAAAAATTCTGAAACAAGATGGAATGCAGTGGATGGAAGAATGGCTGAAATTTCATCTCATTTCATTCATTATGTTTTTATCTAGGTGGCTAATAGCAATAAAATGCAAGATAAAACTCACAATTGTGGTTAAATAAAAATGAACTAAATTAAAAACACAGTGTTTTGGAAAAAATAAATAAACAGCACCAACCAGCAGAGAAGTCAATTTGAAAAATCAAAGCATGTCTGAGTAAAAATGTCTTTGCCTGCCAGTGGAACAACAAACACGGAGGCTATCCTTTCCTCCTTTGGAAGAAGTTTTTAAATCTGAAAAGCCCAAGAAGCCCAGCTCTCACATTCTGGTCAAATGTGTCTCTGAATAGATCTGGATGAAGAAAAGGACCTTTTCCAAGGTTCTTAACTTATAGGAAGGCATACGTGAAGGAACACAATCTTCTCTTCCCTGCAAATAGCCTGGCCCCAAGTCGTTTAGAGACTTAGGCCCTTTTCTCACCTTACCTCTGTCCGGCATGGTCATGCGGGGATCACACAAGCAGCCTCTTCCATGAAGTTCTCACATCCCCACTGCTTCAGCTCTGCAGGAGCTGCCTGATGGCTGGCAGGCAGCATGAGGGCTGCGCCTCTTCCTTATGCAGTGCAGCCGGGTATTTTCCCAGGCTGTGCTGGGGGAGGAAGCATGAGGCCCACAGCTCCGGAGTCCACATGAAAGGCAAGTGCATGGAGCGATGCACGATCACGCACCATTTTTGCCAGAAATGATATAGTGTGCAATCTGCACCTGCTGGCTCCGGCAGTGTCATGTGATTGTGAGGACGTCATCTGAGACGCTTCTTGCAATTGCATGACGCTCCAGAGGCCCTTCCACATGAGAAATGCCATGTGAAAAGGACCTTACAGTTCATCACCATGACATTCCATTGTGCCTGGAAACAGACTCCTGGCAGTAAAGCTGTTGAAATCAGGGAATTACATTTCCCTACATTTCCCTGCCACTGTCAGTCAAAATTCAGCCTGCAGCATTCTGAGCCACTTTAAGTTTCCAAACACTTTTCAAAGGCAACCTCTGGCAGAATATAATTAAGTTATGTGGCACTATGGTTAAGTGTGACATTTGGAATAGAAACCATAACAAAATAATTTTTCAGATTATAAAGGCTCTTGGATTGCATGGTAGAGCAATATACATCTATAAGTCAACTCCAATCAAAGGTGAGTCTATCAAAGTGTTTTCTTGGCAAGATTTATTCACAGGAGATTTGCCACTGCCTTCCTTTAAGGCTGAAAAAAAATTACTTATCCAAGGTCACCCAGTCCGTTTTCATGCCTAAGCAGGGATTGAAACTCTGCTCTCTTGGAGTCCTAGTTCAACACTCAAACCACACTGGCTTTCCTTATGATTTCAGAGTGGGATGACATACTACCACTAATCAAGATACATGTTCAGATTAAGACTAGATTATACCAACTACTCTTGGTGTTTGCATGTGTGTGTCACCTGTTGATCTATGACAGTCACAGGAATTCCATAGGGTTTTCTCAGGCAAGAAATCCTCAAAGGTGCTTTTCCAAGTTCTGTCCTTTGTAATATAGCCTACAGCACCTAGCATTTGTTGGTGGTCTCCCATCCAACTACTAATCAGACTTGACCCTGCTTAGCTTCCAAGATCATATGGGACCTGGTCTCTTTAGGGTATGTAGGCCACTCTTGGTGCTCAGTAGTGCAAATATGTAAACCAAGCAAAGGCAATCCAAATGATTCAGCTGCAACTGTGAGCAGGCTAGCTACTCCTCTCTCTGCCATTCCTCTCCAGCTATGGACAATCTGAAAAGGAGAATCTGCACTACATATGGAAAAAAAAAGTCCTCTACTGGAGACAAGCTGCACATGGTGCCATCCTCCTGACACCATCATTATTCTCCCTGTATGAAAAGTGATGGAACAGAGCTAGCCACCTGTCTCTTCACCCATTTAGGTTCAGCATATCCTAAAAGCCTAAATGGGGCTTTAAGAGTTAGTTATTTCTAGGCTGTATGTGCTGTATACACTTAAAAGATAGATCACAAATTACATGACATGAAGAAAATACCCACCAGTGACAACAAAACTCATAAGAAACATAGAGAAAAGCCATTGATGGATTATCAGTACAGGCACATCAGCTGCATAAGTACATACAGAGTTTCTCTACAAATCTAACAAGGAAGAGTTATGATGTCAAAACTAAAAGCCCTATTATCTCAGAAATACACAGGAAGGATGTTAAATCATTTAAAATCTTCACATTAAAACTTTGACTTTCCTGGTACAGAGTTTATTACTTGAAGCTATGGCAACTCTAGGAATTGTCTATAATCTTGATATCCAAGTGAATGCCACCTCATTGTAATCTGTTCACACTTGGGGTCTTAACACATTTGTGGGCTTAAAAGCTGTTTTTCTCATTTTCCACTCTTAGTGCACTTTGCATCCTGGAGATGAGTCAATTAAGGGTCATACTATAGATCTTCAGAGAATCAATTTTAATCCTCTAAAGACCACGCTACATCACCATTACCAAACAAACAAAAATACCATTAAGTAGTTACTGATTGTTGCAGAGCTCAGAGCATTCCATTTTAAGTGTCTTGTCTTCATCATTACTCTAGAAAAATGAACACACTGAGGATTGTCAAGGTACAATAATTTCTGGAAACCTAGGACACAAGGATGTGCACTGGATTCAGCCAAAGTCCAATTTGGAGACCTTCACATTGGTTCTGGTACTTCATGCAGTCTCCTTCTTTCCAAAATGATCTGAACCAAAACTTGAACCCACATGAAGCTTTACTAATAAAATTGGCTTTTAAAAAGTAGATGGTATGCAAAAACATTCTATTTACATTTCATTTCTATTATATCACTGTTGGTCATGTGACAGGAGGTAGAGAGGAATGGCTGAGAGGTCCGTTCTCTGATCATTTAGCACTTTCATCACTGCCTTTACCATACTACTAAATGTAGGAATAGTATTTAAAAAGTATGGAAGGGAAATCAGATAAATTACCATTGCTCATAGCTTATTTTCCTTAGTTTCCTATTTGTTCTGTAATAACCAAGAGTAGCTAGTATGGTAATAAGTTTCTATGTTAATTTGTGGGATGGCTTCAAGTTCAGTCTATTATTTAAAAACCTCTTCTTTTGTCTTTCTCAAATGTTTAATTCAGATTTTTCTACAGTGAAGGAAAAAAAGTCTGATATTCATGATGGTACCTTTATCTCTGCTACTTTACTCTCTTAGTTTTGTGAACTAAGATCCATGTTTCCCTCAATTAGGACAAAAGAAATTATATATTTGGTTTCAGTTTCTCTAGTTCTTCAGCTCTTGTGCGTGTGTGTTTCTGTAATCAACATATTAATATAATGTAATAATATAACAATTATTGAATTATTGTACTGTGTTATTATTATACAATATTCATATAATTATTACTCTGCTTGCCTGGGCTTTAATTTTGTAGAAAATGTAAGGTAGGCAGTTTCATGCAACATACTTTTTTCCACACAATGAATTACGGTAACTTTCCTGCTCTCATTCTATTTTGGCACTCTTCTCCTAGTGCTCTTCAGTCAACATTATATACTGTTTTGTTGTTTGTTTGTTGCTGTTCCCTAGAGCAAGACAAAACCCTAGTGGGTCCTATTTGAACATGTCTGTGATGACATCTATTTGGTGGTGCTTACATGAGAGAGAGAGAGAGAGAGAGAGAGAGAGAAGTAAAATACATTCAGCTGGAACTGCTTATATTGCTTAGGTTTACAAGCTTCAGTTGCCAACCTTGAACTGCACCAAAGACATAATCATGTTCGTTTGAATCAGTACTCAAAGTGATACTATAGCACCTTTGAGACTAAATGAGAGAACAGTTTGTAGCATAAGCTTTTGTAAACTGAGTCTGCTTCATCAGATGGATGGAGTGAAATGGATAGGAACAGACAATACCCATGAATGAGCAGGTTGTGTATGTGAATAGAAAGTAATAAAAATGCGAAGCTGGTGATGGGGTGACAAGTTCCATGTTAATTATGGTCATTAGCAGACAGAGGTGGGGGAAAAGATATTGCCTAAAGCCAAGATGAGTATATACCCATATGAATGGTGGAGGGAGTTCTTGTAATATAGTATATTGCTGGCTGGGAACCAGAAAGGAGATGTGATAAAATGGGTGAGAGAGCTGTCATGAGGCTGAACTATTAACTGGTGTTGTAATATATGTAGTGTACCAGGAAACCAATGGTATCACCTTGCCCAATCCTGTGAAAATTTAGGACAAGGGACATGATTTGCATCTTTTTAGATCCTATTACATTCTGTTCCACTCTCACAAC
Source organism: Ctenosaura bakeri (assembly GCA_948474755.1). NCBI lineage: Eukaryota > Metazoa > Chordata > Lepidosauria > Squamata > Iguanidae > Ctenosaura > Ctenosaura bakeri. The sequence goes on along the minus strand of CAOLHI010000911.1, from coordinate 403,568 downwards.
GGTATAAAGATGTTTTATTACCTTACGTTTTCATGTCATTCTGTACTACATCTGAAGAAGTGGGTTTATATCCACAGAAGCTCATGGTGAATAAAAAAAAAATCAAAGGTGCTGCCACATTTCATTTTTCCTCCTCATCTTCCTTTCTATAGTAGATTTACTGAAGCCAGAGTATTCTCAAATCTATTAGTTAGCCTACTCAGAACTAAATGGCTTGTAAATTATAAACTAGCATTACTGGTAATATCTAAGTTGAAGACATCTACATATTTGTGAATGCTTACATATTTTGTGAAAAAAAACCCTAAGAATATAATTTAAAATGGCAGAAGCAATGAGACACAATCTCAAGTGCCTCACTTAACACATTGGCTATTAGAAAGCAGCAATGGTTTTTGAAACACTGCCTGCTTTTAATTATGATGACCAGGAAAGTATGTCCAAGTAGGTACTAAATATGTTTATGAGAACTCCTATTGAATGCTTTATATTTGCTATTCATCATATGACACCTCTGAAAAAACCAAGATTCTCCATGCCTTACAAAATGACTGTAATGGTAATTTCCTCTGTTTTCCCATGTGTAGAAAAAGTTATTATAATGTTGGTCTCCTAAAGTACTAAGGATTTGCTAATAATAATAGCACCAATAAAACCTGCATTTATTCAGAGGCAATACATAGTATTACAGAAGATTCACGAATTAACATTTAGTACATAAAGGAGGGAGGGAGTTACATGCAGCAAAGGCTATTTCTTAAGGGGAGGAGAGTCATAATACAATTAACAGCAAAAGGTTAATTGATGGAATTTTATCTCACTCATGTGCAGTTCCTGGCTTCTACAATGATTTATTCTGGGAAAGAAGTTCACCTCCAAATTATGTTCTTTGATTTAGAAGCCAAGGGTACTGAGATGAGATGCTTCTTCTCCCCAGTTTGATTTCCCATTTGCTGGTGACAAGATACACATTTCAGAAGGGCTAACTGCTGCCCATATCTACACTTAGCATTCTAAGATGTTGCCAGGCAGCTGCTGAGATTCTTTTTTTTTTTTTTCCTGTGTAAGGTACTTGAGAGTATTGTTGCATATGTAGAGCTCACAGGGCTGCTCTGTGGGGAGAATTTTGGACTCCCAAGGTGACTGATTTCTCCCCCCTCAGTATACCTCTATGACTGATGCTGCAAGATAACATGGTGTAGCTCACAGAAATATTAGAGAAGGATAGTGGCTATCAGCTAGAAATGGCTAAGTAGGACCTGATTGTCACCAGTGCTGCTGCCATTGCTAAACACTTGGCAACAAACAGAAGAACAGAAAAGTATAAAAGAAACCCTCTCAGTCATGTTTCATTGTACTTCATCAAATCTCACCTGCATTCCATCCCACTTTTTATTTCCATCCACTAAGACTTTGTGTTTTTGTGGGGGGTTTTTACTTTCCTGATGGAAATTTATACACATAATTTTTAATTGTATACATTTTAGCCATCTTTATTTTTAAAATATGTGTATGGTTTTATGCAGGTGAACTGTGCCACAAGATTTGTAAATATGTGAATTTTGGTGGGAAAGTAGTTTCAGCAGGTATGAAATGGTTAATACTGGGGGGAAATTTAACCATCACTAGTATTCCCTTCCATCTCCAGAGAAGCAAAAAGAGTATACAGATTTTCCTTTCTTCCATCCTCATAAGCATCCCCAAATGGGCTAAAAGTTCAAAGGTCTGACCCCCTTGTAGGCCCATACCCTCAGTTCCAGGTGGGTAGGAGCCAGTTATAATTAACCATTGACAAGGAAAGTCTTTCTGCATATGCTCATTCCCCCCAAGTGAAATTCCTTAGAAGTTCACCAGAGGAGAAACATCCAAATTTGTTTCAGATTTGGCTGTAGTTGAAATTCAAGGGCAAATCACTGAAGTATGACTTTTCATCAAAGGTTGGCCAGAGAAAGCAAGCTTTCAAATGGACCTTCATTGACCTCTGGCTGGATACAGCTGCATGCTTCACCATGTAAATAGCCTTTTCCAATTTCACTACTGAACTCACAGATGTATAGCTGAGAATCTTCAGGAAATATAACACGATCAACAATGAAGGTTTAATGACATTTTGGAAAATGGCCGTATTTAAAATTAAAAAAAGTGGGGTGGGAGATTTTAAATATATTCCTGTGAAATGTATTCATTGCTGGCAATTGCTTTAAAAGCTATGAAAAACAAAACAGATAAAATCTTTTGAGGCATTTCATTTATTGTGACATTTTCATCATGTAGATTTTGCTGCTTGGATTTAGTATCTTGTGCAGCAACGTGTTTTGGGTCTGACCTGCTTTGCTATGTTTATCCATCTTGAGTGAAAGGAAAGCTTCTCTTGTTCTGAACTGAGATTTTTTTGGGGAAAAAAATCTCAGCACAGGAAGTAAGAAAATATGTATAGAGATTCTCCAAATGGAGATGCAGTTGGCTAATTGTATTGCTGCAGGGGATTCCTACCAATTTAGAGAAAGCCCTCTATATATGTTGTAGCAGCCAGTTATGCTTTTTGGCACAGTTATAATATTGGTGTTTACCTCATATTCTGTTCCAGAAAGTTCATCTGTGGGATGTGGAAACAACCAAATCCTATTTCTTTCTTGCCATATATATCATACCTGCAAGTGTTCCCAATCAATTGCTGTACAATATTCACACTGTCGTGAGGTCAGCTGTTTCAAAAATTGAGTTATCTGGCAGCTGTCGGGCTTGAAAGGGGGAGCAGCAATTTACCTTTGGCCTCTTTTTACAGTCCTTGAACAAACAGAGGCTCCAGGCAGACGTAAAATATAGAGAGAGGCCAGCAACATCTGAATACTGTTTCCTGTCTATTGTTCGCCTTTTCACTCTTGGCATGAGTTGCATTAACCTTCACTTGGTTCTTTAAAGGAATAATGTAATAAAGATAAATGAGATCTTTTAGTCTCAGTGATTTCATGTTGCTACTGAATTACACCTTCTCTATGTATGCAGGTTTATGTGTATTCAGCAATCCACTGAGGAATGTACTTATAATAATTGTTGGCATCACTGGCTGAAAATCTGTCATGAAAGCTGACCAGTACTGCAACTGAGATGGGAATTTTTGGAGATAGCCATGTTAGTCTGTTTCGATATAGAAGGGCATGAGGGAGTAGTATTGTCACAACTTTATAACTATTTTATTTTAGATGATTATATTTTTTTTATCATTTTAGTCCTCTAAGACTAAAATTTTATTTTAGCCTGAGCTTTTGTGGTTTACAGTCTGAGCCATTTCCATTAAATTGGAAGAATGCATTTGAGGAAATGGATAGTAACACATGAAAGTTCATAGCAAAATAAATGAGAATCCTTTTCTCTCCTTTTCTTTCATCCCCCTTCTTCCTGTCTTTTCTCAACCAAGGTAGGAATTTATCTCTCTTGCAGAAAGCCTATCACATGTTCTGATTCATCAGATCACTTGCTAATTAAGATGACAGTATGTCTCTCTCTGTTTCAAAGGCAGAACAACTAGTCTCAGGCCAAAACAGCGTGAAACAACCCCTTCAGTGGTGGGGGGGATCAGCGGCAAAGAGAGGCACCTAGCTGTTCTTTCTGAAGCCTTTCCTTGTATCCTTCTGTTGGAGAATGGAGCTATCTCTGCCATATGTTCAGTTCCTGCATGCCCTTCACTAGCCTGTTTGAGAGCAGTGGTGGACATTGGCCATTGCCAGTGTTCAGTAACATTCAACTACTGCCAACTCACTTTGCTTCCGTATGGGGGATGGGGTGAAAAAGAGACCATCTTTGTCTCAGGCAGGCTTTTTGTGATACCTATAAACAAGAACAATTTACAGTTTCCATACTTATTCTGTGCAAAATGCAATGGAGCTACAATGTACTTATTTACTGTACAGTTCTAACAGAGCAAGATGACTGGGGAAGACAATGTGAGCAAGCAAAAGCTGCATTGAAAGCAAACCCTCACAGCCTTGCTCTAACCTAACTTTGTGCTGGCATTCCTCCTATATCCCTAAGCTGTTTTGAGAAAGTTTGGATTGTTACCCTGTTTACTGGAGGTCCTGGGAAAGACACCTATATGCGCTCTCAATTAACTAAGTTTGGGGAAATTAGCCAAGAGCACAAGTTAGCAATGCGAGAGGCAGGGCAACGCAGCAGAATCTTTCACCCAATGTCTACGGGGTCAGGCCAAGCCAAGGAGCACACCAAGTTTAAGAATAATTGAGATTTTATTAAATACAGACATGCAGTGTATGCAACACACAATCACACAAGTAACTAAGGAAAATAAAGGTTGGAGTGGTATAGAGGGATTTTGAGAGGGATTGTTGAATTGGGTGATACAAAACCTGTCCTGAAGCCTGGAAGAATAGAGAGCGGTGCTGGGGTTCGATGTGGCTCAGCACGTGTAGTTGAGGGGAAGCTCACCAAGCCAAGCGGCAGCAAGGCGGTCTGGAACTCAGGAGCGATCCAAGGATGGTCTCAGGATCAGGGGTTTTTATAGGGAGAAATGTAACTGCAGGCTATTCCATACTTGGGGAAAACAATGAGTTTTGGGTGTGAGACAAAGCTTTGGAAAGGTCAAAATTTAGCATGATTGAGTTAAGTCTGAATTGACAAAGAAGTAGACAGTATGCAAATGCTCAGTGCTTGGCAGTTGAGTACTCAGCTTGCCAAGTTGCCTGCTCAGGGCAGAGAGTCCTTTGTAAACAGCGTGCATACATAATGAGGGTGTTTGCAGAGAGGTCTCCTAAAGCAAGGATCTGGCTATTTCTGGTCTGCCTGAGTGGAGAGTGGAATGTCCAGCAATTAGTTGCCGAGCCTAGTTCTGTGCTTGTCCGGGGGCCTCACAAACATGTGGAGAGGGGTGGTGGAAGAGAGCCAAATTATTGATATCAAAATGATATCTTTATGCTATCTCCAAGGAGGCCTAACCTGCAGTAACAGGATCTAATATAACTTCTACTCAGCAATTCCCTCTAGTCACACTGTATCCAACCCTGTTTTTGACACTTCTGGCAGCTAGTCTTGGGCCATTTCCATACTACACTTTCACAGTGCTATTATTCCACTTTCAACATCCTGTGGAATTCTGGACTTTGTAGTTTACAGAGGCCAAAGAGCTCTCTGGCTGAAAATTCTATAAGACCTGTCCAAACTGCAAACTCCAGGATTCCATAGGATCTTGAAAGTGGAATAATAGCACTATAGCAGTCTAGTGCGGAAATGGCCTTAATCAGCAGGGCAGTTCTGCCAACAGATAGCTCTGTTGAAAGACTTCTGAGATCAGCTGGCAAGAGTGCTCTGCCAGCAGGAGAGCACTTCTTTCAGCAGAAGAGCATCGTGCTTAATCCTAATCCCACACAGCGAGAGCTATTAGAATTTTGTTGTTGCTTATTGTTTTTATACTGACTTTCTGAGAAACAACCAGCAGATTTTTAAAATCATAAAAATATTAACATAAATCAGCAATGAAAACATCAGAGTATTAGAAATGCTATAGGGATATGACACCCTGCAAATTTAATGGGAAGAAAAAGGGGTTAAGTTTTAATCATGCTCAGTGTATTTTAGGATCCACTTTGGATCTTTATACCTATAAAATATACCCAGACTGAAAAGAATTATTCTGGAACCATGCACAAATCTTTTTGTGAACAAAACACTCTCTCTACAATGTTTTATTGCTGAAAATATATCACTCTTGTGAAAATCATGATTCTTACATTTTATAAGTAGAAAAGGTTCAGTCTCTGGTATCTCAGCTTTTAAAAAAAGGAAGAAGAAACAAGAAATCAATGAGAAAGATCACCAATAGAGACATCACAGAGAACTCACTAGTCAGACAACACTGAGCTAGATGGGTTAGTGATCCATTTCGATCGTTCATATATGTTCACGTGCAGAAATTGGTTCCTTATGCCAACTTCCATATTAGACAAAGATATATTAGTAGTTTGAATTGAGAATGCATTTTTTCTCACAGCAATATCCCACTACTAAATACCAGAACATAGAAGTGTTGTTGTTGTTGTTGTTGTTGTTGTTGTTGTTGTTGTGTGCCTTCAAGTCATTTCTGACTTACGGTGACCCTAAAGTGAATCTACCATGGGATTATCTTGGAAAGACAGGAATCATCTGGCTGCACATATATTGTGGGCTGCAACTTCCAACCAGTCTAAGAATTATGGGAGTGGAAATCCTGCACTATCTAGAAAGTCATACAATCCACATTCCTGGTAGGTCCATAGAGACACCCTGTTGAGGAAATGGTTAATATTGCCATATCTTTTACATTGTGTAAAACTGTATTTTGTGCAAAATATACCTCTTTTATTTTATTTTCTGCAAAAGAGTTTCAAAGCAAAAACTTACAAAACTTATCAGACACTTTTGTCAAAAATTTTGTTTTTGCATTCAAGAATGAAATGAGTATATATATATATATATATCCTTAGAATCAATCTATTAAATTATTGGGATTTATCTAAGTGCATACTTATTATTCAGCAGTTAATTCAATGGCTTTGTTTAAGCTGAAACTAGCAGTTGGATTTGGATTAGTGATAGTGAGACAGCAGTTGCTGGAGGAAAGTTGTACTACCATACAGAATCAAAGTTGGATTCTACTTCTAATTCAGTTTGCTTCTGTAGCTGTTATCCTGGTGGTTACTCCCAACTAGAGTGGATTTATAAAACTGATTGTGCAATGGTGAGTCAACATGTAGGTAAATTCCCTTGATTTAGTGGGAGTACTCTATTTGGGAGTAAGACAGAGTAAGTAAGATAGGCTTTTCTGAGGAATGGAAGCTGCTGTCTTGTGTGCTGCCTTAGGCAGCAAAATATCCTGACCCTTCTGATATGAGAAAATTATTATATCCCTGGGGATTTAACCAATGTGAAGCCCTCAACACTGTTAATTCTTTGGTATTTTACTGTGTTAAATATCAAGTGCAAGAACAAATGAATATCTACCCATGATGTCTTGATGATTAATGATCAAATCAATCCTCTTAGCTGAAGAGGAGGGGAAAAGCAACCAAGATCATTCAGCTCCTTTAGATATCAAAATGTGGGACCTTATTGCTTGAAGGAATAAGTGCAAAACACAGCAGCTAGATTGCTGACTGATACGCTATACAGAAACCATGTAACACCTACCTTAAGGGAATTGTGCTAGCCATTATGTTTCCAGTCTGAATTCAAGGTGCTTGGGGCAACATTTAAAGCTCTAAACAATTTGAGACCTTGATACATGAAGGAGAGCCTCTATGTATGTATGGCCCTTTCTGCACAAGGCAAGGGAATCGCTCCGTGTCATTACCTACAGCTTCTTCTGGGTTCCGAAGCAACACGGACGGTCCCTGAAGCCCTTCCATAGGGCTCCTCCTTGGTCCAGGGCAAATCAGAGTAGTGTGAGATCTGTAGATCTGCACTGATCCGGCTTCCAAAATGGCAGCTTCCAGCTTCCAAAATGGCGGTTTGCAGTTGGTTGTGGGTCTCGACCAACCGCTGAAGCTCACCATGCCTAAAGCCCGCCCTCCGCAGATCAGAGGTTTGCATTGGTGCAAGCCTGTGAGTCTGCACAAGAGAACAGGAATGCAATGGCACATTCCAGGAAAATAAAGACCTGTTTTTCCGGTCTTTCAAAAACATGCTGGAGGACCACTTGGGATCATCTTGGAACAGACTGAGGTGCAGATCTCCAGTAAGTAGTCCGCTCCTAGTCCGCTCCAAGGTGCAGACCACCTCCCTGCAAGGATGCACTGTCCTGTTCTGATTGCCTCGTGTGGAAAGGGCCTATATCTGCTCAAAGACTGGCCATTAATGGGACCAATGTACTCTGGAAGGGAACTGAATAGGATCTTGTTTGCTGTGGCACCTCAATTATGAAATTGAGGCTCAATTGGCAACAATGCTGGTATCATTCTGATGTGAAGTCAAAACATGATTCTTTATTAAAGCCTTCAGAGCCTAACTAATTATATACAAATTTCACATTCATTATGGTTTTCATTATATTACATTGTTTTAAATAGTTTTAACTCATCTTGTTTCAAGGGTTAAGTGGTTTGATATGTTTTTAGTCTATTGAAATTATTCTTAGGGTTTTAAATTGTTTTAAACTGGTTTTCTTGTATGTTGTCTTGAGGTCCTTGGGTATGAAAGATACTGAATGGAACTACTACAGTCTAGAGTTTTTGCATGCTTATATCAGTCTCCACAACTTGTTCATGACTATCAAAAGTGAAATTAAGAGGTACAGGAAATGAACAGTTACTATGAACTGAAAGACTCTGCTAGTTGCCTAGCTGCCTAGCCAGCTTGCTTGCTTATATATTTATTTATACATGCATGCATGCATACAATTGCAAAACAGCTTCCATACTAAAAGTTGATACGGTGTGTGTGTGTGTGTGTGTCTAAATTTAGGCAACAATAAAACATCACAAATCTTCACTGAATTCCTAGAGAAAAAACACTGATTTTAATATTTGCAATTCCCAAGTGAGCCTTGCTGATCAATGTTTAATTCTTATTGAATTGTGTGTTTTTGAACAGCTTTAATGCTCTGTGTTTATTTGCCTACTGTTGATGGTATTATATATATATATATATATATATATATAACACACACACACACACACACACACACACACACACACATACCGCACATATATATGTGTGTATGTATGTATGTGTATATATAAATTGTGTGTGTGTGTATAGACACACAAGGCAAAGACCAACAATGAAAACTTCCCAGGCCAACTGCAGCCAAACCCAAGAATACTTCTATACATAGTCAGAGAAAGACCAGAGAAAATTGAAAGGTCTTCAGAGGTTCCTAAAAGCTTGAAGTTGCCCTCTAAAGTCTAAAGATGGACTTCAGAAAGCAACTCATTTCACAGCTGTGGAAGCACTAGAGCAAACATCCTTCCTCATGTACTGCCTTCCTTCACAGATAAAAACTGAAAAGTATCTCTGGATAGCGATCTAGGCAAGCTGATATGGGTTAGGCAATTTGTCTACAAGTAATTAAAGCTGTAAAGGTGAATCAGTTTAAAGTAGGCTTGGAAAGGCAAGAATAATCTTGGTGCAAACAGGCCCTCTCATTCAGTATACACTTACATTGATACATGTTTAAAAAGACATTACTTGGATAAAAATTGACTAGACCAGAGGAGAGCAACCTGTGGGCCATGGCTTAATTGTAGCCCCTGGCCTAATTGGAAAAGTCCTGTGCAAGAAATCAGCTCAAATCCTTAGCAAGAGCCATCTGTCCATCTGATGTGATGAGTGGAAAGGAAGAGGGAAGGGGGCTAGAGAATGGGTGTGGCAGAGATTGTAAAGTTGTTTTTGAGAGGGACGGCCATAAGGATATGCTGAGGGCATCCATAACTGACCAGGAATAGGATAGTGCTATGGAACCCAGTACCTCATCCTAGCACTGCACAATTCACCATGTCATTCTTCAAGACAATGGGGCAGGAATGTAGCAGAAAAATACAGGAATAAAAATACAGGGAGAAAAGGAAGGAGAAGGGGGATGACAATAAAACAGAGAGAAAAGAATTGTCCCTGTTCACCTTTGGTTTTGGTTGGTCTACTACTGGCTTGGCCTCACTCACCATGACCATGCAGCCCCTTCTAGGAAAAAAAAATCCAGCATGACTCAAAGAAAGAAAGAGAGAGAGAGATCATTCTAGTTTTCCTGTAGTACAGAAGCAATGATTACTTTTAGCTGCCAATAGAATAACCCAGAAATGGCACCTAATCTGGGGTGAACATACTGGTGGATACTCTTAGTGATGTTACTTCTTGAAACTGGGGAAGATTGCTGTATCACAGAGGCTGTTTTCTTTAACTGATGATTCACAGTTGGACTAAAGACTGACAATCTGGGAAAATCCATTCTTGGACAATCAAAAGCTTTCCCAAATGTCTCTTTGTTCTGGCCTCCATATGTTTTAAGAATGCAAACTCTGACCGAAAGTTTGCAATCCTGGGGGTAACATGTTGTTTATTCCTCTCTTTGGATCCATTAAGTATAATTAGATCTGCTTTCTTGCAAATGTTTTTGGGAAAACTTTGAGTGCTGGAAGGGGGAGTTGGGGGTGACACACCAAACACAATCCCATGTAAAAGAATTCATATTTGGCAGATGTTTATTTTTTTTCTAGGTATGATAATATGGACCTCATGTGTGACATGGGAATTACTGCAAAGGTGTAGCTACATGCGGATGGTGTTAACATGAGGATGTTGCCCTCTAGTAAGAATTCTTGCTCTTCCAATGAAATTTTCTTTCAGTCCCCAAATATCTAGCACTGCAGAGACTGAGTCTTTGAAAAGCATCCACACTTAGAGCTGTGATTTGTTATGCTTGCATTCTCTTGCTAACTTTGGCTGTCCATTCTCTTTGGATGTCTAAACTATGTTTCTAAACATTCAGTGGAAGTTTTAAGTTACTGGAATGCTAGAAATGTTGGAACAAAAGGAATATTTCATTGGGAAAGGCAAAAGTCTTATGGGGATAATGACCTTATTTTACACACACCCAACTACTTCATTTTTACAGTAGGTCAGAAGCCTAGATCACATGAGAAGGATACATGACCTGAATCTGAGGAAGTATCAGGGAAGGTTCTGATTAAAGAAAGACACAAAAATGGTACTGTAGTTTATTAAATGATACCAGTTTCTAAATACCACCTCATTGCCAATATTAATCCTGCAGAAGTGGCATCTAATCTCCTCCTCCTCCTTGCAAGTATCCTGTCTTTGGCCATTTCCGCACTACACTGTTATAGTACTATTATTCCACTTTCAACATCCTATGAAATCCTGAGGTTTGCAGTTTAGGGAGGAGTCTCAGAGGCAAACCCCAGGATTCCATAGGTTGAAAGTGGAAAAACAGCACTATAATAGTCTAGTGCAGAAATGGCCTTTGTCAGATGCACATCTTTCAGGCAGAAAGTCAGCAGGTAAAGCCTTCCCCATATGACACTGGTAAGGGATGTAAATACTGTACCTTTGGGGATTTTTGCCTTTCAAACAGATGTTTGAAATGAAGGATGTTTGAAATAAAGGTGGAACCCAGATTTCAATAATTTGAGCATCTCCAGTGTAATAATGAAAAGTGAACCCAATCTGTTGATGGCAGAGATGGGGTTAATCAGAGTTGTGTAATTTCCCTCTCTTACAGTACATATGGTCTCTAAAAATCAAAATCAAAATCAAAGCATAAGGACGTCATGAAGTTTGGAAAACGATAAAACCACAAGTCATTTTTAACTAATTCCTTCATGCCATGTTACTGATTTTTACAAGGTATAGCTTAAAAACACATGTGGTTTCATTTAAGCATGTGTTGGAGCTCCTAGGTGATTTTTTTTTAAAAAAAAAAATACACAATACAGTACGAAGAGGTCAAGTTTCAAAGTACATTATTACTAAAGTATTTCAGCAACTTTTTCCATCTCAGCATTAAGGTCCACTGAATGGAACATTGTGGAAGATAGCACCTTAATGCTGAAGGGATGTCGAATGCTAATATACTGCTAAGTGCCTGATTTGCTGAACATGCAGGTTTGGTGGCAAATATCTGAAATGTGAACACAGAAATGTATTCTTGGCATGATTCCAAACCATGCATGTATTGGTACATCTGGTTCTATGAATTTTTATTTGAGGCTGCTGGTTCTACACTATCTCCTACTGAATTGTTAGTTTAAGATTCAAAGAGGTAAAAAAATCTGCCATTTCTCTCTAAGTTTCCTTGCTCAGTGCTCCACCAACTTTCATGTTCCACTATAGTTTTATATAGGTTCAATATTTTTTTTTCCTGTGTACTTTTCATATGTACTTCTATGTGTGCTTTTTTAAAAAATATAAATATTGCACATATTTTCCTAACATGCTTTTTTTTCCATTGACAAAAGCGTGCATGGACCTGTTTTTCACATAGATGCATTTATGGGAATGCAAATATTTGAAATATATGCAGGATTTTGCATAAGTCCCCTGCATTTGCCCAAAATGCATTCCAAACTTCAGAAGTGTATAGACTTCCAAAACAAGAATGTGTTTCATTCTGTAGCCAGTCTTGAGAGGCGTGATATGGGTATTTTTATATGAAAATGGAAATGCAAGATTTTTCTTTTCCACTCCTACAGATTGGAACCAAAACGCTCCTTCCTTCTCTGAAAATATTTTCCTAGGGGTTTCTTCTTCTCAGCACCCAGAGAGAAACAAATTTGTTTTAGCAATAGCAACAGCATTTACATTTCTATAACACTTTATAGCACCAAGCACTCTGTAAGCATTTTACAATGTGTTAGCTAATTGCCCCCAACAATCTGGGTACTCATTTTACTTGACCTATGGAAGGATGGATGGCTGAGTCAACCTGAAGCCCTGCAGAATCAACTCACAATCGGTGTTTAACCACTGCACCACCACGGTTTGGAATTATTTCATATCAATATCCTTCCATCCTTCCTACCTTCTTTCTTTGGAAGCAGCCATGAATTTGTTACTGTAGTCCATAGTCTGAGCCCAGGGCTTACTAAATATAATTTGATATAAAAAGATTGGCCATTCTAAACTGTTCCCCTCCACGTACTTGAGAGCCCCGCAGATAAGCACGTACATGGACACTGCCAAACGGCTGAAAAATCCCAGACAGGCCAGTAATTTTCCAGCACGCAGCTTCAGGAGACCTCCAGGCAAGTACATTTTGAAATTAAATTAAGTATACAACAAGCATACAAAAGATTCTCTGCCCCAAACTGTCAGCTTGACAAGATTAGCGCTCCTGACTACCCAACTGTCAAGTGCAACTGTCTATAGTGCAGACAACTCCGCCAAAATCCAATCATCTTAAGTGCTGACCTTTCGAAGGTTTTGTCTCCACTCTGAAACCCATTGTTCTGCCTGGGAATGGACTACCTGGAAGGCACATTTCTCCCTATAAGAACCCCTGATTTTGAGATCTTTGGATCGCCTTGCTGCTGCTCCGTTTGCCGAGCCTTTCCCTCAGCTTCCATGTGCTAAGAATCTCCGCTCCAGACTTACTGAATTTCTTCTGGCTACCTGGGCTGCAGGATCAGGTGTAGTATTTCCCCCTGAAAATCCTTCTTGAAATCCTCTATCGACTTTCCTCCCTTTATTTTCTTAGGTCTGTGTGAGTGAGTATGTAAGTGTGCAGTGACTGTCTTTTAAATAAAGAAAACAATTCTAAACTAATTTTTCTTGGTTTTTGACTCAGACTGACCCTATAAAAATTGGGTTTAAGATCTCACTAGGTTACCCTGCCTCTTGTAGTGCTACAGCTTGTGCTCTGGCTAATTTCCATTCCCCATTATTTGGAGCACATTGAGGTGTCCCCCACGGGACCCCAGAAATCAGGGTAACAAATTCCATCACAACTTGAGCGCTCCAGAAAAGTGCAGGGTTCGGGACATTTGGGAAGATGCAGGCTGGCAACATTATTGGTGCTTCAGAGGAAAAAAAATGTCCCTTGAGAAAAATAAAGAAGCTGCCATGCCTCCACTTTTATTGGTGATCTCCAAAACTCTGATACTGTCTGGAAATTTCCCCACCCCCTGCAGAAATTTTGTGGATCCTTCCCATCTCTTATATCTCTGCTCATAAACATGATAAATAGCGCCAGCAAGTGCTTCAGATCCAGCAAGTGATTTGGATCATCATTTGGACAATGAAGAATTTAAAACTTTTCCCTCCTGCATTCCTCTGCTGCTCTGAGTTGCTGTTAGCACATGCGGAGGAGTGAAGGGGAAAGACAGTAATAATTTGACCAGAGTTTGGGAAAATAACTTTTAGGGCTACAAATCCCAGAATCCTCTGCCAAAATGTCCACTGGCATTCTGGATGTTGTAATCCAAAAGGTAGCATTTTAAAACTCAAATTTGGAAGCTGACTACAGCCATATACAGGGCCCCTCAACTGTTCACTTAGTTCAATCAAGATTAGTGGTATTTTACTCACTAATCTTCTGGTCACATGACATGGACCTTCTCAGTGGCTGTTCCCAGGCTCTGGAATACCCTACCAAAGAAAGTTACACTGTCTATTGTTTTTTCCACTGGCAAGCAAAGACCTTTTCATGCAGGGGAGCTTTTGGTAATTAATCTCATCTACTACTGAAGGGGCTTTTAACTAGGTGAGCATTTCTTTGAATAATGTGTGTTTTAAACTGTGTTATGGATGTTGTGTGGATTGCCTTTGTTTTATTTAATATAAACTCCCCTGAGTTCTTGGGTGAAAGGCAAGATATAACTTTCATTAACTATGTTAATGAAAGGAGTCCCTTCAGTTGTGAAAAGTTAAAACACCCTGATAATTAGAAGTGGGGTTGAATGGCATCAGCATACTGACCTCACCTAATGACCTCACATAGGCATTAAATAGCAAGGTAGAGGTGGGTAGGTGGATGGAATCTTGTGGCACCCCACAGCTTAATAGTAGTGAGGCTGAACAGGAGTGACACTTTCTGCAACTGGTCCTGTAAGTTGGAAAAGAACTACTGTAACTCAGTGCCTCCTACTTCCATCACACATAATCAGTCCAATGCATATAAAATGGCAAAAAAAGGCTGCTGAGAGACCCAGGGGAATCAATAGTGTAGCACTCTATCTTTTTCCTTAGCCTATGTAATTGATCAGAGCTGCTAAAGTTGTCTTGGTATTAAACTCTCACATAAGGCCAGAGTGAAATGGGTCCAGAAAACTCTGTTGTCTTCAAGAATGTCTGAAGTTGCCCAGCCAGCACATATTCAACTACGGCCCTTTCCACACGGGGGTTTAAAAACGGTGTAGAGCAACCTCTGACTGAGGTCGTCTACACCGTAAAGTGGATTGGGGTGGATTACTTTTGCCTAGTTCCACACCCCAATCCATGCTAGGGCTCCCAGAAGTGGCGGCGCCGTGTGCTTTTGAAAACCACTTTTCAAGTGGTTTTTAAAAAGCATGATCGTGCAGCTGTGTGCAGCCCTGTCGCAGCGCCCAGTGTGGATTTGCAGGCGTGCGCAAGGGCGTGCCTGTAGATCTGCCGGGGGTGGACTTTCCGGCTGGCGAGGTTCTCCAGTTGGTGGAGAGCCTCCACCAGTCGTAAGCCACCATTGTGGGCCCCGCAGGATACCGCGGGACGCCGAGGAGTGTGGAGCAGTGAAAATGTGCTGCTCCACGTGGCGACGGACTCAGGTAAGCTCCGTTTCAGCGTGGTTTCCCCCGTTTCTTCACCCGTGTGTGGAAAGGGCCTACTTTTGCCAAAATGGAGTATTGGCAATAATTTAGTCAGATTCCTCAAATTCATTTGAGGAGAACATAATATCCAATATTTATGTAATTATTTTTTAAAAGAGAGATTAGTTTTAGAAATGACCACCTGAAAATTTCCCCATAGATTAAAATATATAGATCAGAGACAGCAACCCACAGCATTCTGTGACTTGTGTCTTTCTATCATGTGAATTTGCCATAGTTACGTAAAGGAAAATTCATGACTTTAAATAGATGTCTGATTTAAGAATCATTTTTGTGCATACATTGGTAGTGTCATATGGTGGTGGTGCTGGGAGGGAGTATGCCAGTGTGTCTTTGTGTGTGTTGGAATAACTAATACAACAGAAATATTAAAATAAAATATATTGGCTTATGTCTTTTTCATCTATTCTGATATGCATCAGTGTCTTCTTCAGAGTATAGAATGTATATGTACTCCAGCCAACATTTCTGAAGTGCTGTTTGATGTTTTAAAAATAATCTGTGTATATACCCTCATGGCCATGATATGACATTACTACTTGCACATAGTATTGCATATAGCTCCTTTATAACAGTATCACCTATTCTCATCTGGTTAGTGCAAATCAGGAATAATTCCAATTAATTAAATAGCTCTGAACTTACCAAAGCATTCAAATATCAGAAGAAGAATTGCTTACATATAGCTCTATTTGTCTGTTGCTGCTTGCTCTGTGCACCTGATGTTTCCCATATGCTTATTGAGAAGCTAAAATTAAACCACAGTGGACTGGTTGATGGGGAAAGGGAAAAAAAGTAGAATGTCCCTGATAAACACATGCCCTTATTCATTTCTAATAATTCCAGCAGCTGATGAATTCTATTGCCTAGGGATTTGGCTATGGAAATCCGTCTGTCTAAAGCTTCACAGGATTATGTAGGACCAGACCAGTGCTTTTGTATTACAAGGCACAATAGTTACTAGGTCTTGTGACCTTACTCTCTAGAGAACAGGATTTTTTTAAAAAATGAAACGGTTAAAAAAAATCCCACAATGCATTGTGCGAAATAAATGAGACCCTGGTGGTTGTTAAACCAATCTGGAAGCTTATAATGACAACTTTTTTTAAAAAAAAAAATCAAAATGGAATGGAATTGAGACTACACAAAGTGCGGATATCAGTTGAAAAGGAATGAGTTTTCTGAGTGATGTTTTCATTTGTTTGACAAAAAGCCAGAGGTTCAGTGACCTAACAGAGGGTTTCTGAAAATCAAAGTGGTGAGTCAAGGCAGGTCACAGTGGTTCATTGGAGCATTGCTCAAAAGACTATAGAACAGTAAGGGCACAAGTTGAGAAGAAGTTATTAGAGATGAACCATAGTTTTGCATTGCATTATTCTCTTAATGATTTTAATAGCTCTTCTTCATAAGCATGGCATGGGATGACAGTCTTTCTTCTCTTTCTTTCTTTTTTTTATTATTTTCATTATTTTCAAAGTGCATAAAAGCCTATATTGATACAAATATGTATATTATAATTCTATCCCCCCCACTTCTCTATATCAAATGTTTCCAGTTGAATCTATCTTCCCTTTATATATATCTTATCAAATACCAATATACTCAATCCACAGACATTTACAGATTTAGCCAAAGCATTACCCTTTTCAATTCTCTTTCAAAATTTTGAACCATTTTGTTCTTAAGGGGGTTAGCTAATTTTTCAGTCTCTACCATATCTAACATTTTTATTTTCCATTCATCTAATTGAACATCTGTTTTATCTTAACAGTGTTGTGCATATGTCAGCCATGATGCTGTGATCAAATACAATAATATCTTCTGTTGTTTTCTAATCTCCTAAAATTCTGGTACCATTTCAAAATTAACTTTGGAAATTTTTTGAATTTCATCATGAATTCCCTTCCAAAATTTCTTAGCCTTAGAAAAAGTCCACCACATATGAAAAAAAGTCCCCATCTTTTCTCCACATTTCCAGCACTTCATATCTCCCTTTTTGGTTATTTTTTGAAGTCCTTCTGGAGTCATATACCACCTATGTAGCATTTTACAATAATTTTCTCTTAAATTTAAATTTGGAGTGGACTTTATGTCCGTTTTCGATACTTTTTCCCAAGCCTCTAATTCTATTGGATGATCTATATTTTGGGTCTACTTAATCATTGACTCTTTTATTGACTCAGATTCAAAGTTCCTTTTTAATAATAATTTCTAAAGCTTTGAGATTCTCTTTTTTTGATATTCTTTCAACAGTTGATTTAGTTCATTTTCTTGTCTTTCAAAACCATATAATTTTTGGTCCATTTTGTACCTTTCTTTCAACTAGCACCAAGGGAACCAGTTTAGCTCATGACCTTCAGCTTTTAACTTTTCTATTGACTTCATTTTTGGATTGTCTCTTTCCCATTTTATTATATCTTGATAAGCCAAAAGCTTTCCTTGCTTCATCGGTGCAATCTTATAAGCTTCTTGAGGGGATGTTGAAATTGTGAGTTTTATATAATATTTCTGTTTTATTTGGAGCCAGATCTTTAATAAAGTTTTCCAGATGCAATGATTATTATAATCTTTGTTCACCACTATTTTATTATAGCATAAGTAACCATGCCATCCAAATCTGTTATCAGTTTCTTCCAGATCTTTTAAAGTAGATTTCTCTAATATAATCCAATCTTTAATCCAATCTAAACAACTTGCCTAATAATACATCTTCAAGGACAGTACTTCCAACCCTCCTTGGTCTTTTGCATACTGTAAATCTTATTCTTAGGCCCTTTCCACACGCGGAAAAAAAAGCCCGAAAACACGCTAGGACAGACCTTACCTTCCAGCGGGTAAGTCCATCGCCACGTGGAGCAGTGTGAGTTCGCTGCTCCACACTCATTGGCGTCCTGCGGGGTCCTGCAGTGTCTAAAATGGCGACTGCCAGCTGGCAGAGGCTCTCCACCAACCAGAGAAGCTCGCCAGCCAGAAAGCCCACCCCCAGCAGATCTGCAGGCACACCCTTGCACGCACCTGCAAATCTACACCGGGCACTGAGACGTGACTGGATGCGGCTGCATGCCCCGTGCCTTTTAAAAACTACATAAAAAGTGGTTTTTAAAAAGCACGTGGCGGCGCCACTTCCGGTCGCCCTAGCACGGATTGGGGTGTGGAATTACAGTAAAGTAATCAGCCCCAATCCATTTTACGGTGTAGATGACCTTCGTCAGAGGTCGCGCTACACCATTTTAATACCCCCGTGTGAGAAGGGCCTTAGTTTTTTGCCGAACTAAATAAATTTTTGGATCTCATTTTCCCATTCTTTAAACACTCTCCCATTTCCAATTATTGGTAGATTTTGGAAAAGAAACATAAGTTTAGGTAGTAGGGACATTTTGAAAGCGTTAATTCTTCCTAAAAACGATAATTTTTGCATGTTCCTTCTAATATCCTTCCATATTCTTTGATAATTATTTCCAAATAATTATTGATTTTTCTTTGTAATAATTATTCCCAAGTATTTAATTTTGTTGGTTAATTAACATTCTGATATTTTTTTCTAATTCCATTTGCTGCTTTTTCATCATGTTAATTGTCATTATTATTTTCTTTTCTTTATTGATTCTGTATCCTACCACCTGACCAAATCCTTGTAAGATTTCCAACAATTTCGAGATTGAATCCTTTGGATTTTCTAGAAAGATGACCACATCACCAGCGAAGGCTCTTAATTTCAATTCTCTTTTCTTAACTCTCAGACTTTGTATCGCTGACTCCTCATTTATCTTATTTAACAAAATTTCCAAAACCACAATAAAAATGAATAGAGACAGCAGATATCCTTGTCTCACTCCTTTGGTTATGGGGGAGTTTGCTGATGTATCCCCATTTATTAACAATTTTGCAGATTGTCCTGATAAATCTTATCAATCCATTTACAAAAATCCTCCCCGAAATTATAATCATTCAATATCCTCTGTATAAATAACCAAGAGACATTATCAAAAGCCTTTTCTGCATCCAGAAAAATCAATGCGGCTTTCTTTCCAGAGTTTTTATCATAATACTCAATTACATCAAGTATTGTTCTCACATTATTCCCCATATACCTGTCAAGGTCAGAGACCTGGGTGGCGAGCCAGCCCAGAGAAGGGAGTGTGAGAGCCAGCAAAGTCCAGCCGGGAGGAGACAAGCAAGCACTTTACACAAGGGAGTTCATTTTCCAGAGCATCAAGCGAAAGCCATAGTCAGAGTTCCAAAAGCCAAGGGTCAAGAGATCAATTCAAGGTAGCAGGAACCGGGTGCTGGGAGCAAAGACCAGGCAAGAGGAGGGCTTGAAAGAAGTTTGCCACAAGCAAAGGAAAGCTTCCAGGCAGGCAGTTACAAAGCCTAAGACACAGGTGTGGCTAGTCACTGCTTCTTGAACTTAATCAAGGAAGCCTCCCTTTGCTCAGCTCTCTTGAGTCTCCGCCTTGTTTGTGGGCTGATTGGCACAGGCTCCAAACCATCTTCAGAATCGGATCCCTGTTGCCCTAAAGGAACAGGCAGAGGAACGTCCAAGCCTGCTTGGTCCCTGGCAGCAGGGGGAGCTCTTGACCTGCAGGACTCATATCCAGCCAGAGCCACAGGGACCAACAGCTGCTGCTCATCATCAGCAGCTCTGACAGGGGCTTCAGTTATCACAATACCTCCCAGGTAAAAAGTCTGTCTGGTCATCTTTTATCTTATCTTGTAATACTTTCCTTAGCCATTTTGCTAAAACTGATGCAAAAATGTTGTAGTCAATATTCAACAGGGAGATTGGTTGTTAATTTTTAACTTCTCTCTTATCTTTTTCCTCTTTTGGTATCAATACTATATTTAATTCTCCCCAATATTCCAGTTTTCCTATCAACGTGATTTCTTCTATCATTGCCTGCAATGGTGTTATCAATTCTTTTAAGAATTTATTGTAATAAAGCACTGTAAAGCCATCCGGCCCTGGTGCTTTATCAGATTTTAAGGCTTTTATTACCTCTTCCAATTCATTAATTGTTATCAATTTATTCAACTGATTTTGTGCTTCTTTGCATATCTTCCAAGTATTTATTGTCTTCACATAAACATTTATATCTTTCTTCTCTTTCAGAGGAGATTTTTGCTCTTGAAATAACTTACTAAAATACTTCTCAAAAGTCCGTTTAATCTTGTCAGGTTGGGTAATCAATTTCTTACCATCCTTCAGTTCAAGGACCATCTTTCTTTCTTTCTTTCTTAAGTCTATAGGCTAACCAAATTGGGTTAGTTTCATATATTTCAGTTTTTTCTCAATCTCTTCTGTTGCAAGTATAGCCATTTCTTTACATATCTTCTTAACTTCCTCCTGTAATCAATTTTGTGAAGGATTTTTCTTAAGTTCCTTTTCTTTTTCTTGTAGTCTTAACAACAAAATCTGGTAGTTTTCTCTCTCTTTTTATTTTGAATCTGTTGTTGTTGAATAAAGAAACCTCTCATTACCGCCTTAGAAGCATCGCAGACAGTTTTCATCTTTATTTCTTGATTTATATTTTATTTAAAATAGAAATTTAAAGCTTCTTTCACCTTTTTGACAATTTCTTCATCATTTAACAGTCCATCATTCGATCCCCAACAAAATTTTTATCTTTATCCTTCATTTGTAGCAGTACTGGGTGATGATCTGAGATTACTGTTGGTTTTCTCTTTCTTTTAGATAGAATACAAAGAGTCAACACTCTCTTCCTTTAAAATGACATTCTCCTAGTGATCCTGACTTTATCACACATTTGAAAAAAAATCTATTTGATATAATCAGCTAATGGTTTTTGTTTGTTTTTTTCAAGAATTCTATCCATTTTTTAAACATGAAGACTCCTCCCTCAAGGTGTACAACAATTTAAGACATGATATGAAACAATAAAGCCAGAGAAACTGTCGTTAATAACAATGAGATATTATTAATGCAATTGCCCAGCTTGATGCTAGAGACATGAAGAATATTTGCAAGTGTCATCCTGCTTGAGAAGACTGTTTCTTGACATGCTGAAACAGTGTGTTGAGAAATTGTCAGCCTACAGGAGAGTTCTCATGTCCTTTGAGAATATAGGAATGAGTGTTTTTGGCCATTGTTTTTGTCATTTGTGTAGAAGTACACATACAGCAAGTGCTAAAGGATTGTCTGATTGATGAAAATGATACAAACAACCCAGGTAATATTTTAATTACAAGTCAGCAAGCAAAATGCTATAAAAGCACAGAAGTGCAAAAAAAAAAAGTAAATTGTAATTGCAATATCATGATCCATGAGATGATTTTGTAATTACACAATTTACTTATGTTTTTTGCCACTTTGTTTTTTTTATAGTATTTTGTTTGCTGTTTGTTTTATAGCATTTTGACTGCTGCTTTCATTTGAGTTCTGTTTAATTCTAAGTCCTCACACAAAAAAGTATCCACTATCATAATTAGCACTAAAATCACTCTTGCAGTTTGCACAAAATTGTTCTTGCAAATGCAAAACAAAACAAAACAAAATCATGCTGAGAACACCAGCAAATTTTTGCACATAAAAAAAGGGTTTTCTT
The DNA here is from genome assembly GCA_948474755.1 of Ctenosaura bakeri. NCBI lineage: Eukaryota > Metazoa > Chordata > Lepidosauria > Squamata > Iguanidae > Ctenosaura > Ctenosaura bakeri. Next base: position 381,700 of record CAOLHI010000911.1, on the reverse strand, counting down.
ATTCTTGACTGAGACAAACAAGAATTTACATTCCCTATCCCAATCCCACTAAGTCTGTATAAACATATCTGATGCATTCAATGGGGTGTTAGTCTTAGGAACTGTTCTTTGGCTTGCAGCTTAAAATTGTTTACTGAGATGTAAGTATTATTTTGTTCTCACAAGTGTGGATGAATAATTTTTTTAAAAAAATTAATTTTATTCAAATTCACAAATAAAACAAGCAATTGTAACTGCATTTTTACATGAACTATTTTTTGATCTTCCACACTGATCTAGATTTCATTTTCTATATTTCTTTTAACCAGCTTACATTAATGTACCACAATACAATGTTATAAGTGTGGATGAATAATTTCTGCATGTCCTCCTGTGATAATGGGGCTTCCCATTATTTAGACTTAGCTAAAGGGGGACACTTCCCTCTTCAGGTAAACCAAGGGTTAATAAGGTGTTGGGATTAGATTACATTTTAGGTCATATGAGTCAGCATCATAGGTCATGTGGGTCAGCATCATAGGTCACAGGGTGAGACTTGACCAATCAAAAAGGAAAGAGGTGAGCATCTTCAAGATGCTTCCAGATGCTTCCAAGGAGAAGTTATAAAACTTCTTGCGAGGCCATGTGGCTGAGAGATAACAAAGGGATAACAAAGAAGAACAACCCAGGAACCTCCTGGGGGGGGGTTCTGTGCCAGTAGCAGGCTGTAGGCCTAGCCTCGCCTCTTGGCTTCTTCATCATAGAACATCTAAGCATGTGAACCAATGTGAGTAACTAGAAATAGTTATCTAGTAGCGTTAGGGACTTTTCTGTTATTTTGGAGCTGGCTGATCTAAAGAATGTATCTGTGCTTTTATATCTGTTCTTTTGTAACTACTTGTAACTAAGCGTGCCTGGGAGGGGGAAGCCTTCCCATGTGTGTTATTTGCCTTGTTCATTTGCATGCCTTGAATAAATACTTTCTGTAAAAGACCCTGTTTCTCTCCTTCCCACGCCAATGCTAGATAGAACTCTCCATCCAGAGGAGGGGGGAAGGGACAGAGTCCCACTGTACTGTCCTGTAATTCATAATTCAGTGGGTGTTGGCAGCGAAGATTAATATTAATCACGTATGGGAATGTACATTCCAGTTTCACATACTGGAATTCTACATTTCAGTATCACATCAGTATCACACACACCCCCAATGATGACAAAAATGAATATTTGTGTACAACTCTTTTCTGTTTTGAGAATTGCATATTCTGAACCATTTTTTTTGCACAAACCCCCACCAGGAATCTTGCCCCCCTCCACAAAACAAAAACAAAAAACAAAAACACAAAAACAATGCTGTTACTTGGAACCAGTCTGTATGTGGGGTGAGGTTGCACAAAAGTTTTTTTTTTTTCAGACACAGGCACACATTGCTATTTGCACACAAAGAAACTACCTGTCTTTCTGCACAGAAAAAAAAAATTCTGAAATGCATTGGATAGTGTTAACACTGGGTGAAACTGCAAAGAACACTTGCCACTCTGTTATTCTTCCTGACTGAGTTTCCTGAGTGTCAGCAAAGCAACTTTTTGGTCAGGAAATAGAGAACAAAGAATATTTGTTCCACCCTTATTGGCTAAATGCTATTTATATAAGATATTGCAGTCAGAATCTTGCATGGTAGTTATGTCTTTGTAAATGAACTTAAGTATGTGGAAATTAGAACTGGGCAATTCTGTAGCATCCATATCCTTTAGAGGGCTGCTATTATGTTACTACATATGGGAGCTGGCATAATGACCAATGTGCAATGGGACAAAAGCTCAAGAGGACTGATGTACAATGGGGCTCATGCACATCAGGAAGCTCTTGCCAGTGTCCTGTTGTGCATCTTCCCAATTCACTAACAGCAGTTCTTAGCACCTCTTCTACATAGCTAAGTATACATAAAATTAAATAACATAGACTGTGAAAATGGATTCTGGCCTTCATTTTTATTTTGACAAGGATGTATACACATCTGTCCTTCTCACCAACACCTCACAAATTCCATCCTCAAAAAAGCCCTGTGAATAACTACAACTGAGTGATCCCCACATATCAGCAGGAAATTGCTTTGTGTTCACTGATCCTCTGATTATGTTGCTTTCCATTTGTATCACCTTCCACATACTGTGAGGATGGAAAACATACATGCCATTTGGTCTCAGAGACTTTAACTCTATTCCACTGGGGTTGCTCTAACCCTACCACTATTGAATTTTTCCCTGTCAATTTTACCAGTCTTTTAAAGGCTTTCTTCAGTTCCTATTTCAGTATTCCTCATACAAACTGCTCTTTCTTTGCAGCTAGTAGCAGTGAGGAAAAAAGCAACCTATATCCATATCCCCAGGGGATCCGCATGTGGTATGAGCTTCAGGGAAGTTATTGAAAAGAGTCCCTGCCACAATCTCACCCTGTGAAGTTGGAACTACTGAGAGAAGGTCCTCCCTAAAGGTCTCAAAGTCCATGACTTATATAGGAGCACACAATCCCTTAGATACTCTGAACTCCATAGAATCATAGAATCATAGAGTTGGAAGAGACCACAGGGGCCATCCAGTCCAACACCCTGCTGTGAAAAAACACACATAAAAGCATTCCCAACATATGGCCATCCAGTCTCTGCTTAAAAACCCTCAACAGGTTTTAAGCAGAGGCTGGATGGTCCTCTGTTGGGATGCATAGGCTTTACAAGTTGGCCATCTGTTGGGATGCATAGGCTTTACAGATTGGGATACATAGGCTTTACAGGTCATAACCAGCACTTTGACTTGTGCTGAAGATGTCTATAGACTTCCTTTGTCAGTTAGGGCACCAGTTGGCTGAGATTCTAAATGATCTAGGGGTCATCTGTGACTAGAAGCTGTTTCCTAATTTATGAATTTTCCATTCAATATTCAGAAAACGGTGGAGCTAGGTAACAGAGACATGATTGAGGTGGTAGGACTAGTGAATGCACACACCTATAGTCTCTCCCCACTCAGGTAATTCTAATCCTGATGTTCTAGGGCCAGAACCACTGAATAAGCTGTTATTACTCTACCATGTTTATTCAGTAAACATTGTGGCAACCATATTTGTGGCAACTGTTTACAGCCAGTGTTAATAATATAAATGTTATTTTCTATAGTCAGTTTTGCTTTGATCCTATTCATGCTTTTGTACAGTATACATATATAACTGAAGCTTGCATATTTTACTACATGCATTTGATGAAGAGGATTGTCATCCACATAACTTTATGTTAAAATAGATCTGTAACAGACTAACACAGCTACTCCTTTGAAAACCGATACAAGCTGGCATCCAGTTAGTGGGAAAAATGCACTGTAGAGATTAGTATTCCTTTTCTCCCTCCGCAGTAACCAAAGAGCATCTAAGATCTACTCAAGTGCCCCTTTTGTCCCCTCCTCAGCCATTCTGTGCCTGGTATAGAGCTGGGGTGGGGAAATTGCAGAATTGTCTTCTCAGACTTCTGATGAACAAGTTTTCTCAGGCTAAAAGTGAGTCATTAACAAAAGATATTTAGGCCCTTTCCGCATGTGGGGGGAATGCCCGAAAACGCCTGAAAACGGAGCTTACCAGTGGCTGGGAGAGTCCGTCACCAGCGGAGCAGCACAAGTTCGCTGGTCCGCAGTCCTCCAGCGTCCCAAATGGCGGCTTCTGTTTGGTGGAGGCTCTCCACCAACCAGAGAAGCTCACCAGCCAGAAGCCTGCCCCCGGCGGATCTGCAGGCATGCACTTGCATGCGCCTGCAAATCTGCTTCAGAGCCGAGCAACAGAGCAGCACGGGGTTGCGCACTCCGTGCTTTTTAAAAACCTCTAAAAAGAGTTTTTTAAAAAACACACGCCATGCAACCAGTTCTGGTCGCTTCAGAGTGGACTGAGGTATGGAACTACAAAAAGTAGTCCATCCCAGTCCACTCTATGGTGCAAAAAACCTCCGTTGGAGGTCACTGTGCACCATTTTAAAATACTAATGAGGAAATGGTCTTAGATACATTTTGTGAACTCTACTTCTAGTGGAAATTATATCTCCCAAATCCACTTCTGGGGACATCCTCCTCCACTATTGGTCTATGCTTATTTCTGTCCAGTTTGTTTGCGCCTCTTTTGAGTCCAAATATCCCCTTTTTTGTACATTTTTTTTGAAACTGTACCCATTAGTGTGTGCACGTTTTTTAAAGTACATGCATTCCTTGCATGCATTTGAAAGGCACACATTTTCCTGTGCTCACACTACATGCCTGTTTTATCAAATGAATCAATAGTCCTTCTGTAGGGTGCAGGTTTTGTAATGTTAAATATGTCTATTGCATGTGTAGTTTCGGCAATGTAGAGTGTGGAAACATCACACACACACACACAAAACCCCTGTCATCAGAGTAGAGAACATATACCTTCTGATATATTTTTAAGCAGAGGAGCCAAAGACTACTAAATTAAACCATTCACACATTTAGAAATTTCACAGTTAAAGCCAACAAGTAGGATACTCACCATGTAATGTGTTCTTGGACAGCCAGTGGGAATAGTAATTCTAATCTCTAACAGAAACCACAATTTCTGATAATTTGTGTTATAAATTTTAAATTAGAGAATCACCCATGTGAGATAACATGTGGATTTTTTTTTAAAAAAAAATTATAGCTGCAATATGGTAGAGAAATATTTGCCCTGTTTTTACGTTGGAGAACTGTGTACAGTAAACTTGTGAAGAGGGACAGTATGCTAACACAGCCTTCCACCATTTTTTTCCCCTGGGTAAATGGAAGAAGCCTCAATATCCAAGCAAGTCTCCACACAATTTTGAAAACTGATCTTGCACCGTTCCAAGTTGCTTGGAGAGTTCCCACAGATACAAGAAATACTCCTCTTCAGAAGGCTGCTTTCTATACATAAAGGGTATGAAAACACTTGAACGATAAAAGACTAGAACCCTCCTCTTTCTCATCCATTTAGCATATCCTAAGGGTGGGTTGGGCGAAAAACAAAAAGGCAGAACCAAGAATACCAGTACATTTCAGCTGAAAGCTTTTTGCTAGTAACTAAGCCTTGAAAGAATGGAGGAAGTGGGAGTGGGTGCAGAAAAAGATGGATTTGCACCAAATATGTACCAAATCAACAAATGATGAGGGCAGGGTGGCTATCTACAGAACCCTAGAAGCCACATTGGCCGACTAGGGCCAGAAGTTTTCCACCTCTGATGTATAATTTTTCTGAAATAATCCTATTCTCTTCTTTATTGGAAGAAAGTTTCCTTTCAAAGGAAACTTAGGGTTCTGATCACTAATTCCCTGGAAAATCATTAGGAATCCCTTTTAAACAACTGGATAAGCCACCTTTAAAAAAAAAATCTGCCCCCACCAAATATTCCTTATAGCAATATTTGCTAAAAGGATGCTGATATTTACCTTGACACATTCAGTCATCAGTGTAAATATCTGTCCTTTGCCTCATTCCTATTTTATCTTGCATGATTTATGATGTTATTGGAACAGCAATATTAGAGCTTTAAATACCAAAACAATATTTAGGATGAAAATAGACACTAATCATGGTTTGAAAAGGTTGAATGCTGTGATTCATGTGACTCATTGAAAATGGCAATTTGTATTCTCAAACACTCGCGTTTGGAATCCATGTCTCATTAATTGCCAACATTAAGCTTGGTAACATTAGTAAAATTCAATCGAAATGACTGGCATTCTGGAGAAACAAAATACAGCACAAATTGGTTGGAACGAACATGTAGCAGGGTTTGTTAATTTCTTTTTTCTTCTTTTCTTGCGCAGTTCATTATGGGTCTAATAAGGAGACAAAGAATGCCATGTCCATTGTCTGGCATAGCAATGTGGGCTTGAGACCTTTAAAATCCAGTACTCTTAATTTTATATTGAACTATGTCTAATACCATTTTTCATCCTATTGTTTTCCTGAGAAATGTGAAGAAAGCATACTAAGAGAAATTCTGTCAATGATATCAGATCAGTGTTTATTTTATTAAGAATTTTATTAAAATTCTTTACACCTTTCATCTGGAATCACTGTCTGATGTGTGCTTGCCTCCATGGAGCGAGAGCGTTTGTGTTTGATTCAGGGATCTTGTTCAGTAAATCAGCCTTGAATGAACTCAAACTGGAGAACTTTCTCACATAAAACTTCTAAACCCAGCAAGAGAGCTACAGGTAACCCTTTCTTCTTTCTTTCTTTCTTTCTTTCTTTCTTTCTTTCTTTCTTTCTTTCTTTCTTTTATCAATGGTGTAGTGGACACAGGGACAGGAGGGTCAGAATGCCAAGACCTTTTTGATTAGCAGAGATCATGACATAATTGCTTCAACCCTCCCTCAGGTTTCCCTGTTCACCCTGAGCATCATAGTAGCTTGAAGAATTGAGAGGAAGAATTCATTTTCCTAACAGCAATATACTGCATTTGGAGGCTGATCTTGGTCTTGTCTGTTCATTGTCTATTCATTTATGTTATCTTTACCAATGTTCTGCTCCTGGAGAGATGAGAACTGCTAGAACAGATTTGTTGATAGCAATAAACATAGTTTTCTGTAGTATTTGATTTCTTTTGTAGGGGAATGGCTATAGGAACTGTCATAATGAGCAGCTATACTTTAAAACTGTTGACTGCACCATTGTTGGGGATAGAACATGAACCTAGCCTCTTGAGATAGGGATGTAAATCTTCATAAATGTTGTTTTGTCCATCATTTCTCAATCCCAACCAGAATAATTCTGGTATCAACTGAACTTTAATCTTTAAAATTGTCTCCATTAACTGAAGTATCATTCCCCAATAGCGCTCAATTTTATCACAAGACCACCACATAAGGAATAGATCCTGTTGATCTTTTATCATGTTTTAGTCATCATAACTGTTTTGCCTGTATCTATTTTAAAGCCAGTAATTTCTCCCAACACTGATTGTTCTAATCAGAGTGTCTGCACTTTCCATAGGGGCTTGTAAAAAAAAAAATTGCATCATCATCTGGAAATGCTCCTAACTCAAAAACTAGTTTCTTGATAGTGACACCTTTAATATTTTCTTCTTGTCTGATAGTCCTGTTAAGTACTTCTAGTGTCACTATAAAAAACAAAGGGGACCATGGACAGCTTTGTCTGGTCCCCTTTTTTATATCACAAAAATCAGTCGTATTTACATTAACTAAAATCTGTGCATTTTGTTTTGTATAAGTTGCCATATTCCACTTTAATTTTTTTTTTTACTAAAGTTCATTTTTTTAAGTAGTTCTATCATAAAGAACCATGATACATTTTCAAAGGCCTTTTCTTCATCCAAAAGTATTAAGGCTGCTTGTTTCTCATTGTGCATTTCTAAATTCTCCAAAATATCTATCAGACGTCTTGTATCGTGCCTCTTTGAGGTAAGAAAATACATTATATTCATGTATCAGTGTGTTCAGAATCTTCTTCAATCTCTCTGCTAAAATCAAAGCAAAAATCCTATACTCATTATTCAACAAAGATGTTGGTCTATAATTCATTGGATGAATTACATCTCTACCTTCTTTGGGAATCAAAGTTTTATTTGCACTGATCTAAATCTCTGGTATCTTTCCAGAATCCAATGCCGGGTTCATTACTTATTGCACAGGGAGGCTTAACTGATCCTCTAAAACTTTATAATTTGCTGAGAGACATCTGCTCCTGGAACCTTTTCAGTTTGAATGTTCTTAATTGCTTCTGTCATCTCAGCAGCAGTTATCCTTGCCTTCAAGCTGACACATTGTTCATCCAAAATCTTTGGCAAATTCTGAAGATCCAGATAGGTTGAGCCAGCACAGGGGAAATTATTTCTTCCTTGTAGAGCAATGCAAAGAATTTATGAAAAATCTACTTTATTGTATAGTTATCTGAGGTTAATCCCCCCCCATTTTTAATTTTCAAAATCATCTTTCTCTCTTTCTCCTTCCTTAAGTCATATGTTAACCATCTTCTAGGCATATTCCCAAATTCAAAATGACATTGACGTACATATTTCATTTTCCTTTCTATTTCATAAATCACACACATTGAAACCTGTTTCTGAATTATTTTTAATTCTTCTAATAAAATTGTGTTTGTCAATATTTTTTGTAATTCCTCCTCATTTTTCTTAATTTCTTTCCAAATTTCTTCTTGTTGTCTTTTCCTTTTCCTTTTTACTAGAATCATATAATACATGATTATAGCAGCAAGAATATTATATGCACAGAAATGGAAAGACCTTATAACTCCAGAGCAAGATGAGTGGGTGCTGAAGTCACAGGACATGGCAGAAATGAAAAAACTGGTGAGTCTGATAAGAGATTATTCTCTTAGTGCTTACAAAAAAGCAATGGAAGAGGATTATTCTTTTTTTTAAAAGGAATCAAGTTAGACAAGCAATAGTAGGATTTGAGTAAAGAGGTGTTAGATTAATATAATGTAGAATGATAAAAATGATGGAGTAATTAAAGTGACAGTATATGATTGATATTTTCTTTTATTTTAAGTGAAAACTTTATGACTTTTAAGGAAGTATTAACTTTGGGTCAAATCTAAACCTGAACTTGGTAGAGTGGGAAGTCAATTTTAAGGCTTTGTTTTGTTAATTTGTAGTTTTGTAGTATTTTAGATTATAGAATAAAATGTTGGGTGTTGTTTTGTCTTTTTGTTTTTATTTTTCTTTTTCTTTGTAGGGTATTGTTGTGTTCCTTTCTCTCTGTATTTTATTTAGTTTTTATTCTACTAAAATTGATAATAAAAGCTAGTAATAAAAATAATTTTTAATTATTAAAATTATTTATTTATTAAAATTAGATGTTTTGACAAGTAAGATTAAATATTTTTACCATTTTTCGCTTCCCTGCAAGAAGGCCATCAGAAACTGTGCAGTTTCCAATTCCAATTTACAGTTTGGAACTTTGGGCAAACAAACATAAAAAATGCAATTTTTGTTTTTTGCTTTTGCACAGAAAACAGCACTCTTTTTCTGTGCTGAAATGTTATGTCGTTTGGAAATATGGAATGAGAGGCAGTCAGTGTGTTGATGACACATAGCTGTTATCTCTTATTTCTAAACAAGTGTTTTCTAGTAGTTTTAAGGTATGATCAAATCATCCCTCCACATTCACTCTTTGGAAGGAGAGGAGAACAGCTGTCACCACCTTACCAACAACAGTACTTACTTACTCAGTCTCAAAACGGAGCACTTTTGTACATACAATTATATTATGGGTAGGTAATAATTTTGTTTCAATTTGTTATTGATTAAAAACACCCAGAAATGTCTTCCTATTTGGAGTAGAAAGAACTTGTACTTTTTTTCAAAAAAATGGAAAAAAACAAAAATATCAGATTCATCTATCCAGGATCAAGGGACTTAAAAGTCTGTCTTTAATACCTGTGTATTTAACCATGTTAGTACTGAATTGAGACTGCCATCTCATTAAAAAAAATTCTTACAGAGTCCTCATCTTTAACACCTGTATATAAAGGTGGCAATGGCTTCTATGTCAGTTTGATGGTGAATTCACACCAAGTTTCAATCTGAATTTTAAAAGATGCTGTCCAAGATGCTGAACGAGTTTTCCTATGGGCATTTGCACTGAAAGCCCAGGGAAGAGTGACATGGTGATGCTGTGTCTGAATGGAATTATCGCCACGGCAGTGCTCTCTTTGCATGGTGAATTCTCACACTTCTGATAATGTCTACATTTGGCTCAAAGAGAATGAGAATTGCTCTTATATGCCCACAAACCGAGCTTGGAATGCAGTAAAGGAATCAAGACTACAGTGCTACAAAACAGTTACAACAGTCAGTAGGGATGTGGGCCCTAAATATTACCTCTGTGTAACTTTTGAAGGTGATGGTGGGGAATCAAAACATAGTGTTATTGGTCTTGAATCATGGAAACTATTTTCTGATATACCTGATAGTTGGAGAAATTGGAAACTATAGAACAGTGAGCAGGTGCAAAAGAAGGAGAAAAGAAATGTGACCATTGTCTCGGGTATATTAGAGATAACTGGGGCTCATGCTTGCCACACGCATTTCTGTCATGAAGCCAAATTGGCAATCTTGTCAGCTGAGCAATTAATCACTTTTCTGGCTGAGACTGAAAGGTCCATATTTTCAACAGGACTGCCCTGTGACATTTTGTTTCCTGTGTCAAAGAACAATTTGCTTTTTCTTATGACATATACAGAAATCAACTGGATGGGGCTAACAATAATAACTTACTTCTGCAATGGCAATGGGACAGCATTCTTTGCTGCATATGAGGGCTTGAAGCTACATAAGAAAGTGTGGAGAAGGCCACAGTTTCAAACATAGGTCTGCTTCCTGTTTGGCATTCCCACCTGTCTCACCATTATTAATGGTGGGGCTGGAGCTGGTTTTCAAACACTCAAATGTTGGTCAGCATAAAGAGCACAGAATGTCCCTTATGATATTATCTTCAGTTAGTAATCAGAGTTAAAATGCCTTCGAACATGATATTTCTGTTACAAGCTAATAAACATTGATTATTCATGAATTTTAGCTAATCCTTTCCTAAAGTCCTATATGCTACCAATGATCATAATGACATCTTATGGAAATACACACTTAAGTCTCTGTTGTGTGAAGATTTACTTTGGTTCCTCTTCAGTTTCTGAGCTGTCAGTTTCAGTATGATCCTGTCGCAGATACATTGTTATAGCACTTTGGCACCACTTTAATTCCCAGGGTTCCAATTGTAGGGATTTCTGGAACATGCCATTATGTAGTTATGTGGGACAGTTAGAACTCTCTGCTTGGGAGCTCTAGTGCTGTAGCTCAGGAGAGTGCCCAAGAGTTCTTTTACTCTGAATTCTATGTAATTCACCAAACTCCAAATCCCACTATTTGTTAGGATGGTATCATCAGTCTTGGTTTTGAGAAATATCTTACCTATTTTCTCTCTCCATACTGTTCATAGTGTTGTAAAGAACTGTTCTGTGCTATCTTTCCCTAAAATTAAAGACACTGATAGAGGAATCTTACTGGCTATTTATGGAAATGGCTGGAAGAAATCTACAGAACAAATCCTACATAATACAACTTTGCTATTTAACTGGAGGCAGTGAATGGAAAGTAGCCTCTTTTAAGCCCTTTTCGCAAGCAGTTTCTTTTGCGTCGCGTAAATGTGAGCGGTGCGCAGTTTTTGCATGCAGTTTCTTGAGCATCGTGTAAATGGGAGCGGCGGTCTGTACGATGCAATCCCATTTACGCAATGCTCAAGAGCCAGATGCAGAGTGGACGCACACCTTTTTATTTTCGGCTTTAAACTGAAAATGGTGCACAGTCATGCAATCCTCCCGGGGTCCGCGTACACTTACCTGCTGTGCGGTGCTTCAGAAGCCGGGCCGGTTACGCTTCCTGCCGCAGTGCTACCCTACAATTCCCTGGTTGCACTGTGGTAGGAAGGGGCGGGGTGCTCGCTCAACACTCACACAACCAGGAAGCGCTGCGGAACTCAAGCAGCGGGGAAGCAGCAGCATTCCTGCTGAGGCTTTTTGCGCAAGATGCCCCCCCCGAGCCGCACAAATGGGTAACGTGTGAAAAGGGCCTTAGTTTATCCCTTCCATGGTAGTTAATGGGAGAGTACAAATGATGACATTCCCAGTGCTGGGTGGGTGGGGAGATTTTTTCTGGTTGCATGCATATGTTAGGGTTGGATTTGTAAATAGTAACCTGAATTCCATTGGTAGTCCCAGCTAGAGCTGACTTACTGAATCAGTAGAATTTACATAAATATGAATGCATCATACAACAATCAATTCAGTGGGTCTAGTCGACTTAGGACTCATTGATACAATTCATGCCTCTATGTCCATCTCTGCTCTCAACATACCCTATCTTCTACTTTACAAGTGGAAGATCACTAATAGAGCATCCACACTGGCAAAGTATTGCATTTGTGTATCAAGGACATCCAGCAGTACAAGTATTATTCTCCCAGCATCCTGCTAGTGAAGCAGTAGAGTAATATTTCTGGTCCAATAGAGTTTAAGATTTCTACCTTTAACATTTATTCAAAAGATTTCCGAACTACAGATTATTTTAGTTTCCTTTTCAATATCCTCTCCAATGTCTTTTTGAGACAGCATTACTAGTAATGTTTTTCTTTTTAACCTACTCTTGTAAGTGTGGTTGCACCAAATTTCAGTATAATGACATGGAATATTTGGCATTCTATGTTTTACTCTTGACAAATTACCCGTGGTAAATAGTGTTGTGCACAAGACTCAGTTTGGATCCTGATCTGAAGGATCACAACGTCGCTTATTTTGGTTCCAAGTGATTTGGAGGCCATCTAGTTCAATTTGGATCCTGAAAGCAAGGTGAGATTCAAAAATCTGAAGCTTTGTGCCTTTCTTTAAGTATAATTGAAAAGCAGAACACTGATATATCTGTTTTTGTCTTTGCCAATTGGATGAATTTTGTAGGATTTATAATCCCTTATGAAAGAGATTAGTGCTAGCCACATTTTAGTAAATAAGTTTAGGGATTTTGTGTTTCATGCCTTTAAAATCTGAATTTTTGAAAAGAAAAAAAAAAGGACTTCTAAAGCCATTTTGGATACCTTGTGGTACCTTCTAGGTACCTTGTGGATCATTGTTTTAAATGACAACATAAAATGTTTCCATTCTCTGCGAATGGTCTTTCCCTTCATATGTTCATATCTTGATTGTGAGCAGCTCTAAAAATTCATCCTTTTAAAACTATTTAAAAAATTGTTCAGATGCCCTCTTGGGGGCAAAAGAGCCCAGGCTAAATGTCTCTACCACTTCTTCTATAGTAAAGAGTAACTGAGAGAGAAGAAATTTAATTCATTTTGATAGCATATGCTGGTCATAGGATTTATATTTTCTGAAAAACAGTTTCCTGGCATCCTGTTCAATATTCACAAGATTGGAAGCTGAACTTATGGTCAAGTAACTTTGGGGATTCACACTGACAGTCATTAATGACCAGAAGTGATTCCCCCCAAAAACTATTTCTTAGGCACACCAAACAAAGAGTTTCTAAGACATTGCAGATTGCGATGTTGGAAAATGATGTTTGCAGTGCTCTCAGAGTTATGGGGTACACTGAGACTAGCAGCTGTGGCAGGACCATGTGGGGTGTTTCCAGCTACCCTTCTTGATGAAACTTATGCTAGGAAAGCACTGCAGTCATCATTTCCCAGTCCCCCTATCTACAGTACCTTAGAAACCGCTCTGAATTGGGTTGTACTGCCTGGCTTAAGAGGTAGAGTTTTGTGGGTGGCATCAGCAGAATTAGCAGTGACAATGTATCTCCATCATCATAGCTATGTCTGATGATGCAGAATCTTGGCCATTGTTTTTAAACTGACAGACTGTCATCATGTTCAAATTATTTCTGGACTCATTGCAAGCTGATTGCTCTGACTTTTAACATTATAGATAATTTCAGATGAGAAATAACATGAGTAGGGATGTTGAAGAATTTATTTGTTGCCAGTTCTGGTACTAATTGGTGGTTCCTGGAATAATGAATGGACCACAACACACTTTTTTTTTTTTTAAATCACACTTAGGTACATATTGCTCATGATATCTTTTTCATTTAATTATTTATTTTCTGGCATATATTCAATTTAGAAATTTTCAATTTTGAGCTAAAACATGCATAGAAATACACAATTTGTAAGAAACTATGAGATTTTCTTGTTGACTCTATATTTTTAAAAATGTAGACTACTAGCATATTTACCTAGTGTTGCCCAGGATTTTATTTTCTCATAGGTAACACTTGGTAGAAATACCTTAGGAGTTACCTTACCTTAGGAATTGAAATACACAGATTTGAGATTCTGTGTCTCAAATTTCCCAAACTGTCTTGTCCAGTACATGTAACTTTTCCCTATATTCCCCAATCCAATCTGTTTAGAGTTATTAACTGTCAAAGTTTAGTTTCCTAAGGGAATATGCTGTCCTCCTTCTTGCCGCTAGGCCTCGTATCCATAGCAACTGGCCTGAGCTCGGTGGCTAAAAATTCTAAAGGCCCATTCCTAATCTGCCAGTCCCAGGACTCCATAGCATCTTCATAGCCAGCCAATCATATGAGGTCTTCTCACCTCACACAGGTCTTTGCCTGCCTGACACAGACAAACAGACAAACATTGGCTTTTATATAGTAGATTGCAAAAATAAGATGGAATGGATTTCTGAATGAATACACGCAAAAAGTGGTGAAAACCAGGAATAGATTAAACTGTCCAGCCCTGTACATGGGAAAGGATTTTTGTTGCCATATGTTCTAGCCATTTTTAAAGGGCTCTCCCTTTCTGTTTTCTTCTGCTATCTCCAGTTGCTGTTATTTTATTGTGAATCATTGTGTTTTAGACTGAATGTTCTCCTATTTGTATCTCATTGATATTTTTTATAATATTCACAAAAGTAAACTACCTTTTGTTATTTTGTAAAAAAATAAACAAAACTAAATCATGGGACATCAATCAAGTAATAATAAGTATACTTGGTCTTCAACTTTTACGTGGGGGTTAGGCATACAGGATTCCCACAAAAATGGAAAACCATGAATATCATACCCCCTCAACATGCATGCTACAGATTCCTTTCCTGCCAACAGCCTTGTCCCATACATGCCTTTCCCACTTTGGCAACACAACACTTCTGCCAGCTTTACCAAGCTTCTGCTGAAGCCAAGGTAGGAAAGGAAGATCTGGGTTGGGACTGGCAGTGTGAAAGGAGACAGAGAGGAGGAGGGGGAGTGGAGTGATGAAGACAGGAATTCCTAGGAGGTGGAGGAGCTTGGAAAATTTGGTGGAGGCATCCTCATGTCAAGGTGGGAAGGAAAGGTTTGGGCCAGGGCTGTTGGCAGGAAAGAAGCAGGAGGAGGAGGAGGAAAAGAGGATCCTAGGAGACAGAAGGGCTTGTAAAATCTGTTGGAGGCATCATGGTGCCAAAGTGGGATATGCCCTGGGGCTGTTGGCAGGAAAAGACAAAAAGAGAAGGAACAGGAAGAGGTGTGGGGGGGGGCAAGGAGGATAAGCAAGTTAAGCAGCTGCTACAAATTTGAGAATAATTAACATCTCAGAAGTAAAACCCATAAAAGTTGGTGGCTTACTGGATTTATTTTATTTTTATTTCATGCCCTTCTAAAACATGCCCTAATCAAACTTCTGAGTAGTGTTCAATCTTTTTTTAAAAAAATCTTTTATACTGCAATAATAAAACAGCAAAGACTTTATTGATGGAGCAGAATCTAAAATCAGTCTAAAACTCGGAGCAGAGAATAAAGTGTTTCAATAAACTTTTATTTTTAAAACAACAATTGCATGAAAGTGCAACTGTGCAAAAGAAGTATTTTAGAATGTTAAAATTCCTAATAATCAAACTTTGAACAATTTGCATAACGAGAATCTGAAGTACATGCTAAATAATTAATTGTTCTAGGGCTTCCCTTTTAACCGCAAGATTAAAACATCTTTCAAAATATTGCAGCAGGCTTTTGAATGCAGTATACTAGTACCCTAAAGTTTCAACCTTGATCTGTTCAGATGGTCATCTAGCTTACCCCATTGTTTTAACAGGCTACAGTATTTCATCTTGTCAGTTGAGTCACACAGTGTAGCTTAGATGCTGACCTTGACAGGTGGAAGAAGTTTAGCATAACTAATCTGATCAAGGTTTTATGGAAAAAGACATCTGGTTTTCTGGAATATGCCTGAGCCTTCCAAAATGATTTGTCCTTGTAAGTATATTTCACTTTCCCTTGCCTTTTTCTGGTTTCGCTGAATGAAAATATCCTAAAATTTGTAGTCATCCTTTCAGGCCATCTTTCTGGAAACACAAGCTAAATTGTAAGTGGGATTTTTTTTTTTTTTTTTAGCTTAAGAGGATGCTAGAGCAGGCAATTCAGAAAGTGGTCCTGGTGGTTACCACAGCTGGAGTATACTGTAGGATACTGTGGGTAAATTGCCATCTCCAAGCCATCATTCAGTAAAGGAGAACAGCAGCATCTTAACAGTAAATCATGTGCAATATTCTAGGGATACATTTTTCCCCTCCTTTTTTTCTCACATGCAAGAATAAATAATTTCAGCTTTACCTCTTGGTGCATGAGATTACAATTCCTTTTGCGGAGTTATCAATGCCTGTTTGTACTTCACAATTTTTTTTAAATTGTGCACTGTACAAGAGAAAATGTTCAAAACATTTGTTTCTTGGTCAAAAAGCAAAATACTGCAATTTTTTTCACAAAAGATACTACACCGGTTTGTACAATTTTTAAAAAAAGAAAAGTCCCAAATTGCAAATAAATTGTTGAAAACAATCATATTTGGAAGTATACTTTATCTAGTATTTTCTGTTCAGAAGTAAATCCTAACAGGTACAGTAGAGCTTACTCCTAGACAGGTGGATACTGGACAGCAGCCTTACAATACAATTCAATAAATTTTTACTCAGAATAAAATCTGTTTGTTGTCAGTGGTGTTTACTTCCAGGAAAGTGTCCATAGTAGCACAACTTATGGCCTTTTAGCTGCACATAACTCTTGGTCATCCCTAATGAAAAATCCCTGATCCTTAGATTCCAAGATCACAGTTTTCTTAACGGATTCTGCTGTGGAATGTGAGGGTTTCACCTCTACCACTTAAACACATTGCATTTTATTTCCGGTATGTTTTAATATATTGTGAGTGATAATCAATTCTATATAAAAAGAGACTGGTGGCACAATCAGGATTTTTCTTTTTTAATGTGGGTGGCTTGTGGGAAAAGCATGCATATTTGTGCAGTCACACAGTCCATAATTCTTTGTGTATTCTGTGCTAGTCTGAAGGAATGCTATTGTTAGAGGTATCAACTTTATCATACCTATAATCTACAAGAGTTTGGATATAGCATGTGTTCATATCATGTTTTTTGATCTGAACTAAACCCTCTCTTCTTCAACATCTCTTCATCTTCCATTTTGTAGTCTACAGGAGCATTCTTTCTCTCTTTCTGCCCCTCTTTATGACATGTTTGAAGCGTGCGTGTTACAGAGTTTCTAGACATGAGATATTATGAAACTTTTATTATCTGTGAGTTAGCTTATTTCATATATTTTTACAAAGACTAAATCTGATTTATTTCATTGCCAGGCCCTCTGTGTGTGGTGGAAGTAGCATGGGACTGGTTGTTCGTCATCTTCTGTTTGCCAAGTTTAACTAATCTGCTTCTGATATGCATTAGTATCTCTTGAATTTCTCATCATCTGATGATATTTGTCTCTCTGAAACAATTCCTGAAAGTAGATACAATATGCATATATTAGAGAAAGCATATGCATATATTAGAAAAAGCAATGTGTTCTGTTTTCTTTCCTTCTTCCTTCCTTCCTTCCTTCCTTCCTTCCTTCCTTCCTTCTTTCTTTCTTTCTTTTTTTCTAATAGTGCTCCTTACTTCTGAACAAGCTTTTTACAGTGATCTCTGCTATAATGAAAAAACAAACAAACACATACACTTTTATAGCTAGGGTTGAGGACATATCCCTTGCCATATCTTTGTCATTGCTGTCATTGCATTCCATTACATAATTTCTGCCAATGTTCATTGTGAGAAAATCCATTTATTGGCTCCCTTTTATTACTTCTGCTTTTTGTAGGGATGGAAAAATATTCAAAAATACTTGAAAATATTCATGAGTGTTGGAAAACACTGACAGAAAGAATCCTGGATTGATAAGTCCCACACACTGCAGCATCATCTGTGCAGGTAGCAACCATTTCTGAACAGAAAATTTTTCTGCAGAAATATTATTTTTTATGCAGAAAATGCTGTTTCATGTGCAGAAAATGCTGTTTTACACACAAAAATAGCACAGGAGAATATTGTGCAGAATATGTCCCTCACTGTGAATAGTTTTTCAAAAACTGTGCCATTTTTGAAGACTTCCTTGCAGCCGGAGGGGGAAAATGTTACTTCATCTTAAAAATAAAATTAACTCTCCTGTCCTCAAACAGTCTGCTCTTTCTTCTGTCCCTTGCCACTACCTGAAGTTCAACTCCTCTGTTGAAGACTGTCTTAGACACCACTGGCCTTTCACATTTTCCATGTAACTGCTGTCTATGTCTTTGCTAGCCTATCCTCATTATCATTTATCAAATTTCCCCCCATATCTATATTGGTCTGTTACCCCCTTGGTAGACCCCATCCTGGGGGGATATAAAATTAACATCAAATATATCAAAGATATGCCATAGAGGTTACCCAGGTGGATGCGTAGACAAATAGGTCAAGCGACCAGACATAGGTCAAGGCCATGAAAATCCCCAGTCACGTTTTCCAAGGAGACCTCAGGCAAGGCATGTCCACACCAACAAAAGGGTCCTCAGCCACAAAGCCAACTTGAGGAGATGACCAAGTTTTCCCCCTGTTGAGCGACGCTAACTTCGATGAATTCTACAAGGGCAAGGTCCATTTACATGAACCAATCATGCAAGCCATCAGGTTGCTATTGTGTGATGTTTTTCTTCTATTTTGGCCATTGTTCTTCCCAGGAAAAGGCCTTCCCTATAAGTAGTCCCCATTTTTGAGACCCTCTTCAGAGAACTCCCCACCATACTAGCAGACTGGCACTCTGTTAGTCAAATGCTCCCCTCAGCCCCCTCTCTTCGCTGAGCTCCTTCTTCTTGCCACTTCCCGGACTGAGGACTTTTGGACTGGTGAAGTATCACCACCTTTACAACCTCTCCAGTTTATCCCCTATAATTTTTCATCTCTTTCACTTCTCAATAGGCCTTGTGTGTGTGAGTGAATGACTGTGTTTGTGTGTGAGAACTTATTGTTAATAAAATTCATTCATTAGAAAGATTGTCTGGCTTTTTGCTTGGTCTGATCCCATAAAAATTGGGTTGAAGGTCTCGCTGGGTTACCCTGTCCCTCATTCTGCCAGTGGTCCACTAATTTCCCTAGTCCTTGCATCAAGGTGTCCCCTAGGGGACCCACAGAAGTCAAGGTAACAGGTCTTCTGTTCTAGATCATTCAGTTTTAGATTTGCCAAGAACAGTTTCTAGCCATTGTAATACAAAACAGTGGCACAGTGTCTTTTAGACTAGGGCAAGTACCACTAATACCAAAATTATCTGAGTACAACTAAGAACCCCTGCCCAAGTTGATGTAAATTAAAACAATATACTTTGGTGACGGAAATTACAACCACTGCCTTTCAGCAAAGCATGATTCAAACTTACCTAAAAAATGTGACGGCAAGACTTTTACTAAAAAGCCTTCTGTGAACTGTACTGAATTGGCCAGTCCCAAGTATTCCATTTTTGCTCAAGGCATTACAGCTAGAGGTGGGTTCTCAAGTCCATGGTTTCCTGAATGAAATGGAATATCTGGATCCATTTCAGACAGGCTTGACATCTGGTTATTGGACACAGATGCATCTAGATGTCTTAGAGAATTACATATCCCAGGAGTTGTATGAGAGGAATGTGTCCCTGTTGTTTGGTGGCTTTCAATAAGATTAACCATGGTATCCTTCTGGGCTGCATCTCTGGAATTAGAATTACTCATGAATGTCATAAATCTAAGGAGTTTCAGAACCATAACCAGGACTATCTCAGAAAGAGAAACTGTTCAGCAGCAGGGTGGACAGTACAATAAGAGAGTTCCTGTACTGCCCTAGGTATCACACCCTCATATAGGCACACACAGACCTGGCAAACATGGGGTGGGGTATCTAGTGAGGGAGATGGCATCATGGCCAATCACTGTGACTCTCATCTCCATGCCATCAGATATCACCTGCTGCGTCCCAGATAGAGCTAGTATACCTTAACACCCTCTTAACTTCATCCAGCCATTTTTCTGTGATGCAAGCCAGGTAGTTGTGCTCATCCAGGATTGCTGTTATGTTTGCATTCATTGACTTGGGACTAAAAGAACATGGCATTGCCACCTGCTCTTCCAAACCAAGCAAGAGTTTGCATTGTTCTTTTTAAAAAAATTATTTTTATGTATAATATACTTAGCATGCATTTTCAGATTTTGTCCACTTCCTCCTTAAATCACTGGTAACTGCTGACCTTGTCAGTTTATGCCATATTGTATTTAAACTACTCTTTGAGTATGAAAATGTCTTCCTGAATTGCGTATTGGCTAATCCCCTTCTTCTACAGCTTCCGTACTGACATCTTGCTTCTGAATTAGTTACTATCATTTAGGCTGACCTTTTCAATCTCTGTGTCCTTCCTTCCTGTAACACAGAAAGCCGGAATTGCATGCTATAGCTGTGATTTTTGTCCTACAAACACCTCAGGTTCTAATGATAACTATTCTGCTTATTTATTTACCATATTCCAATGCTGCATGACATGTTGGCTCTTGGGTTTTGCTTTTATCTTTAAACTTTGTTCTTTAAAAAAAATGCTACAGATGCCAATTAGTTTTGCAAAAACACTTTGAGATGGAGATGGAAGTAAGACTAGGTGTTAAATACGTCTTAATTGCATGGTTAAAAGCTCCTCATTGTGTGATTATTGAGGATTCTAGGAAGTCATTTCCAGCCAGCTATGGCTTCCCATAAGCACTAAAGTGTTCCCTATGGATCATGTGCTGCCACTCTTGTTCAGAATAATATTCTTCTACCTCCAGCAGCTGTGTGGCAGGCAGAAATTCAATAGGTACAGTACCTCCCTCCGTTATATATCATATCATCCTGAGGGGGAAAAATGTAATCTGCTTTTTCCCCCCTGCCTATCATGTAGGCACAAGATAAAAATATAAAATTTCTGGTGTAGAGCTTTGATCCTTTTAAGTTAAGTTGCCACCTGCAATGAGCTACTTTTGAAAAATAACTTTTTCAATAAACATCTTTTTTGCGCATGTGTGCTCTTTTATATTACTTTTAAAGGCCATTTTCAGGGAATTTTTTTTTTTTCAAATTTTCAAATTTTATGCCATTCTCTCAGCAATCCTAATCTTTCATCTGTAAAATGTAAGGAAAGGTCAAGAAGAAATTAACAAGGAATAGAACAAGTTACTATAATGTAGGGGTGTTTTAATAATAATAAAAAAAGACTTACTATAGTGTACCTTTGTAATGAATTACATAATAAATTATTTTTTCCCCAGAAGGTACGTTTATAAGCTTTGTATCCTTTTTAAAATCAAATTAACAATCATTGCAGATCTTTTGCAATATTTTCCATGGATTTTCAAAGAGACAGATAATACTGGTAGGTTCTGTATATCTGAAGCATCCCTTTCAAGTAATTGCATAATCACGTTTGCTTTAACATGTTATTTTTATTGGGTGCATATTTCCAGAGCAGCAAATTAAGTGTGACTGAATATCTGATAAGATTTCAGTGTGATTTCAAAAAAAGTAAAACTAGCCTATCTATCTTAAGCCAATTGTATATTGCAATTTGCTATTTCAGCCTTTTGCCTGGCATCATAAGATCCAGAAATTTCACAGACAGATATAACCTGACTGTCAAAATGTACACAAAGTGTTACAATAACAATGCAATAACGTGCATCTACTTGTAAGATTTCGTAAGTGATTCTACATACAAAACCTTATTACTTAAAAGTGAATTTTTTATGTAGAAAAAGTAAAAGTATGGTGCTTCTGTAAGGCATTTTCTATAAGAACTCATTGTCAATAAAACTGTAGCATGGACCAAGTGAGTGAAGGCAATAAAATTATTACTTTTTTTATCAAATAAAACCATGATCTATATTAAATGAAGGGGAAAAATCAGTCCACCCATTTCAGATGCATGTAAATGTATCAGCCCTGTATCTTAGATGAATCTATTGCCAAGCAGTTTTAAAATCTAGTATACAAATCTATGCCTATGCTGTCTGGAGATGATGAGAGTGGTAGTCTAAAACATTTGGAGAAGCATGAGCTTATTGAAGTCCAATCATGAAATAATTGTGTGTGTGTGTGTGTGAATTAAATAAGTTCTCACAAAGATAAAAATAGCAGCTTTCAAAGAAGTTTACTGATGGTGTAAGAAAGGGAATCTCCTAAAGGAATGAATGCATAGCACATATGTTAATTTTTAAAACTAATGCTGATTGGTAGAAATCAGGTTGAAGGTTTTGCAGGATACCAAGGAAAAAAAGCCATTCAAGTATGTTAATAAGAAAATAACATATGTTTCAAACGTGGGTGTATTGACAATAAAACAATCCCAGACAAAATCCTAACAGATGGAGCTCTGCAACATTTTTGTTTATTGATCAAGGTGAAAAACAAGAACAATTTCTAAGTCATTTGCATTCATCCCTTTAACAGATTCAAGGAAAAGGTTTAACGTGCAGGAAAAACAAGGTATTTCTTGCTATGTACCTTTGCTGCGTCCATTCGCCAATGTGGCTTAATTCCAGAATCACATTAGAGATTTGCTATACACATTCTCTCTGGAGCCACTGGCTCTAATATACATGATCTTTACAAAACTTCAGATTTCAGATTCTTCAGTTTTACAGAAGAGGACACTCTCAGGAGTTAGTCCTGGGTTCTCTTAAAGAAAGACAAGTGCTGGAGAACCAGAGTTATAGCTACAGGTGTACAGAGAGATGATCTTTCACATTTCAGGATTTATTTAGCATAAATTTTGCAACTTTTGTGTGTGTGTATGTGTATGTGTACAGAGAAAAGTTTATCTTGTACATTGACCAAGATCCTAGATCAGCTACAGAGTTAACTTAGTTAACTAAATACATCTTACAGCCTGAAATTCCCTCCCCCGCAGCATCCTGTTTTACTTAGTATCAGCTGTTAAGTGAGGGAGGTCTATTCTCCTATTTATCAGGGTGCAGCAGGTTGTTATTTCTATCTTTTTCCACCATCAGTCCCTTGTGTAATAATCAGAAGGATCCCTGTCAATTCTTCCCTACACTGGAGATTCTTGCAGGAGTGGCGTAGAAACCTCAGTCTCTTCCATCCTGATCAACAGGAGAACAGACCCTCATCATTTGCTTAGCTGATGCCCAGTAAAGTAGAATTGGTGGACTTTTACAATTGTGACAATACTGCCATGTCTGTGAATATGTTGACTTTCTGAATACAAAGCAGTTATGGATTCATAACTCTAGGTTACAAATCCATAACTGCAATACCAAATTCCATTCAAAAGTTTTTGCATAAGATTTTTACTACTGCTACCAATAAAAGAAATGTTGATCTTTCAACTTTTGTGGAGAGGGGAAAAAAATCTTGTCTTAGATGACAATTTTTTCATTGGGGTCCTGCAAACTGTCAAGATATGCTTTCTTGTTCAGGATAGAAAACTAGTAAAATTTCTTTATATCCTTACATCATAAATTTCCAGTGTGTGTGTGTGTGTGGCCTCTTTGGCCTACAACTCCCATAAGCCCCTTCATCATGTGATGTGTAAAGGTTTTGGGGAGTTTTCATCTGAAGATTTTTGAGGTTTTTTCATCCAAAACATCTTGATCCCAAAGGTTATGCATATCTACATCCCTGGTGTAGATATATAACCATTTGGCTTTTTAGAAGAGTAAATATTTGCTTATATTCTACTTGATGTCTGGGGACAGTGACTGTATCCTTATATTTCCAGTGCTCTTAGATCTTCCTGTTGGGTTGATCCATGGAACCTGGAATATGAAAGGCTTCTGGGATGCTGCTACTGTGTCCCAAGTTTCCTGCATGTGTAATGAGGAGCTGAGAGACTTTTTCAGTTGCCTGAAACATTCCCATGTCCTATAGGGCGAGGGCTGGTAATAGCACAATCCTTTTGCTTTATGCTATATTACCTCATTACATAAGTGATATACCTATGCTCTCTCTCCTTTCTGGAGTAGGTTTTAGGAAACTAAAAGGTTCATTCAATTGCTTTCAGGTTTTGGACAAAAAAATCAGTCACAGGCCATCTCTTATATTGAAATTTCTTTATATGCAAGATGGAATAATTAAAAAAAACACACCATAAATGTGATCAAATTTTCCCTTCCCTAACACAACTACATTATTATCCCTAAGCTACATTAGCTTTCAGTACTTTGGAAGTCCAAAGACCTTAGTTTCACCTGCTCTGTCCAGGTCTATTTAACTGGACCTTTCTGGTGAGACAGCTCTCCTTTAGTTTGTTCAGATTCTCAAGCATCTTGTTTGTGTTAACATTTTGTTGTTTATATGTTGGGTTACTTAGCAAAGGATTTGGCGGTCTCAATGTCTGCTTATTACAGACTGGCCCCCCTCCCATTACATTTTTATATTCTCATCAAGGTCTTTTTCACCTTTTGAACACAGTTGCTTCTGGGTAATGAAAGAATATCACAAACACAATTTTCCAGGCAGCTATGATAAGGATGCAGGAGAAGTGTTAACATGATGGATACATAGTACATGAGATTGTGCCAGAGATTAGGTTTTGCTTTAGAGGATAAATACCACTCTGTATTCAGACACAATCTGAACTCTGACCTGAGTGCCTGGCATTCAGTAACTGGTAAGATGGAATAAGTGGAAAATTCTATTTTAAAATGAAAATATTCAGGTATATTATTGGCATTAAAGTAGAAAATGGATATACCAGCAAAAATGAAGATCCCAGAATCTTAGGATTTTCCATTTAAGTAGATATGTCTTCATGTGATACCATCCTTTCATTTTTAATGTAAAATTTCTAATATAAAATAGCACTGACATTTAAAAAAAACAAGCTGAATATCTTTATTGCTGCTTTGTTTTAGATAGAATGTTGAAAATAAAGTATACGTCTTCAATTTATACTGAAGAGATTTATATTGAACAAGTTTCTGAATACCAAATGTTTTACACCTTAGTTATACAAAGGGTGTTTGGTATGCATGGACACATCAAGTAACCTGACTTTTGCCCAAGAGCTGGTAACGGTATTCTTACTTGAATATGAAGTACTGGTGAAAGAGAGAGGAAACTCTCTGTTAAGTGGCACAGTGGAGATCCAGTGGTACAGTGTGGAGCTACACTGGAACCTGGACATAAAAATATAGTCCTTGCATCATCACAATCTTCTGTTGTTGTTTGTTGTTATTGTTGTTGTTGTCATCCCACATTTTTCCCAAAAGCAGGATTCAAGAAGGCTTACAAATTAAAACAAATGCAACATAGACTGCCAATGAATACCAGGTGCTGCAGCCTATATTTCAGAGGAAGGAATTGGCAAAACCATCTCTGAGCATTCTTTGCCTAAGAATACCCTAGGAAATACATGGGTTTGCCATGTGCAACAGGCAACTTGAAGGCACATACACACATTCCAAAAAATGCAACAAAATCAAGAGTGGAAAACTGAGCTGAGAAACTGAACTGAGTGCTATAGCGCAGGCTTGCAGGAAACCATATATAAAGTTATTAGAAAGAACTTGATAAAGCATTGATATGATTCGATATGATCACTGGGCAACAGCATTTGAGAAGGCAATGCCACAGAATTTCATATGGTGCAATTCCAGTGAGGAACCTTTGGTCCTTCAGATCTTAAGACTGTAATTTTTTGACCCTATAGTTTTAGATTTCAGCTCCTATACTCCCTTGCCAGTAGTAATGCCGGATGGGGCTGCTGGCAATTAAACTCTGAAACATTTGGAGGACCAATATTGATAGAGAAAATACTTTGAAGAAATCTTGCCTTCCGCTAGAAACAATTCTGTGAACTTATTCTGAACCTCACTTTGCACCATAAATTAATTATCAGCCACTACCTATTTGCTGTATTGGTTTATCTAAATTTTCCCTAGAATTTTGCATAGCAACATTTATTAAGAGGATTATCTCTTGTCCTTGGAATAGGCTCAGTGTCTTGAGGGAAGAATCAATAATTAGTTTATATGCTGAAAAACTCCTAGCTGTTTCAAAAGGCTACTTCTCAGAAACACATAAAGAGGAAGCATGGATTTATCAATATACTATGACAGGGACAGATCAACTTATGCTAGGAATCTATGCACTAACATCTAGAGCACAGGTGGGCAACTGTGGGAGGCAGGGGGCATATTAGCTCCCTAGGAGACCTTACCAGGCTGCACCCCCACCCTCCACCCCCATAAAACAAGTATTTTTGCCTCTAAATGTTCCTGAAACCTTCTAGGGGCTATGAGGGTGTTTTTGCCATATTTCTCAGTCTCCTGGTCCATTTTAGTACTCAGAGAAGCCTTCTTCTTTTTTCTTTTTTTTCCCCCCAAAACGGGAAATGACTAGAAATGTGAAAGAAAGTGACTAGAAATTACTCCCAGATTACCAGAGGAGGGCAATGAGAATGGTGAAGGGTCTGGAAACCTTGTCCTATGAAGAGTGGCTTAGGGAGCTAGCTATGTTTAGCCTAACAAAAAGAAGGTGAAGAGGTGACATGATAGCCATGTATATATATTTGAAGAGATATCATGTTGAAGATGGAGCAAGCTTGTTTCTTGCTGCTCCAGAGACTAGAACAAGGGGTAATGGAGTCAAACTACAGGAAAAGAGATGTACCTAAACATCAGGAAGAACTTCCTAATGATAAGAGCCATTTAACAGTGGAATGTGATGCCTTGGAATGTGTTAGAGTCATCTTCTTTGGAGGTTTTTAAAAAGAGGCTCGATGGCCATTTGCTAGGGATGCTTTGAGTGTATGTTCATGCATGGCAGGGGGTTGGACTCAATGGCTGTTGCGGTC
Organism: Ctenosaura bakeri; assembly: GCA_948474755.1. Taxonomy (NCBI): domain Eukaryota; kingdom Metazoa; phylum Chordata; class Lepidosauria; order Squamata; family Iguanidae; genus Ctenosaura; species Ctenosaura bakeri. The sequence goes on along the minus strand of CAOLHI010000911.1, from coordinate 355,004 downwards.
TCCTCCAACTCTATGATTCAATGATGATGATGATGATGATGATGATGATGCTTCTTTTCTGCCTTTCCTTGGCTTAAAATGAGATGCCCAGGGCATTCCCAAGATATTGTAAAAATGTCCCCAGGGTCCCTAGAGGAAAAAAATTACAAAAAATATTGATTTCTGGACAGGCCCTGGAGGCTCCACATGGTCCTCAAGGGCTGTATGTGTCCCTGCTCTAGCACCTAGAATGCTTTCTTTATTCAAAAGTCCTGCTCCACAAAGGTTGATCATAGATACCAACAGGTAAAGCTAGATTGATGATCAGTTCACATGTAATAAACAAACGGCAGGTGAGAAAATGGTATGATTCCACAAAGCAAAATGCAGACAAGCGCACACTATTGTATAAAATGTGTGCAATATCTAAACACCAAACCGTGTAACATGCAGCAACAAATATGCATTATAGTCAGATAGATAGATAGATAGATAGATAGATAGATAGATAGATAGATAGATAGATAGATGAGGCAAGTAAGAGAGAGAAAGAGAAAGAGGGAGGTGGAGAAATCAGCACCTCATCTCTGGAAGACCAGGAACTGAATACCCTCTCAGCCATGGAAACCCATTGTATGATCTTGGGCGAGCCACACTCTCTCAGCCTCAGAGAAAGGCAAAGCCAAATCTCCTCTGAACAAATTCTGCCAAAAGAATCACATGATAGGTTCACCTTGAGGTCACCATAAGTCAGAGATTATTTGAAGGCACACAACACAGCAACAGTCTGGAAAAAAAATCTGTTGCATTCTGATGCATTTGGTCTCATGATAGGGGATATCTGTTTGCATTATTTCTATAACACTTAGCACATTAGTCTATTATTGTCTTCACTCATAGAACTAGTCATATTTTATTGAGAAAACTTTCACTATGGTAATAATAGGTCACACAGGAGCAATATGGTGTCCTTAACAGCAGATCACAGCAATTGCATAAATAAACCATGCGCATTTCTGCTGACAGCAACAACTGTAGTGAACCTAGTCCAACAGGAGGTTGATCAGACATGTAGAACACTTCTGAGCATTTGTTTGCAAATGCTGTTTGCCATTCAGGACTTGGCTCTTACTTTACAGCTTCTGAAGAAGAGCATTTTGATCGGCAGAGAGCATTCATGAGGATCATGAAGTAATGGTGCTGGTCCTCACAATGCTTGTGGGTGCAAAGTCTGTGGGAAGACAACCAGGAAATCTGCCTATGTTACAGCACAGGAAATTCTACCAGTTCCCCCCACCTTGCACACATACATTGTTGCTTGGCTCTAGCAGATAGATAGATAGATAGATAGATAGATAGATAGATAGATAGATAGATTTTTTTAAAAAAGAACAATAGTTGGGCTCTATGTCACTTCTGGCTGCCTCTGTCTTACCTGTGTGCTAGCAGGGCTGGTCTAATTGCATCCTCACTAAGTTTTCCTCATCCTGTTACCGTTGCAGGCAGTGAGCAGGAAGACTTTGGGGGGGGGGGGGACACAGGCACACATGTTTATTTTTGAAGGAAGGATTCCCCAGGACAATAGCCAGTTTTTATTATTACAAATTTTCAGTTAACCCATCAAGGTTATGTTTATGAGTTTATTACTAAATTTACTACTAAGTTTTTTTTAAATCAGTGATTATATAAATCCATTTACACTTACATCATTCTTGACAAATAGTTGTTCTGAACTGAACAACAGAGTTCTAGACCAAAATGGGCATGCTTGCCTACATATGCAGCTGGCATACGTACAAGCCCATAAGTCTACCTTAAGTGGAAGAAAATGCTTCTAAAAATACAAATCTGTGATAATTGTTCTCTTTTTAATGCAGGAAGGGGGTCAAGTAAATTGTTTTGTGAACCAGCCTACTGATATTAAACCTGTATCCTAAGAATAACTAGCTAAACCTGTAAGTATTGACTTAACACCTTTAGACCTCTTTAAAATAATCCTCCTGTATTAATTTTTAAGACCTGCTCAGGCAGAAAATCATGTTTCCACTCAAATTCTAATTAAAGACCCAGACTCGCAAGTATTGTCTGGGAAACCAGTAAAGTCAAATGACAAGTCTGTGCATGCTCTAAGTGATGAATGCTCTTTGCAATAATGCTTTCTGTCCTCAACGGGGAGTGGGAGTAGAGGAAGGTTGTGAAGCCTATTGTGTAATTCTGCTGTCTCAAATGTTATAATCTGAGAAAAATATATAAAACAACTTAGCCTTCTATGCGGTTATTTGTTATTAAATTCTGTTACAAAACTGGGACTTAACTGCGTGTTTAAATCATACAATATTACACATGTTTATTTAGACAGAACTCCATTAAGTTCAATAGAATTACTCTCAAGTGAACGTGCATTAGAATGTGGCTTGTAGGTGGATGGGATGGCAAATTAACTTGGAAAACAGCTGGACACCATTCCCTTTACATTCTCCAAACTGGATTGCAGCGAGTAAGTCCAGAATGACAGGAAACCTTGACCAGTCTAGTCATTTTCAGAAATTCAGATTGTTCAAGTGAACAGTTTCTCATTCTCATAAAAGCACATTATCACAATAATTTCACTTAAAAGCATTTATGTTTGAAGAGACAGAACTGAAGAGATATGGCATAGTTGTTGGGTCTTCCTGTTTACAAATATATGGTAGAGATTGCCAGAGCAAACAGCCCAATAGATAGCGTTAGGCCATTTCTGCACTACACTGTTATAATGCTATTATTCCACTTTCAACATCCTATGGAATTCTGAGGTTTGTAGTTTAGGGAGGGGCATTTAGAATTCTCACCCAGAGAGCACTTTGGCCTCAGTAAACTGCAAACCCCAGAATTCCACAGGATGTTGAAACTGGAATAATAGCACTGTAACAATGTAGGGCGGAAATGATCTTAGTCTTTTAAAAAAAGTGCAAGTTTCTCACCCCCATCCTGCCAAAATGGACAGCATTTACATGGATAATTTTCTTTTTTCTGATCGCTTTGCCACTTTCCAAACCACCACTAGCAGTTAATATAACTCTCAGTGGATAAATTTATGTTCTAGTCACCATGAAGCTAGGCACGGAAAAATAGTCTTTAAGGAAGTCTAGCACCATAAAACTGACCATCAATGTTCATTAGCAAGCTGTAATATTTAACCAAAAGAGGGCAGTTTCTTCACTGGACACATTATCAGACCACTTTCATTTACTGTTTTGAATGCATTGCACATACAAATGATATTAAAACAACCACAAAGAATGCACAGATCATGAGAAGCATAATCAAATGTGTGAATTAATTTTAAATCTTCCACCCTCTTCTGCAATATGCTTTGCAGTTGCTCCAAATCATATTTTAACAAAGAAACCTTAAGGTTTCTCTTTTGTATCCTGGAAAACATGTAGAGAAGTGAAAATACCCTCCATCTGATTTTTGTGTGTTGATCGAAGAAGTGGACCACCTCTGAGGGTCCTGGTGCCAAATTGCACCACCACCTCCAGAATGTGCTAGGAATAGCCCCCTCCTGCCAACACTCCCATTGCCATATAACTGAACTTTTGTGGTATACTAATAGTGGTTAGGGAATAAAACTGCACACCCCTTTTAAGAGCAAAGAACACAGTGAATATGCATTTCACATTTTAAAGTACAAGCATGTATCCAAGGTTCTTCTGAGTATGATGGTGCTTTAAAATAATGTGGTCTGAATTCTTACTGGTAGCAGTAATGCCAGGTGATCTATTGAATCACAGCTGTTTCCTCACCATTCATCAGTTGGATCACTAGACCTACTCTAGTCTGGACTGCTAATAGAATTCAGACCCCTTTGTGCTTCCAATGCACTTTTCTCTGAAAGGAAAATGCAGTTTCCCTACTAAATGTCAGCACTGAGTTTGGTCATGACTTTAAGGGGAAGAGTGGTTTGGAGAGCCTATAATATTGGAGGAGGGTGCACATTGCCCACCCTCAATTTACAGAACCTAGATTTCCTTATTTATACCAGTATCTACTTTTGAAAAGAGAGCCAGCATGTTATAGTGGATTGAGTTTTGGACTAGGCCTCCCAGAGACAAAGGTTCAAATCCCCACTCAGTCATGAAAACCCACTAGGTGACCTTGGGCAGGTCACACTCTCCCAGCCTCAGACAGAAGCCATGGCAAACCCTCTCTAGAGAAATCTTGCCAAGAAAACCTAATGATAGATTTGCCTTGGGGTACCTATAAGTCAGAAGTTACTTGAAGGCGCAGAACAACAACATCTACTTTTGATTCCTAATGAGTTTCTTAGCTTTCTTTTGTATAAGTAAGTCCAAGAATCCAGTTGGATCCCTGGAGTAGTAGTGAAGCCAGCTACAGATTCTCATAGTTTTTACAACAACTAATAAAATCAAACCACATAGGTTGGGTTGATATTTTGTCTTAACTTCTTATGTTGCGTTGGTTGAAATTCATTTCATTTTCTCTGCCAAACCATGTATCCACCCCAAATAGGTTTAATGATATTTCTTTATATGCCTAAACATCTGAAAGCTAGCTCCAACATCCTGATGCTATAGAATTTTTCAGAATCCTGCCTCAGGAGGCCATTCTGCCTAATGGTGTATGGTCATAAGCATTCCCTGTTTTTCCTAATTGGTGTTATGACAGATGAACAGATAATAATTCATCCTCTGCTTTAAGCAGGTAAAAATACTGATTTTTTTTTAAAATCCAACATTCTTAGAAAGTACTCTTGATAGGAGGCATCAGATGCTTTACTTAGTGATGTAGCTTTTCAAAGCACAGCAGTTTCTCTTAGGAATGTACTGCACAGCACGTCAAGACCTGGAAATCTATTGCCTGTGTAATGTCAAGACCTGACTCAATCAGCACTTTCTGTTTTAGTCAAAAACTGTGGGATCAAAGGGGCCAGGGTGCTGAGCCCTGATGCCTTTTGCTCTCAGACAACCTGCCATCTATATAAATTAGGCTGGTTTCATCTTTCTTCCTGAGTTAGATGACACAAATCCTAAACTGCCGGGCCCACATTTCTAAGTGAAAGTGCAGAAAGAGGTGATGTGTGAATTTCCACTATTTGCCTGTACCTTGTGTATTAAGCTGTCAGTGAGCATCTAAATCACTTCCTTTTCTGTCACTCCACCCGCAGATCACATCCTTGGAGACACAACACTATTCAGAAACAACCTTCAGAAAATACACCCTTTAAAATGATATGTAAATCCCACGATTCATCATGCACTGTGTAGTACAGGTTTAATTCTTCCTGCTAGGCCTCAATCTGCTGAAACATTACTCTGATATACAGTACAAAGGAGGTAACAAAGATGTCCATATCAAGCCATTGTGAGCCAGTGGCAGGGAGAGAAATTGGTGAAGCCACGGGAACAATAGCTGCAGTTTAAACAGGCTGCAGAAATTTGCTAAGATGCAGACAAAAGGCCTATGCTGAAAAGCGGCTGCTGTGGAATTCCTTGGGCTCCATTATATTACCTCAACAATCCTCACTTAGAGAGTGGATTTGCATCTCTAATAGAGTTCAGGCTCTGTTTGTGAAAGGCTTTCGCTAGCCTGACCCCATCTCTCAAGATCACATTGATACCCAGCGCCTTGTCTCTGCCCTGCCCTGCACCACAGAGAGCAGTATCATGGGAAAATGCACGAACTTAAAAGGAAGCAAAGCAAGGCAAGAGGAAGGAGAGAGGGGGAAAAAAATTAAAGGCTTGAGGCAGTTTTGGTGGTACTTAGCAGTGAAAATTACTTTGGCAAATAATAGAACCTACTGCTGGTAATTACTGCTAACAAGCTTCTCCCAACCCAAATGTGACACTTGGACTGATATGAGAAAAAGCTGCTATAGGCCAAGCTTATTAATGCTTAAAGAAAGAAATCTTCCCTCCCCATAAAACTATAGCCTCACCGTTTTTTTTTATCACTCTTCATATCTTATCATTATAATCACTTAAGATACACATCTACCTGTCTTCATTTTTAGCAGAAATGCCATCACAGATCCCACCTCTTTCACTCATTTTGTAATTACAATTCATTGTCTGAATGGGGACCGCTGCTTGGATGCACATTACAACTTTTATATGGTACTTCTTCTCTTCTCACATTGTTTAATTTCTGTTTTTTCCTCAAATATGTACAACCTTGTCTCATTCTTGTCTAAGAGTATTTTCTTCCTGTTGAGATTTCATATCAAGGATATTTTTTTTTTAAGTGAACTCATTTCAGTTTTACAGATATGTGGGGAATCTGATTTCAGACTGAGATTTAAGGCTCAGTCCACATTTCTCAAACGGTCCATGGGTTGATATCTTTATTGTTTTTGTAGTAGTAGTAGTGGTGGTGGTGAATTCTCATTTTGATGGATGTGAGCATGCATGTTTGAATAGTACTCATAGGAAAAAATATACACCTTACAAATTCATGTTAAACATTGCTTTAAATGTTTTAGTCATTGGGATAATGTGCTAAGCAATGCATACAATAAAATATACGTGCAAATACGCATGTCTAGAAAAACATAAGGAAGAAAGAGAAGGTATTCATCTCTCAGAGCAGAATAAAACAAAAGATTAGGCATGGAATAGATGTGGAGATATTAGAAATAAGTCAGTACACAAATGTGAATGTCCTAATCACTATATAGAAATACTCAGCATGGCTGAGCAAGAAGACATAGTTTTGACATCTTTTGATTTTTACCATTCAGCATTTTCTCTTTTACTGCATTACATCCATCGCTTCCCTATCAGTATGCAGTGGCATCCGTTGCTGAGAAGGAGAAGCAAAGTAAGGCATCTATGTTTGAATCTTAGTGCTATATATTTGAATGGTGCTAAGAGTTGCTGAAAACCAAATCCAGAATAGATGGTAGGTACACTGCTAGAACCCTGATTGTTTGCTTCTCCAGACTTTCTTATAATATATGGAAGTCTTTACATTATGAAACAATAGCTCTGAATATCCAGTTTCCTCCTCCCTTTTGCTATAGTACTTTTTTAACTGAGTCAGAAACAAGACCAGCTGAGAATGGCATCGAAGTGAATCCTGCACAGAAAAATTCCTAGCAGGCAATGGAAGAGAAATGGAAATGGAAAGGCAAGTAGTCAGATTATTACAGAGCCTGGGTAAGTGTGTGTGAAAAGATGATTCTACAAGTAGTCATGAAAGGCATTAAAAGTACAAAATCAGAACTTGAAATGGACCTGTGAAGATGACAAAATACTGGCATAATATTATAATCATATCCAGTCTCTTGTGATCACTATCTGAGATCGTCATACTCATAGTCTAATGTACAGGATAGCCTGTACCTCAAAGACCAGATAAGAGCTGGAATAGAACAAGATACGCAAAAAAGCAAAGCAGAAGAGTCAGCACCTTGGATAGCTCCAAATAGTACAGGGTCTTGAGGCAAATAAGAATGTCTATATATTTCTCCAACAAAGACCTGTGATTTAAAACTGTGATTTAAATATGTGGCCTGATTCCTTGAAACTTTCCACACTGTCAGAGGCTTAGTTCCTTACATAATCTTGGCCTGTTTTGCTATCCACAAATCTATCACCACAGCTGCAGTAGGCTAAAGTCCTCTTCATCAGAGTCCTTGCAACTAGAAGGAAGTAATATGACTTCTTCTGGGTGTTGGAGGATTTTCTGAAGGAATGGACTAAAGAAAGTAAGAGCCTCATAAGGTTCACCCAGGATCTGGTAAGGATAAGAATTTAATATCTTGGCTGCTGACACTGTCCCAATTAACAATGATTTTTGTTGAACCATTTGAAGTTTCCCACATACAACACATTGCAGTACTCCAAAAAGTATCCCAGCATGGAAGCACAGTCAATGTAGGATCACAGCTGGCATACCAGCCTAACTAGTAAGAGTTGTTCCAAGTTGCCAAAGCACTAGTAGTAAGGGCAGATTTAGATTAATGTGAAACCCCCCAAGTAAGAATCTGATCATTCAGAGGGAATTCTTTTCCTTACCAAACAGGATGAATATTTCTTACCTGGGTGAATGAACCATCAATTAACAGTAGCTGCCACTTACTTAGACTAAGCCTTTATTGTTCCTCATCCATAGTAAGGCATTGATTTAACACTTCCACTGCTTCAGCTGGGTGTGTTGTAAAAGGGAAGTAGATTGGGCTGTTATTCACATATTGATTACACTGCACTTTAAAGGTTTAAATCTAACATTTATTAAAAGGAAACACTGTTTTAACAAGATTTTGTTTAATTGGGTAAGAAGAAACGATGTCAACAACATTTCAGTTGCTCTTTGGGGGTAATGTCTACCTCAGAACTTTTCACATTTAAAAATTTGGGATACAAATCAACCAGGACTTATAAGAGGAATTGAAACTTTAGGTCAGGGGTGGGCAGCTTGTGATTGGTCAGATGCAGAACCACAGGTCCCACCATCTGTCACCTCTGGCTACATTGGATAGTATTACTGAGAGTTTCTGTTGAATTACATTGTGGGGGACAGATTGCAGCCCTCTTTATTAGAAGTTAAGAAGAAGAATTTAAACACAATTCAGCTTCTACATTTTATCAGTTTATATAATATTTCTTGCTTTTCTATGGTCACAAAAGAAGTTTAGAGTGATTTATCCCATATGAAACAAAAAGGTAATAAAATCAAAACTGAAAAAATCTCTCCACTGAGGAACAGGATCATAAAAGATGATACAAAAAAGAACTGTAGAGAAAGGAGACTATATCAGCCTTTCCTAAAAGAATGCAATATCTGCTCTATTCCTCACTCTCAGTCACTTTCTTATCTGCAACTACCAAGGCTAAATTTAGAACTAGGAAAGGAGGTATGATCTAGACTTCATAATGTCTTCAGAAATGCTAAATTAATGTTCTGCACTGTGAAGCCAGATATTTAAAAGAGAGAGAGAGAGAAACACTAATACTAACTTTTATCTTCTTAAAAGAACTTTAAAAAGAACATTTCAAGCTTTAATAAAGGGTTGAGGAACTTGTGGCCCCCCAGATGTTATTGAATCACAACTCACATTGTCTCCAGCCAGCATAACCAATGGTGAGAGATCAAGAGAGCTGCAGTTCAGAAGTGTCCAAAGGACTACAAATTGCTCATCTCCACTTTAGTGCTTACTGTTGTATACGTATCTGCATGTACCCAATGCATGATTTACTTATCTGTTGATTCACCATTCAGCAATGGATTCAATGGATTTACTATAGTTTGAACTAACTAATAGGATTCAAGTTTGTGTGTTCTTCCCTCGTCTGCCTGGCCTAAGACATTTTTCTGCTTGAGGAAGAGCAACAAAGGGTTCCCCATCCAGTCAAAGCATAGTGCACAGTCCCTAAGCCAGACATGATATTTTGGCCCTATAGTTTTATATGCCTTCAAGTCATTTTCAACTTATGATAACCGTAAGGTGAAATTATAATGGAGCTTTCTTGGTAAGATTTTTTCAGAGTGGGTTTGCCTCTGCAACCCTCTGAGGCTGAGAGATTGTGACTTGCCCAAGGTTGCTTAGTGGGTTTCCATGACTAAGCAGGGATTCAGACCCTAGTCCCAACAGCTGTAGTCCTATGCTTAAACCACTACACCACACTGGCTCACCCCAGGCATAAAATTCTATCAACTATCCATCTCTGGCAATGAACATGCAACAATAAGAAGCTGAAAAGCTTAAAACATCATCCCAAATCTGTTACCTGAAGCAGTTGCTTCCCTCTGCCTGACGGAGAAGCTAGTCCTGTCTGTTTAATCTAAATTGTCTCTTACTACCAGCAGGGACTTAGCCCAACTGGGGAAAAAACTACTGTGTCTGCAGTTTTTAATGCAACCACTCTAAAATCCATTCAGAGGAAGAGTCTGTTCCACCTAGAAAGTGGTACAGAGGAAAGAAAGAGCACTGCGCTTTGCACCACTGCTGCAACCACATTGTGTATGTTAATGAACAGGGCAGTCAAGGGATGTCCAAGAGCTCTTGGACATATTTTGTATAAGGATACAATTTGACCCTTCAACCTTAAGTTTGCATTTATAATGTTTCAGAACATGCCTTGTATGTTTGTCAAAAAGTAATGGTCTAAAACTGGTGCCATTCAAATATGCTGTGCTGTCTTCTCTTTTCTTACTACAAATTAGTGTCATAAACATCCCTGCTGTCCCTGGTATTGTGTATTAACCTGCACTGTTACAATATATCATGCTCTTATAAATATGTGTAAACTTGCAAAAATGTCCCAATGGGATTACTGTTAAGTCATTACTATGGTCTTAACATGGGCAGCTCATGGACCAGAGGAGGCTCCCCCTCCCCATTTCAGGCAGAAGTACAGCAGCTGCTTGGTCTGTGAGCTCCTGTTGACTCTTGGATGTTTGTGTGAGCCTTTTGAAACATGGAGCATATTTCATTCCACATGTCATTGGTGGACCACAATTGGGTAAGTTGAAGTGCATAATCTCACAACACATAAGCCATTTCTGCACTTGCCTGTTATAGCACTGTTATTCCACTTTCAACATCCTATGGAATCCTGGGGTTTGCAGTTTAGCGAGAGGCCTGAGGCTATAGTGAACTGAATAAGGGCTGGATATGCTACCTGCCTGGAGTGGGTTTGCACTCCTACTGAGGGAGTTTGTACATAGCTTAGGAGCATTCTTGAATCCATATCTGTCATTGAAGGCCCATGTGGACTTTGTGGCTCGGAGAACCTGGGGTTAGATCTGACTGGTCTGTTAACCACAGACTTTCCTGAAGAGGAATAATGGTCACAGTCACTAAACACTTTCTGCTCAGTCTACTGTAATGTATTCTACATGGAGCTGCCCTGGAAGACAACCTGGAAGCTTCAGCTAGTGCAAAATCAGCTAGACTATAAAGAATTATAAAAAAAAACCATAAAACACTGTTTTTAAAAGAATGGCATTGGCTGGCAATTGCTTCTAGTCTGAATTTAAAGTGTTTGCAAGAATACATAAAGCCCTAAACAGTTTAAGATCTGATACTTGAAAAAGTATGTATGATTGTGTGAGAACAGAAGCCCTTTGGAAGGCCTGCTTCTGTGTTCCACCAGTGCCAGCAATACACTGTGGGATGACATGGGAATGGGCCTTTACCTCTATGTAGCCCGGTTATAAAATACCCTCCCCTCTGAGGGTTCTAGAATACCCTCCCTTCAAACGTTGCCAGTTCTGGCATTATTCTGATACCAAGTCAAGCTTTGTCATTTTACTAATGCTTCCAGGGCCTGATTTTATTATTTTACATTACTTTACATCATTTTAAATTGTTTTGACTGGTTTTAAATTGTCTTAAGTCTTCAATAGTTTAATATGGTTTCAGTCTTTTAACATTATTCTTGTTGTATACTATTATATAAACATTATTTTTGTTTCATACTATTCTACACTGATTTCATTGTATGCCACCCTGAAATCCTCAGATGTAGCTATCAAAGAATACAGTAACCTAATATATAAAAATTAAAGTTTGTCTGTGTCAGGTGAAGACCTCATATGATTGGCTACCTGAGAAGATTCTATAGAATCCTGGGGTTTGTAGTTTGGGGAGGGATTTTAGAATTCTCAGTGAGAGAGCTCTTGGGCCTCAGGCTGGTTGCTATGGAGAAGAGGCCAAACAGCAGGAAGGAGGGCGGTATTCCCTCAGGAACCCAACCTCTCTGTGTTAATATTTCTGAGTACAGATTAGATTGGGGAATATGGGGAAAAGTTAAGATACTGGACAAGACAGTTCGGGGAATTAGAGACATAGGATCTCAAATCTTTTTAACAAGCATTACTTATCAGAAAATAAAATCCTGGGCAATGACAGAGATATACACTAGTTAATAATAAAGTAAGGTCAAATCACATGTTTTGAAGTATATGTAAGTGAAGTTACATAGTGGAGAGGGAGGCCACGTACAGCTGTCCTAGGCCTGACCCATTCAGCTCTAGATCTCCACATGCTAAAATCATGGAATCATAGTCTTGGAAAGGACTGTGAGGGCTATATATTCCAATTCCCCTCCATTCAAGAATGCAATGCTAAAGCATTCCCGAAGGATTGTTGCTCAACCTCTACTTAAAGACCTCTCAAAAAGTAGAGTCCAGCACCCTCTGATGAGGTCTGGTCCACTTTTGAACAGTGCTTAAAGTCAAGAAATTCTTTGTAAGGTTAAGGTGGAAGACCTTTTCTTGGTATATGAATTCATTGGCTCATGTGGTGATCTCTGGGGCAGCAAAACATAAGCTCCTTCTGCATGACATTCCTTCTGATATTTAAAGATAGCTATCATATCACCTCTCCATCTTGTCTTCAAGCTAAGCATACTGAGCTCCCTAAGCAGTTCCTTATGGGGTGATTTCCAGACCTTTTACCATCTTGGTTGTTCTCCTCTGAACATGCTCCAGCTTGTCAAAACTCTTTTTGAATTGTAATCCTCAAAACTGGACACAGGTTTCCATTGAGTTCTGACCAAGATGGAATAGAGTGGTACTATTACTTCACCCAGTTTGGATGTTGAACAAGTCTGAACAAGATTTCAACTTGTGCTCAATTGAGAAAGAGAAGAAAGCTATAGCTCTGTATAATCCAAGATCCTGATAAAATAATGCTGCCAGATATATTGAGCAATATATTCATATGCAGTTGAACATAAGCAAAATTCCACTGCTGGTTACAGAGGCATTGGGAGCAGGACAAGCATAATGACCTTTCTCTGTCCCCACTTTGAGGTATACCCTCTTTGAATTGCACTATTAGGGTTTAACACAACTGTGGCATGCTGAAAATGATTTGTGTGCAACTGCAGTCTATTCACTTCCAATGCCCATGCCACAGAAACTGCAGTGTCTATTTTCACATCCTTATCACCATTATTTGATAATCATACCCTATTGCAGATGGGGAGGGGGAGTAGTAAAATACTCCAGGAGAAAAGGATAAGTCCACACTCCCAAGATAAGGAGCATGTCATAGCAAGGCCCAACAATAAGAATGGTCATCTAAATATTCTGTAAACACAACACACATTTTTAAAACATATGCCACAAAAGAACACTTTGGTGTGTAGGATGTATACCTTTCAAAATGAATATGCATGCCAATTTCGGTTCCATACAGAGCATCGAGTGAAGGAAACTTGTGGTAATTTTGCTAGCCAGATGAGTGACTTTTGTAGATTAAAGCCCAGTATGGGTTAAGCAAGGACTAGAGAAATTATTGCACTACTTTTAAAATGGAGACTAGATAAGATGAGTATATTGCTTTGTATTTAATTAATTTTCATTGATTCTACAATCAAGCTTTCTTTTTCTTTTTTCTTTACCAACCTCCCCAATTATGTTTAGTGTGTTGTATCAATTGTCTCCTGGCTGAAAGTAAAAACCTCTGGCTTTTCATAATGGAAGGGGTGGGAACCCTCCACTGTAGATGATGAACTAAAATCAATGGAGAACTGTCTAGCAACCAAATGGGTATTAAAACCTTCAATGGATGTACCCATTGTCTTTGCCTTCTGTTATTTCTACCTTACCGATTGATGTGATAAATTTAACAAGGTACAATCCCATAAACTCTTACCTATGAGTAAACCAAATTGAACTCACACTTCCATCAGCATGCTTGGGGCTACACTGCTATACTAGTAAAAGGCAAAAGGTTTATACAATATAAAGAGCAACTAGAATATGAAGAGAAGCCAGAGCACTGATACATTATTTAAATCAGGTTTTTCTCTATCAGTAAAACCCAGTAAAATTCAAAATCCAAAAATAGAGAGTCATCAGTGCAGCTCAACTCCATAGATACCTAAAGGCCACAGTAAAAAAAATAACAATTCCTATTAAATATGTGAATTCATATTAAATATGAACATTCCTATTGATATTAAGTATAAATAAGGCACCTACTAAACAGAGCTAGGAAACATTGCTTTTTGGACTACACCTCACAGGATCCCACAGGAAGTATATCCACTGGCTATGCTGATTATTCTGGGAGTTGTAGTCCAAAGAGTAACTTTGATGCACTCTGCTAGATAAGTCCCCATTTCTATTCTCTGAGCTTTTCATTTTAATTCATTTCCGTTCCCTGCTTCTATGTCTCAGTTCAATAGTTCCCTCCTTTTACATCTCAGTTCCATAGTTTACAGCATATTAAGTCTATAGAAAAATAAAGAAGACCTCTTTGTAGGCTCAAATCAAACTCCAACTCTTCTACAATTCGTCCCATGCTGCTTAGCTTGCTATGGCGGTGGGGGGACGGCCTTTGCCACGAGATCACGCTGCATTGGCCAGCGGGAGGAGGAGGGGCGGGACTCAGTATTTGGAGTCCGCCCCTCCTCCCCGTCAGCCATTCTCGTCGATCCAGGCGACCCACCCTCCCCCCTGATGGTTTCAGTGTAAGATAGCTGGTCGCTTCGGAGCCGGGTAGGAATTTTTCCCTCTCTATACGGGGTTTTTTTTGCCTACCCTACACTGCGCCTAGGGCGGGGTAATTAGCTTTTCAGGGTGGTGTCTTAATTTGGTATTAATTAGGTTGTCACTGTTTACATATAATTATGCTGGCTGGCAGGGGGGGCTTTAGGTTCGGTGTGTACCTATGGCACCCCCCCTTGTGGGGTGTAGGATAAATCCTATCCTTGGGGAGGGCCCTGGGATCACCCCACTTGCTGCGCAGCGGGGGGTGGGCCTTGGAGCTCTCCTTCCAGACAAGGGCTGGCCAAAAGCCTTCATGCAACTTTAGTGGTTGGCTTTGGGGCCCGGTATTTCGCCCAACGGCTAGGGGAGATGGTCGGGAGCTGCCTCTTGACCCTAGTCCGTGGATGCTGTATACCCCCCCTGTTTTTCTCCTCAGATCATAAAACGCAAGTTCATGTTCAAGTTGAAGTTCAAGTTTAAGTTCACCCCTTGTTAAATAGGCATATTAATAAATTGCCCTAGTTCAACCCAAGCTCTGTCTGTGGTCTCGTTATTTCGTGGGTTGGGCGGCAATTTACAGCACTATCGTATGCACGCCTGCTTGGGAAAAAAAAGTCCCATTTTGTGCAAAGGGGCCAATTTCCATAAGCATGTATAGCATCTATTTCTACCATGAACCAGGAGGATGGCATTGAGAACTTATGTGCAGACCACCTTTTGGTTTTTTTACAAACTGCCAGCACTCTAGAATTCTCTTTCTTTAAATATTGAAATATTATTAAGCAGTTAAGAATAACAAGAGCGCAGTCTGTCGACGAGGCTGAATGGTTGTGGATAGCAAGGATTCCCTGCAGTTGCTAGGAAAATTATAGCTAGCTGCCTCTGAACTTATAGAATCAGAGAATCTCAAAGCTGGAAGAGACCATATAGCTCATCAAGTCCAGTCCCCTGCCATGTAGGAATACACCATCAAACATTCCTGACAGATGGCCATCCAGCATCTGTTTAAAAACTACCAGAGAAGGAGACTCCACCACACTTTGAGGCAAGTCTCTGCACTCCTCCCTGGTCACAGAAGAATGAAGAATGGGAACTGGCAGTGGCATCTGTAGTTGTAGCTGTCCAGTGATGAAAGAAGGAGGCATTCTGCATGGCTGAGCTGTTTTCTTTGCTTTTTTAAAATATGTGCTATATTCAGGAAAAATAACGAGGCTCTGCATTGGCACCTGCCTCCTTCTTACTTGGTAAGAGAGTCTCTCCTGCCATTTCCTCCATTTTCCCCTCCTCTTGCCTCCAAAGCTTTCTTTGTAGTAGTTCTTCCCTCCACATTAAGATTTCTGAGGACCTGAAATACTTCTCGATGTGTCTAATTGGAGTTATTTTAGTTGTACTTTATGTGAAAATATACCACAGAGGCACCATTCTAAGATAATATTTGTTTGAAGAGGGATATGCTTCCTTCTTACTTCTGAAACGGACTTTCAGAGTGACAATCACCACTGTTGCCTTCTTTGTTCTCCTCTCTTCTTCCTTCCATGGAAGCAAGGGGTGTAGTGGGCAAGCGGCATCTAATGGCCCTGATTGCCTGTTGGCCCACCTAGCTCAGTCTAGCTGCACCACCAAACACAAGAGTGGTGTCAAAGGTAGGTTTTATTGCACAAGTAGAAAACAATTGTGCATTTGGCTGCACAACCTCTTATAAAACTGAGTTGGACAATGTTTCATGCAACTGCACTAGAGGTTTGTGTTCAACCAGCTTGGTTTGTGCTCAGCCAGCTTGGAGTTGGATTTATATCATTGTATACATCTAGCAAGCAAGCAAACTAGCTAGCTAGCGACCTATCTATCTGCCTGCCTATCTATCTATCTATCTATCTATCTATCTATCTATCTATCTATCTATCTATCTGAGAGAATGACCAATATGGCAAACAGGTTTGAATTATCAAGTCAAATGGATATATGTCCCAGTCCACGTTAATAGATTGGGGATATCTAATTTACTTTAATTCCTTCTCAACACCACCAAATGATAAAACTGCAGAATTTGATGAGTTTTAAATTACAGAGAACTATTCCTCCTACTATATTTGCTTGAGAATTTAACTTTCAATATCTGCTGGAAAGTGCCATGTTACAAAGTAGACACTTACTGAATGAGACAGTGGAGTGGTCTTTAAAGGCAATCTCTCTATAAATGACATATTGTACAGGCAAGCATAAAACTGTTGTTTTTTTTAATGCTTGGTTCTGTCATGTCATTCAGGACCCTCTGAATGGATAACTCACCAATGATTTATCTCTCACCCATCAGTCAATGCTCAGTATTCTTGAGCAGTGATGGATTGTCTCTCCTGTTGAATTGACCATGAACCTGCTGGGCATTGTTAAGCCTGAGAGCAAACAGGAAGAAAAAATCAAAGCATGCTCCACTCAGAGGCTGAGTTGGTGGGTTCATTAATTAAGTGAAATGGCAAGGGTGGGTTAGGGGGAGTAAACAGAAAATACAGAGCAGGAAAAACAAGCTTTTCCCAAATTCATGATCTCATTAGAGTATCAAATCATCACATGCTTTTTAAATAATGCCTTGTCTTAAGTCCCAGTAACTTTGAATAGGAAGAACAGTCGACTGTGCTATAAGCAAAAGTATTTAAAACATTACCGTAGTTATTACAAAGCATAAACTAGAGGCATTTGCTTGACAAAGATGTAAGTAATTTTCAGGATGCTTCAAAAAGCTACACCATATTAAGATCTGCAGTATTTTCAAAAGCCTGGCTATATTTTATCTGAAAGAGGTACCAGAATGAACATCTCTTTTCTAATAGGAATATCATAGTGATCTGCAAATTTATATTTGTAGGGATGATGCTGATATACAATAAATTAAGAGATATAAAGTATACTTTCTTTCTCTTTCCATTTGCCATAACTTAGTGGATTAGGTCATACAGACTTCTTTGTGATAAAACCATATACTTGGCAAAGAGCTCAGATAATATTCAGTTGCCCCTCAGAAATGAAGAAGGATTGCATTCAAGCTAATGTCGAAGATATGTTAATCCAGTCTCTTATTACAAATGTCCAATTGATCTAAAGTGCAATTGCTAAAATAACATTTTCTTGACATGCTGTTTTGACAGTATTACTTTCACCTTCTTTCTCAAAGGAATCATATCTTGCTTGTGGTTTTCCCTTGAAAAAACATGTGATAAAATAGGGTGCTCTAATAGATAAGCCTTTGTTGTGATCCAGGATCACTCTTCCTATTTTCTCTATCTTTTTATGTCTAATGTTAGACGGGAATTGCCAAAATTTAGTTCCAGAACCTGCATTCAGTATCCAGGAAATGCCCAGTACAATAAGCACTCCTAAACTATCACTTGTAGATATTCTTTGCTCTTAAAGAATCCCATCCATATTTGATATGGGAGAAAGGAATTCTAGAAGCTTTGATCACTGTGCCACTTTACATTCCAGTCAGAATAAGCAGGTGCATGTCACAAAATACTAGAAAAGGTGAATATTCTGTCATTGCTCACAATTTAAAACACATGCAGAAACATGCACATATGTGGGGGAAGGGGAGAAAAAGGAGAACAGTTTGTTCAGAGAGTGTTTGTCATTGCTTTCCTTTTAGGCTGAGAAAGTGAGAATTGTCCAAGGTCATCCACGGCTTGGCCACGGAATGTACTGAGTGACCTTGTACAGATCATAGTCTCTCAGGCTATTTCTACACTAGAGTGGAGGAGGGTTTCACCACATTTCATGAGCGGTGTTTTTTACCCTAACTTACCCAGGTTCTTATCTGCACGCCCCCAAGTTTCTGTCGAAGTAAAGTGGAGAAAAGCATTTGTAGCTTTTGCATCATCAGTTCTCCTAGAACTCCTATTCCCCTCCCTCCCCTACTCCACCGCTGCTGATTGGTCAATTTAATACCCACCTCTGTGGTGTGACTCAATGTAATGCCTCTGCATGTAGGAAAAAACACAGCGGCACCATTGTGGTTGGTTTGCATCAGAGTTTTTCTGTTTTTATATTACAACGGTTTCACAACGATGTGAACTGCGCTAAGAGCTGAACACGTGCAGAACGAACTACGACAGAACGATGTCAAACTGGTTTGATGTGCAGATGTATTCATGACACAATGATGCTACAGTGATGTATGTCCCTTGTGCAGAAAGGCCCTCAGTCTTAGAGACAAGCAAACACAAAAACCCCTTCTGAACAAATCTTGCCAAGAAAATTCTGCAATAAGTTTGCCTTAGGGTCTCCGTAAATTGGAAATGACTTGAAGCGCAAAACAACAAATAATATTGTAACTAAAACTTTGTTTATGTTTTTATTTAAAAAAGATTAAACTTATGTCTTGTCTTTCTGTGTGTAATGCAAGAGCGGGTCTGGGTCTGGTTGTTTTTCAGCTTCTGTCTTGCCAATTCCATTAGTTTGTTTGGGAGATCCAGTATTATTTCTCATGTTTCCCAACCCATATGTCCATTCACCTTTCCTCTGTCAGGGTAATGTGAGGTATGCACTTTAGAGCATGTGCAGAGTGTTAATAAGGAAGCAGTGCCCAGGTGCAACCAGTTGCTAAAGACAGGGGAAAAAAGCCTTGCAGACTCAAAGCAATAAGTCTTAATGCTGTTTATTCAACAGAACACATAAGATACATGTTGGGGTTTCTGGCAACAAGCCTTGAAGAAAAACAAATTCAGGCACAAAAAATAGCAGTATGGAAAATGGACTCACAGCATGTCCAAAGGCCATACAAAAATAGGCTTACAGCAGCATGGCCAAAGGCAAAAATGACCTAAGGCAAATTGTATTGTTACACCTAAGCCTTTTTAAGGGCTTAACCACATCCCAGTCCATACGGGGTGACCCAATTGCACTCATGTAACCACCTCATGTTGAGTGCTTTCTGATGAGGTAAGACCTTTCAAGGCAGGCTAGCCAAAGCATTCCCTTGCAGCTGTGCTTCAAGGTCACAACAACTCATCTCTTTTTCCACTTAGAAAAACCTTTTCTGGTCACAGCGTACTCACACTCTGAATGCCCTGAACAACTTCTTAACTCAGTACAAACATGCCAAACTATTCCACAGAATCATAGAATCATAGAAATTCAGAGTTGGAAGAGACCACACAGGCCATCCAGTCCAACCCCCTGCCATGCAGGAACACCCTCAAATCAATCCCGACAGATGACCATCAAGCCTCTGCTTAAAAACCTCCAAGGAAGGAGACTCCACTACACTCCGAGGCAACAGATTCCACTGCCGGACAGCCCTGACTGTCAGGAAGTTCTTCCTGAGGTTCAGGTGGAATCTCCTTTCCTGCAGCTTGAATCCATTGCTCCTTGTCCTGGTCTCTGGAGCAGCAGAAAACAAGCCTTCTCCCTCCTCTACGTGGCATCCCTTCAAATATTTAAACATGGCTATCATGTCCCCTCTTAACCTCCTCTTCTGCAGACGTTATTACCATTTTTGGGCTCTTAGTTTTCATTCCTAAGTCCTTAAACTATCTGGCATAAGAAGTTCTAAATATTCCCTGCAATTTTCTTACACCTATCTCTTCAGTGTTGATATGCTATGGAAACAAACCCTTTTCAAATGTTAAAAATCCCACAGTTTTAAGAACAAAGTCTTCATTCTTTCATCTTCAGGCAAAACTGTTCTACAAGGTATCATTTCTAGAGGACACTACTTCAGCTGAGGAATGATGCACATTTTCTCAAGTCTGAAACGTCACTGAGGATTCAGCTGCCTTGCACAACTGTCATTAGGAAGGGAAATCAGGCTTCTCTTCAGTGAGGCTCTGCCACCCTGGCGTTTCAGAAGCTGGGGAAAGAGACAGAGAAGATCTGAACTGTACTCTTTTGCATGCTGGCAGTTAGACAGGGAATTGCAAGCTCTAAAGCAGCGGTTCTCAACCTGTGGGTCGGGACCCCTTTGGGGGTCGAATGACCATTTCACAGGGGTTGCCACTCCTCTATCCCACCCCTCCCCCTTTTGAAAGAAGGCAGCCTCACAGCCAATGGGAGCTCTGTTTCTGAGACCCTGCACTGGGAGAAGGTGAGAGGAGGCATGCTGGGTGTGTATGGGGATGTTTCCCTGCCTTTCCCTGCCGGGCAGGAGGGCAGAGGTGGCGAGAGAAGACCCCGAACTGGCAGGAGGGGAAAGGAGGCATGCTGAGCGCATGTGAGGACGTTTCCCTGTCTTTCCCTGCCGGGCGAGGGGGCAGAGGTGTGTGCGGGGATGTTTCCGCATCTTTCCCTGCTGGGTGGGGAGATGGAGGTGTGTGTGGAGACGTTTCACCGTCTTTCCCTGCCCATTGGGGGGGCAGAGGTGGGGAGACCGAGAGGGGCTCGTAGGTGTAGCATGGTTGAAGTGCTACAGCAGTTATCGCACCCCACTCCTGAGCCCTCAGAGGGACGAAAGGAGGAAGGAAGGGGCACCGTGCGACATGGGAGTGAGAGCGTCTGAGCAGCCGCGCTCCCTTTAGGGAGGGAGGGAGGGTGGGAGTGAAACAAAATGTGTCTGCTTATGCCGCCACCATCTTTCCTCTCTCCCTGTCCTTTCCTCCCTGCACCTCGTGTAAAATGTGGGCTGTTTCGGCATTGCCTTTGGGAGTGACTGGTTTTTTGAACTGTGGAAACCTAACATTCAGAACTAGAACTACTGCCTTAATTCTGGCATTGATGGATGCTTTCTGTGCTTAAAAAAAGGGGGGAGGGATACCAGTTTTTAGGCATTAGAAGTCTATTCAGAGCAGTGATTTAGGGCAGTGTTTCCAATCTATTCGATGTTGGAAATAACTAACTAACTAACTAACTAAAATAAATAAATAAATAAATAAATAACGAACATAATTTTATGATTGGGGGTCACCACAACATGAGGAACTGTATTAAGGGGTCACGGCATTAGGAAGGTTGAGAACCACTGCTCTAAAGCATTAGCTCCCAAATTTCGGTCCCCCGATTATGTTAACCACCAGTTCCCAAAATCCCCAGCTAGCATTGAACCAATGGCAGCTGGTGGCTTCCATGTGAGTCTGGTGGTGAATCCTGGTGCAGTTCAGGTGAGGATATAGTGCAACCTTTGAAGGATCTGTCCAAAGTGCTGGATGTGTTTTGGGGATACAGTTTGGCAACTCATTGATTTTGTATAAAGTTTAAACTAAAAGCAAGAGTAGATTCAATGCTCCAGTGACAGAGAAACCACTGGAATTCACCGCTGGGAACCCAAGTTTGAGAACTGCTTGACTTGATCAGTACTGGGAACAAAATAACAATATTCTTCACCAGTCAGACACGTAAGAAGCTGGTGTAAACCAAGCCATTTTATTTGTGTGTCTAACCCTAAATTCTCTTCTCCAACTTGTAAGACATTTGGCTCAGGCAGAGGTCTTTCTCATTATCTGTTATGTGATTCTTTTGGGATTGCCTGCATGGAAAGCATGTCACCTATCACTGTGCTATAGTCTTTTTCCAGTGTTTCTTCTTGCTTCAATAAGGTCAATGGTCTTGTTGAGCTGAAGAGTTACAGAGAAGATACCTTCCTCCAATTCTAGCCTTCCTAGATCAGATGCTGGCTAGGATGAGAAGGGAATTTACTATCTTTCCTCTCGTCCTTTTTTAACAGAAGTGCTTGACACTGTTGCATTCCGACCTGTCTGACAACCTCCTAAAAAGTATTAGGAAAAAAATAGGAAAGGGGAACCATTTGTTCATTTCTTTCCATCTCTGTCCCTCAGAAATCCCTTTCCCCCCTCCACAACACATATATACATAATAAACACAGATATGACAGTACTGCATTTTTAAAAACTTTTTACAGAGATACAATTTGGACATGGTCTTAGAGTTAGCAATCTTTGTGTCCCTATATCCACTGACTGTTAGTTTGCATTATGATGATTTCCTGTTTGTTTGTCTTAACCACACCCACTTTCTTCCCGAATCACTGTAACCTTCAACCATTATCTCTCCTCCGTCTCTCCTCCATTGACCTATATGTTTGATTAGGTACAAATAATTAGTAATAAAGTTACATTATATGATTCACACACACACAAAAAAAAAACTACCTTTCTCCTTTCTCTAAGTGACCCTGTGTATGGGTGGGGGAACATAGGACTGGCTGTTATTGAGCTCCTACTTTGTCAATATGACTATTCTTCTGGAAAGATCCTGTATTATCTCTCACATTTTCTGATTCATGCCACCTGTAGTTATCTAAATACCTCTCCATCTTTAAAGCAAAAAAAGAGCAGTAGAAGTCTCTGTGATCATAGAGAAGAGCCCTGCATGTTACCCCACAAACATCCTTCTCCAGAGGAAAGAGAGAGAGAGAGAGAGAGAGAGCACCATCCTCTATCTTCTGAGATGTCCTCCTATAGATTTCAGGATTTCAGCAAGCAGCAGGTGCACTTACATTCCTGCACCATTGAATTTCTTGCACACAATCTCTGTCAGCATCTCAGGCAATGTCTTCTATTCCATAGAGCTTCTCAAACAGGCAAAAGACTTAGCTGGCATATCTAGCTAGCTAACTTCTGTTGACTTATTAAGGTTTGAGAATTAAATTCATGAAATAGGCCACATGAGAAACCTCCAGACTATTGGTGTGTGCTTTGACTGATATTTTCACCCCCCCATTTCATCAGTAGTTAACATCTGGAAGACTTTTTTTTTTACAGCAACTTTCTTTTTGTAAGAAAAAGGTAGACCCTTTTAGAAATTATGTGTTGACTGTAATGACTCTTTCAGATAGTTAAATATAATTATTCCAGTAGCTGCTGCTTGAATATGGCAAGCTATGCTGTTGTTCCAGAAGGTCTTAACTTTTTGTTTTTGAAAGAGCAGAAGTGAATTGTCATGTCATTAGCTCAAATGGGTACTTAAGGAAGCAGCTGTTATAAAAGTAAGCAGTTGCATAAAATTTTTTCCTAAGGTTCCTTTGCTATTTCAGATCGTCTCCAGGTAGTACTTTTTTTTATAGGTTTGCTTCATTGTATTGCTCCTTTAAGTCTCTCCCTTATAAAAACATTCTGCAGCATGCACTTCAATTAAACATTAAAGTGTCTCTCCTTCCACCTTCAAGAAAGTTCTATTTATGTGTACAAAATGTGTTAACACTATAATCAGACTGCTGGACTCCACATGGAAACAGCCATCAGTGTTATGAATAGTGTATAGGCACTAATACCTCAGATGTTTGCACATATAGCCCAAATATCTTCAGAACAGATATTTCATTCTTGCAAAGAAGCTAGTAAAATGTGGGCTGGGCAGGGCTACTGTCAGGTGGATCTGTAACTGGTTGACTGACCATTCCCAAAGGGTGCTCACCAATGGCTGCTTTTCATCCTGGAGAGAAGTGACTAGCGGGGTGCCACAGGGTTCTGTCCTGGGCCCAGTGCTGTTCAATATCTTCATCAACGACTTGGATGAAGGAATAGAGGGCATGCACATCAAATTTGCAGATGACACCAAATTGGGAGGGGCTGCTAATACGCCAGAGGACAGGATCAAAATTCAAAATGAACTGGACAGATTGGAAAGCTGGGCCAAGGCTAACAAGATGAAATTCAACAGAGAGAAATGTAAGGTCCTACACTTAGGTAGAAAAAAATGGAATACAGAAATATAGGATGTGGGACACGTGTCTGGATAGCAGTATGTGTGAAAGGGATCTAGGAGTCTTAATAGACCACAAGCTGAACATGCGTGTGATGCATCAGCCAAGAAAGCCAATGCAATTCTCGGTTGCATCAATATGGTGTCTAGATTGAGGGAGCTACTGGTACGACTCTACTCTGTTTTGGTTAGACCTCATCTTGAATACTGTGTCCAGTTCTGGGCACCCCAATTCAAGGAGGACATGGTCAAGCTGGAGCAAGTCCAGAAGAGGGCAACCAAAATGGTGAGGGTTCTGGAAGCCATGCCCTATGAGGGTAGACTTAGAGATCTGGGTATGTTTAGTCTTCAGAAGAGAAGGTTAAGAGGAGACATGGTAGCCATGTTTAAATATTTGAAGGGATGCCAGATAGAGGAGGGAGTGGGCTTGTTTTCTGCTGCTCCAGAGACCAGGACAAGGAGCAATGGATTCAAGCTGCAGGAAAGGAGATTCCACATGAACTTCAAGAAGAACTTCCTGATGGTCAGGGAGGTTTTTAAGCAGAGGCTGGATGGCCATCTGTCAGAAGTGCTTTGAGAGTGTTCCTGCATGGCAGGGGGTTGGACTGGATGGCCTCTGTGGTCTCTTCCAACTCTACATTTCTATGATTCTGTAAGAAATTCCTCCTTGCATGCAGCTGCAACTTTTGGTGCTAACTTGTTCTTTGGTCCTGAGTACTAGCATGTCTCCCAGCTACAGATATGTAAATCTGAGTCTTATAAGCATTATTTTTTCCAGATCAAACTCAGGTCCCACATGAAATTGAAAATCTTTTTTTACCTCCTACATAGAAACTTGCGCTATTTCCATCCACACCTTCAAAAATGAATGCATTTTCTGCATATTTTTCAAAGTGATGCTGTTTGTACATGTTTTCCGTGGGTGGTGGTAGTCCTGGTGGTTAATGTTGTTTTTGTATGCCTTCAAGTTGTTACTAACTTATGGCAACCCCAAGGCAAACTTCCTATTAAAGCAGGGGTAAGCATACTGTAGGCTGCAGGCTGCCTACAACCCATGGACCTCACTTTGTTGTCCCGGAAGCTTAGTTCACACCACACGGCCCATTTTAAAAAAAATTACATTATTTTCAGGCTATTTTTGCTCCTAACTCATGTAAAAGACAGCCCCAAACATGTGTGAACACATGAAAATACCCCCACACCACTCAACCTCCACAAGCATACCACAACTAGGTACCGAAATAAATCAATTTTGCTCTGCAGTCATTCTCAAAATGATAGACTGCAAAGAAAATGCTGTTTTCTGTGCCAAAAAGGCACACACTTTTGTGCAGAATTGGTACTAATCTGAGACTCTTGCCTGTCTGGGATTTGTCTCATCAGTGTTTCCCAACAACAGAGAAATCCATTTTTGAAATATTTTCAAACATTCTTTTCATCCCTACCATGAATCAGGTAACCTTGCATTAAAATGTGAACCCAATAAATTTCTCAATCCAGGTTTTCCAGTTTACCTCATACTTCTGCTCATGACTTTCTGGACACACTAAGACTGAATGCTATCGCTATTGCTGTTTCTTAGTCACACATTTGGAGCCCTAGCCCTAGTCAGATTTTACATCTGCCATCCTAAAAAGATAAGTTTGTCTGCAGATATATCTACTGCATCATTCATTTAAAATATCAGAGAAATCAAAGCAACATCTTCTGGGCAACCTAATTCCATAGTGACTGAAATGTTAGCAGTCTGAACTTATCGTGGAAACTTTAGGTTTCTCTGGAGTTGAATGCTTCCAAGTGCACACCTGAAATGCAAACCACTCAGCTTAATTATTTTTCAAACTATTCAGCAATCTTTTAACAGTTGTTTTTGTTTCTTATCTCTTTAAAAAAAATGTTACAAGTTGCACATAGGTGTGTGGCATCTCTAGGTTATAATTGTTCTATAGCTACAGAACTCTATTGAAAAACAATGACAAGAGTGGGGACAGTCAAATAAATTTGGAACTCATTCTTTCTGGGTTCAGTACTTTCTGTTCAAAAATATAGGTTTGACTGATGAAGCCAATACAAATAGTAGAAGGTTACTTTTGTGTGTATTTTAAAATTTGTACTTCCATACACATATTTTAAATGTACTTATGAGTAATTATTTTAACTCACTGAAGTTTTCCATAAATGATCTAAGAAATCAACCAATGAACAGACCTAGAAACAAAAGAAAATAAAAACCTTCTGAAATTGTACAGATGGAATGCATTTTTATATGTACTGTTTGGTAACTTTGCTTTTTATAAACTTGAGATCAAACGGGTAGTAGGCTTTTCACCTGCTTGCCAGTCTGTTGTTTTACACCCACAAATCTGCTGAGGCATTAAATTGTGACATAATTAAATTAAAATGTAAATTTTATTTATTTATTATACTTTGTATATGTCTAGTGTTTCCAGCCAAATCTGTACAAAATGTTTCTGTTTGCCCAATTAATTGGAATGTTATGGTGACCATTTCATTGCCATATTGACATCCTACTCATGCCATTATTAGCACTGGATTGTGATTTTGCTAATACTGCAACAGTTGTTCTTGGTGATGAGTCATCTGTGGCAGGATCATCTATTCCTGGCTTCTGAGTGTACCCAAATGATATGCATATTGACAAATATGATTGCAACATTCACTCTTTACTTTTTAACTGTATGTCACTCTCTGAGGATTACTTCCTCCACTGCACAGAGAGTGTCCTGTGCATAATGTCTACACTCTTGCATTCCCTGCTGACCGTGATCACATATGAAATACTGCTGCAATAAGGAAGTCTACCATGAGCTGGAACTCTAATCACACAGGGTTCCCTATTCAAGAGGATACAGGCTGTTTGACTGACAGGCTTCCCTCTGCACACCAGTTCATCGCACCTGGAG
Source organism: Ctenosaura bakeri (assembly GCA_948474755.1). NCBI lineage: Eukaryota > Metazoa > Chordata > Lepidosauria > Squamata > Iguanidae > Ctenosaura > Ctenosaura bakeri. The sequence continues at coordinate 328,005 of CAOLHI010000911.1, read as the reverse complement.
AACATGGACTGAGCCTCAGCACAGGACAGGACAGGGGACCAAAGTACAATCTTGCTATCTCTACACACAATATTAATCATGTGGCCTGATGACAAAGGAATAGGGCTTCTAAAAGTGTCATACATGTTTATCTAAAAGTATTATGGATTAGATCTATTTGACACTGGTGAAGTGCAAAGTTTCACCGGTATACTTACAGGGAAGGACCAAGCTCTGCCAGCCAAGCAATGGTGTCAGGTAGCTATGTTGGGCCAGTCCCACAGCCCATTAGTGGTTGTCTGAGTTGGGAAGGTGCACCTGAGTCCAAGTGCTGTTCAGGAGTCATTATGCAGCCTGAGAAAAACTGTTGCTTAAGGAGTATTGTATACCTCCTTATTAGACACCAGAACAGTTGTGGTAGTATAACCCCTATTTAGGCTTGCATAATCCCGACTTTTGTTAGTCTAAGTCACGGAGAAGATTCCAGTCCTAGAAGAGGCTCCAAGAATCAGCAATCCAGTTCTTCATCCACTTGCCTTCATCACAGGGTGGTGGTGGGGAACTTTTTTCCAGTTAGAGAGGAGTGTTAGTGTGAGCACATTATTAGATCTATACTTAGGAGTTAAGATCAATTGTCATGGTTATACTTAACCTTTATAAAATGCATAAAATATAAATATTTTTATTTATTGTTTGGTACACTTGAAGATGGTTCTGCAGGGCATATGCTGCGGGTTGTTTCTTTCCCCTCTTATTTCAAATTGTCCTCTCTCATGTGACCAAATATTGTCCAGATGAACTGTAGCTCAAAAAATAGGGTTTTCTTTGTCTTTGCTTCATATCCAAGTCAGAGTGCACAAGATATCAGAGAATCAAATAAACGGCATTCTGTCTTTCAAATAATTTTGATCTAGAGCCTAATTATTCACCCTGAACTCATTCATATTCACACAGTACATATCACCATACAAAGTGCATTAATGAAGTCAGATTTATCGGGAATATATTTGCACATACTTTTATAGAGCATTCCATTCTGACTCTTGCAAATATTGCTTTATTTTTAATCATGCTCCCAGATTATTAATATCTATAACTTGGTGCTAGGCAATCATCATTTTGTTGCAACCACATTTATTTTCATTGTATTATCAGATATTAAGATCTTCAAAACACATCCTCCATCACATATAAATGAATATAAAAGAGAAAGGAAACAAAATGACTATACATTCTTCCACAGTTATCACAGGTGTGTCAATTTTGCATTATCTCTTTGGGTGCTATTTTCATGTTCTTTCTTGGCATTGCATCCTATAAAAGGTTACTTCTTATACATGATTTGCAAAGGTTAGTTGGGTAATGTGTAATTAAGGCTAGGTAATAAGGCTAGGTAATACAGTTGGGAGATGCAGCCTATTCATCCATTCAACTAACTGAGTAAAGCTAATACATAGTGCAAATGAAATAACCCATCTCACCATTAATGCCCTACTTTACACAGTAATGAACCCACGGCTGCAAAGGAGTGTTACTTTTGGCTGCACAAAAATACTGTTGTAGAGTCGAAGGCTTTCACGGACAGAATCCATTGGTTCTTGTGGGTTTTTCGGCCTTTGAGACCGTGTTCTGGTTGTATTTTCTCCTGACGTTTCGCCTGCATCTATGGCTGGCATCTTCAGAGGGATGCATCTGTGGCTGGCATCTTCAGAGGAAGATGCCAGCCACAGATGCAGGTGAAACATCAGGAGAAAATACAACCAGAACACGGTCTCAAAGGCTGAAAATCCAAGAAGAACCAAAAATACTGTTTTCTGCACAAAACATCCACATGTAAAGTTTATGTAGAATAAGTCTCAGATTATAAAGATTTATGCCAGCCCAGGATTCTTTTTACCAGAGTTTCTCTCAATGCTCAAGAAACATGTTTTTCAACCTTTTAAAAAAGATTTTCAAATATTTTCTCCATCCCTAGAATAGCCACAATCTGTTAATGCAATCTGTTAAAGTACTTTGGCTTAAGAATTTCTGTCATTTGGTGACTTTAAAATATAACAAAAATTACTATCTCCCGCTTAGGCTTCTATAGTGTGCTTTGTGTGGGGCTGCCCTTGAACAGTGTTCAGAAGCTACATTGTAGCTTACAGTGGATAAACTACTGTCAGGTAAGCATTTCAGAGACCATGTGATACCAGCTGTAAAGAATTGCTTTGGCTTTCACTTTGCCACCTAGAAAAATTCAAGATGCTGGACTTAATTTTCAAAGCCCAACGGACTTGGAGCCAGGAGTATGAAAGACTGTCTCTTCTCATATAAACTTGACCAAATTCTAAAATCCTTAGTGAATGCCTTGTTTTATGTCCAACTACCCTGTGAAGCTGGGCAGGTAGACACATGTGACAGGGGTTGCTATTCATAACTTCCCTCCCCAGGAAGCTTAGTCTGGCCCTCCCCTTTTCTGTGTTTCTGGTAGACAATGAATACTGTACTTTTGCTTGGCCTTTGATTCTTTGATTAGGTAAGGCTGGCCTGGCTATCTTTATTTTTACTTTCTTGAGGTTATAGAATGTTTTTTAAAGAGGAGTTTTAGTTTTCTTTGATTTTTTTTTTTAGTCGTGTATTTAATGTTTTGTTTATATGTTTTTAACTCATTGTACATTGCCTCAGAAGCTCTCATTGACTGAAAAGCAATAAACAAATCGCACCCATCCATCCTTCTACATCATATCACACTTGACCTTATTGTACCTCTGTTTGTCTTTCAGTTCCACCAAGTGTCCTGGGATCTATCCAGATTAGTTTTCACTTCTGGAGATAAAGGAATTGGCCCATCCCCATTTAATGATGCCTGGAAGCATTTCTCACTGAATATCATGAATTTGTTGTTTAACAGCTCAAGCTAGATGTGCCTCTTCCCTGATTGAGACGTTCCATGGGCAACTGAGTATCTGCTTCTTGTTAACTGAGGAATAGCATCTTTGCCTAGCATAGCACCAGTGCATATCAGTGGATATTTTGTGAAAAAGCAATTAGCAAAGGTTGATCTCATGTTTTTAATCTCAGCCATATTTTAGCAAGTATGTTAACTTTTAAAAAAAAAATACTCTGGAGCTCTACAGAAACCAAATAATGCCTCATCAGCCAATTTTTCTTTTGCTGAGAAGGAGAAGTGGACTTCTTGGTAAGAGTGTATCCTGGTTATGCTACCATCTCTGTATTTTAAGCAAATTTTCTTTCACTTCACTGCTAATAAAGCATGTCGAAAGGGGAGGTCTATACTGGAAAAAGGTTTCATTAATCATGAATCATTCCAATTTGTCATTTGGCAAAAGAAGACTTCCTCATTTATCCTCTGAATGAAATTAGCTCTGGTCTAGGCTGCAGATAAGAATCTAAATTGCCTTGGCAACTCTCTGTGGCCATGTACGTATGCTTCTTAAAATGGGAGACAGGGGCTATTAATGGTAAAGATGGGTTTTCTTGTAGGATATTTTCTTCACAAAATTTCCAGAAGTTATTTTGTACCTGCTTTTGAAAGAAATGCTATTTAAAAATTGTACTGGTGTGTATTTGGGTTTGTATCTGTGTAATTTTTGACACATCCACTAGAATTTATTAGGAAAAGTACTTTCCAGCGGTGGCAACAACACTTTTTGGGGACTATTTCATAAATGGCAAATTCATGGATGCTTCCTGAAACTATAGAGAGCATTTCTAGAGAATGGTTAGATAACCAGCATCACTTGATCCCTTTTCTTCTAATTAAATAAGATTTTGGTATTAGTGAAGGTGCTTGCCATGCCAGGAAGAACTAGGAAGGAGAGACTGATTTTAAAGAGATGGGGGACTTCAGAGAGTGAAAGTCCTTCATGAGAGACAGTGTCACTCATGACATGACCCGAATTTCACTTCCAGTTTTGGTTTTCACCTGAAAAACAACATTTGTTATTATTTTGTCTTCAGGGGGCCAAATTGCCACACTTTGGTGGCAGTTGGGTACTTTTTGGGCAAACATTGACCAACATAAATTAGAGGATTCAAAAGATGGTGAGGGAAGAGGCTTTGGGAGTCTCCTTGGGAGTCTGCAAAGGCTGCAAAATGAGGACCCAGGGGCTGAATGTGCCCCTCCTTTTTTTGAGATCTAGCACGGTAAAATGGAATTTGGTAGATATGGATTTTATTCCTGCCTAAATGTGGCCACTTACATTTATCTATGTTAATTTGGGCTCAGTTTGCCAATCTGTTACATTTGTCTTGAGTCTATCTTTTGAGGTATTAGCCGTCCTTCCCAGTTTGGTATTATCTGCAGATCAACTGCCATGGCACTATCTTATGGACCCTTGAGATTTGTATTTCATGAAGTATTGAGAATGATCTGTCAAAGAATCAGAGTGTCTCTCCACACTCCAAATCCCAGGATTCAGTCACAACACTTAAAGTGGTATCACCCTGCTGTAACTATGCAGTGTGAAAATGGCCCATCTTGTCAGTCAAAATGACTTACTGAAATCAATATACCCTACATCAACAACATTCCCCTGATCTACCAAGACCGTAACTCTACCAAAGGGAAGAAAGCAAGAGAAAGAAAAACATGAGAGGAGAGAGAAAAGATTAGTTTGGCTTGACTATTGACCTTTAACTTTTTTTTAATCTTAGGATATTAGATTTTCTTTTTTAAAAATGGATTTCCTCTGAAACAGCAGGTGGATTGTAGTCTTATATATATTTACCATTGTTCTATGTGGGTTCCACACATGATGAGGGAGAGCAGGTGTGAGTGTGGTAGCCCTCCACACTTCAATTCTTCCTTGGAGGATGATAACTGTGGATTGGACAGAGCTAGCACTCTCAACTCTTTCTACTCAAGTGCAGAGACTACACAGTCTAAAACAACAGCTGGAAAGCTTGAGATTAATCCCAATCAAAATCAGTGGGTCTTATTTCTGTGTAGACATGCAGAGAACTGGGTCATTAATGTCCCCATAAAGTTTAACTTGCAAAGCAAACACAATAAGCATGTGCAAAAAGGTACTTTAGATTTTCACAGCACTTGATCAAATGGCCGACACTGGGCAATATATGTAATAACCAAATGAATGTATTTTTTTTTAAAAAAATGTAGAACAAGTGGCAGTGTTCATTAATAATGTGTCTCACCTTTGATGTTGTTCTGCTTATGAAAAAAGATTATTATTTCTGCCAGCCATCAGCAAAGGGAAAGGGTTATGCTTTGAAAATTCATATTAAGATTTTGCTGATTCTTTCCATCTTAATCAGATTTGTGCAATGAAGAGTAGTGTGGATTTACTAGGCATTGTTATAAATTGCATTTGACAAGGATGCGGGATATTAAAATGTCACTTGCCTGCTTCTAGGTCATCAAAGTATTTTTACAAGTGCAACATTAATATGGGGGAGAGAACATAAAGCCATTTTAATGTCTCTAATGTAATCACTGCACCCACTTTATGACAAATCTATCTAGTTTATTTCCGCTGCGGATGTTCCACATGAATTTCCAACAATGCAATGGCAGAGCACCATAAAAATGTAATTGCTGTAACCTGTTCTCCTTGGTACATTTTCCCATGAGTTAGTCCTATTGATTTCTGGGAAGCTTACTCAAGGGAAATCCACTTAAACCTATGCCAAAGCTTGAGATAGCCTTATGGTAATAGAAAACAAATATAGATAAATAAAATAATGTGCATAACAACTCTTAAAAGCACAGTTTAGCTCTAGCTGTAATTACTGAGCAAAAAAACCTCACTTCTTATGCTTGAAGGACTCTCTTGTGTGTGAGTTTCACTTTGGCGACTCTCCAGGGAAATGGATTTCCACAGTTCAGTACCCTAGCCACTGACAGTCATGTCTTGTACATGTGTATGGTGGTGGTGGGGAGCTGCATCAGCCACTTCAAAATACCAGAGAGTCATGTCTCCTGATGTTGCCTTGATGCTGAATTATAATAGCACAATAGTAAGTGGGTCACAATTTGTTCCAAAACAAGGTATATGGGCAGCACAGCTCTTCTTTACAGGGTGATTAGTGCTTCCAGAAACCTCCCAGAAGTGCTGTTCCACTTGTAAACAAGATGCACACTTCTGATACATCTTGCTTGAATGGCAAATTGCATCTTTCCCCTACTGCCAAAACTCACTGTCTTTGGGCTTTAAAACAGGGACGTGTGTAGGCTATGTATTGCTCATATCTGATTCAGAAGTAGGTCTCATGGTATTCAATGGAGCAGTAAATACAGGACTCCAGTCCACCTAGTTTAGAGATGAATGACACCCCTCCTTCTCTTTATTTATATCCTCCCTTTCTCCCAGACTAAGACTTAAGGCAGCTTACAAAAAAAAGGCAGAAAATTACAATAAAACAAATATAGTGAAAAACATACAAAATTAAGATTAAAACAAAATTAAATGACAACAGAATTAACACCATTTTAAAATCTCTCTTTAAAACAAAGATTAAAAACAGTATGTCACCAAGAAAAAGTTTCTTGTTAAAAATCAACTTCCAAAGGCTTGCTGCAAAAAAAAGGTCTTAACCTGCCAGTAAAATGGCAACAAAGAAGGACCCATCCGAGCTTCCCTAGAGAGGTAGTTCCAAAGTATGGGAGCAGTCTCAATGAAGGCCTTCTCATATATTCTCACCAATCATACCTGTGAAGGCAGTGGGACAGACAGAAGTGGGCTCCCCTAGAGATTTTAAAGCTCAGGCATTGTCATATGGGAAGATATAGTCTTTCTGACAGGCTGAGCCGGATTTGTACAGGGCTTTATAGGTCAAAACCAGCACTTAAAATCTTGAATTGATATGAGTGGTAGTATATAATGAATGGGAGGGCTGCTGCTGAACTTAGTATTAACCTTTGGCATAGTCCTAAATTGATACTAAAATTTGTTGCCAGTAACATTTTTATTTTTTTTTTGGAGATGGTATTTTCATTGTTTAATTGAGATTATTTAAATCACACCTTCTAGAGGCAAATATAGAGTGTTTGTACTTCAGTTAACAGTAAAATGCATATGACAGTAAGTTCATTTGAATGATTTCACATGGAAATATATCTGAATTTCTATGCAGAAAAAAGCAAACTTACAATCTAATGTGTACCCAAGCAAAAACAAGGCTCACACAGGAAAGATGTCTACAGTGTAGACTTTACCCTATTCATCAGGACCCACTGACTCTTTGTGTAACATGAGGTAGCGGCTGGCAAATCTTCAGTGGGCCAGGAAGACCTGGCCCTCTGCTAGCCTCTAACTGTGAATCTACCTAGAGACTTCAGAGCCACAAAACACAAAAAGGATAGAGTAAGCAATGGAAGAAGAAGGAGTGAGCTCATAAGACACAGGCTTGCTAGGTTCACACTGCTTGTGTTGGAACTAGCTTTGCCAATTCTGGTCAAAATGCGGACTATACCATACTTACTAAATGAGGAAATAGAATGTTTGGGCATGCTGGTTCACAAACTGAATCAATCACGCATGTAGTTCTATCAAGGCTGCTTTCTCTCCACAAGATTTCAGTGAAATGCACTTGAACTTAAAGGCAAGGGTTAAGTGAAAGCTGTGACAAACTTTGTAAGGATGAAACTCTACATCAAATTTGGGAAATTAATTTTGAAAATGGAATAATAGAGAAAGATATTCACGGGAAACACGGGAAATCCAACTCAGAATATAATTGCTGGCATGTTTGTTATTTCAAATCATTTCCACAGCAGCCAAGTCTGTCTAGCTGTGTTCCTATTCAAATACTCGAAATAATACATTCACCTGTTGACAAGTAAAGAGAAACAATGGGACAAAACCTTCTTCCCTGCTACCAATCCTAATCTGGTTCAACTTGAGTAATATTAGACATCCTGGTACTGGTGAGATGTATTGGACTGCAGCTTCCATCATCCTCAGCTAGTGCTGCCTTCCATACCCTGACAAGGTATTGATGTACTTGCGAAATGTGGTTGGTCTGAGAATGATATATCCCATATACACTTCCAATATTCCTAACTCCATGGAATGTAAATATTTAAGCAAGATTGTTCTCTGATAACCTTGGGGTGACACCATCACCACTTTGGCCAAAGCCAGGAAGAAAACTCCTTGCTCATATTTCATATTTCAAACAACATTTTACAGGTTGTGCAGTCTTTCTTTTCTGTACTGGAATACAGACCTCATCTCTCTCCCGTCCTCTCTCTCTCTCTTTTTTTTCTATTTTAAAGCATGGAAAGCAGACCAGGATTTGTTGCCCCACTCCCATTATATAGAGAAGGGTGTGGGTATGGCTGTGTTATGAGAGGTTCACCACAAAAATAACTCTCCCATCCTCTGATTGTTTCAAAGTCTTGATGGGTGTGCTACAGAATATGGTCCCTGAGGACTATTTTTTGGGTCTTGGCCATAACACATTGAGACATCCCAATCAAAATATTGTTGAACAAGCTACTCTGGGGAATACATAGCATGTTATCATTAGGGAGATTGAAATGAGTTTTTTTTGGGGGGGGGGAGGAGAGAGCCTTGAATTATTCTCCAAGTGGAGTTCAGCTTTCCTTAAGATATGCTAATTTGATCTCCCTAAACATGAGCAGGTAAAAAAAGTTATTGCACTTTATATGCCCTCCCCCACACACACGTACCTAAATCTTTCACATCTTTTTCCCCTACATGGCAAGCGCAGAAGAGTATTCTCTCTCACTCTTTTTAGATACAAGGTACCATATTTTAACCCAAACCTGCTTCTGGCTTGATCCCAAATGATTTCAGCAAGATAAAGATGATTTCACCATCCTTTGTGACAACACTTTTTAATCTCAAAATCTATTAAATCATTGTTTTTTTTACACATCATTAAGAAACTAGTAAGCACTCTATGTAAGGATGATACTAAATGTGAATTGTCTGTGACAGCAGCTGGTGGTATCCTGCTGACAAACGATAATGCCATTTCAATGTCCTTAGAGCATAGTAATTACTGTTGTATTCAGCAATGTATATTGGCTGTGCTTTACCTGCTTTGAATACCAAACCCCCAAAAGAGGGGGGAGTAAGTCTGGAAACTTCGTGAAAGCTCAGCACAAAGCTCATGTACTGTGTAATGGTATTTAAACAAACTGTTCTCACATACAAGTTATTCAGCTTTGTCTGACCTCAGGCATTCTCTGTGCAACACTAATGAGATGACTTCTCTCATCAGAATGCCACTAAGAAATGCAATGTCATGTCTTAATATTTCTTACCTGAAGATATGATGTAATGAAAAGCACTCATGTTAACAGATGAGACAGCACAGCGCTTAAAAGTAAATCAGTAGCCTCTAAGTCATGTCTTCCCTCTGCCTTTGTAGCAAGCCTCTTTAATAGTTTGGCACAGATATGTATAGGAAAGTTGTTACAAAAATTCTGCTACAGAGGAAATCAATCAAGAAGGATAATAAGTTGTGAAAGGCTATGGCAGTTTGTCCCTTTCAAAACTCCCTGACCAGAATGTTGTTTGAATGGCCAATGTAAAGGTAGAATATATTCAATATTTTACTAAAATGCTTAGTATGCATTAAACCAGCACCTGGAGTCCTTTCACACTTCACATTTAGAGCACTACTATCCTACTCTAACTGCTATAGCATCATCTTGAAGAGTCCTTAGATTTTGATATGTTGCAGGTTCAAATGGACAAGACTCCTGAAATGTATTTATTAAATATGACACATATATTAGAGGGAATTGTGGTAAATAAATATTGGAGAATAATACTGTATATGGTTTTGATTGCCTGTATTGAATTTGCAAGGCTCTGGAAAAGTGATACAATACCTATGATAGAACAATGGTGGGCAACCCTTATTGAAAATAGAAATGCAGGTATTGTTTCACAGCGATTAAAAGGGAAATCAGATGATGATATATATAAAGAATGGCAGAGGATTTCGGAAGCGGGATGGGTCTTGTCAGGGAACAACACATAATACATGGTATTAAAGGTTGTTACAAGATAAATTTCAGAGAAATATCATGGAACATGTAAAGTTGTGTAGAAAAACAGGAACTAACGAATTAAGTAGATATACTAACAATTTATTGTGAAGCGTTGATAACAGATCAATGAATGATAAAAACTATAATCCAGAGAGGAAGGAAGACAATTGTAATATGACAATTAAGAATACAATGATAATTTGTTTTATATGTTGGAATTGCAATAAAATTATATATATATATATATATATATATATATATATATATATAATAAATAAATAAAAAGAATCCTTAGATTTCCAGTTTAAGGAGGGGTAGTTAGCATTCTCAGCTGGAAGGCTGTAGTGCCTCTATAAACACCAGGATCCCATGGGATGTAGCAATGGACTGTGGCAGTTAAAGTGGAATCACAGTGCTATAATTGTTTAGGGTACAATGGTGTCTGGTTGAAGCATACTAATCTATTCATAAGTGAAGATAATGTATTCTTTCCCAAAGGCCGGCTAGTGTACTGGTTTGAATGTTGGACTGAAACTTAGGGAGACCAGGCTTCAAATCCCTGTTTAGCTATGGAAAGCCATTGGCTGACCTTAGGCAAGTCACACTGTCTCAGCCTCAAAAGAAATCTTGCCAAGAAAACCCTAGGAAAGGGTGGTCACAAGTTGAAGTCAACTTGAAGACACACACGTCTTTCCCAGCCTAGTGTGTTTCAGTTATTTTGCATTGTCAGTCCCATCAGTCTGAGGTTATTATAACACCACTAATAAAGGATTGAGGGTGTTGAAATGTATAACGTGTGGAAAAAAACAGGTATTTTCTCTCCCCCATCTTTTTTTGGCAACTTGTATATGCCATTCAAACATTCATATAGCAGTCTAAAGTAGTTCAGTCAGGAGAAAGAGGGATCCCAATGAAAAGTAGATTTAGAAAATGAAGGCTTAAAAAGGAGGAAAATGAAAAAAGAACACTGAGGTAAGAAGAAATGTAATGGTATTTTTAATATACAAGCAATGGGAATAGACTGATAAGAAAAGGTGCTCCATGAACAGGATGGGCAAGGGAAATTGGACAAAGGAAGTGTTGGATTGAACCTGAAGAAGAATAGGTGGTTAGATCAATTAATAAGTGCCTAAATACTCTAAAGGTACCAAATCCTGTCTGATCTTGGAAACTAAGCCAGGGCACTCCTGGTTTGTGCTTGCATGGGAGACCACCAACTAATACCATGTGCTACAGGCTGTATTTCAAAGAAAGGAAATGTCAAAAACACCTCTGAAACTTCCTTGCCTAAAAAAACTCTATGAAATTCATGAAGTCATGATAAGTCAACAAACAGGCAACTTGAATACAGAGGCTAAAATAGCAGATAGGGCCTAGACAAGAGGTATGGAGTATTAGAAAACAAATGTAAATTAGCACAATCATGAAGACATAGATTTGTTAAGGCTAAAGACTGGAATTTTGGTAGCTGTAGCTTATTTTATTTATTTATATTTTTATTGCCTCTTTTCATGGGATTTCAAGTTGAGGTGCAAATAAAAACCATAAATAATTTAAAACAAATTCCAGATTTTTTTTAAATAAAATAAAATAAACAGGATAAAAATGTATGAAATATGACAAAAAGTTAAAACAGCTTAAACCATGTTCATGTACATTTAAAGTAAAATAAACCCCCAAGGCTTTAATAAAAAGTCATGTTTTATTGCCAGTTATTCCCAGGTGATGCCAAATAGATACATTTGGGGGGGGGGGTAGGGAAATATGAACCTGAGGCATTTCTTCTCCATCCATCCCAACCTGAGAGTAAGCTCCATTGAAAAGAACTTTATACTTTATGGAAGTATAAGCAGTTTACGGAAGCAGTTCATGCATGCTTCTCCTTATGCTGAACCAGAAACAATTTGCATGCTGTTTGTCCCATTTACAGCTTTGCTACAATTCTTTTGGCACTGTTTTAATGAAGTGTTAGCATTTTCAAGATATATGTGCATTTCTGATTAAACTACCCATTTTATTCTCCAGTTGCCACAAAGGTGTGTTCTGACTTACTACATTAGACTCCACTTAAGGCTATTTCCACACTAGAGTGGAGGAGCATTTCACCATGTGTCATGAGCAGTGGTTTTTTACTCCAACTTACCCCAATTCCTATCTGCACGCCCTCCAGTTTCTATCGAAGTAAAGTGAAGAAAATCGTTTGTAGCTTCCACGTCATTAATTCTCACGGAACTCTTATTCCCCTCCCTCGCTCTACCCTGCCGCCACGGATTGGTCAATTTTTTAAAAAAAGTTGTAGAAACCATTGCTACATTTAAGCACAAGTGGTGTGAATCAATGTGATGCTTCTGTATGTAGGAAAAAATGCAGCAGAAACAGTTTGGGTGGTTTATATTGGAGTTTTTCCATTTTTATAATATATGGTTTAACATCAATGTTAACTGTACTAAGACCTCAACTTGTTTGGAACCACAAAGGATAGAACAACATCAAACTGGTTTAATGCACAGGTGTAAAAGCAACAGTAAGACACTACTGTGATGTATCAGCCTTGTGCAGAAAGGGCCTAAATGGTTCAAGTGCAGTTTTAAGATTTCTTCTTCCATCCTTCTGTTCTTCCATTTCTTTCATTTGAGATGCCAAACAACAACAAATGCCATGTATAATACTGTTTTATTTTTTGTGTATACAATTATTTTAATCAAGCTATTCAGGCGAAATCTTCCCAAAGTGACTTACGAGTAACTTCAGCAATCGCTAAATAAATCATACTATACTGCAGCCAAGATCCTACATCACCTATTTAGTTACAAATGCTTAACTAGGTAATGTCTTAAAATCACACATATATGTTTTTAAAAAGTGATCAGGATGCTTCTGATAGTGCAGCTGGTGATAAGTTAGCCCCGTTTTGTATGTGGGAGGGCAGATCAGCTAGAGAAGCTTGTACAGTAGTCTTTTGCCTGCCCATCTCCCTCATTTTTCTGCAATTTTTCCTTTGTCCTGGAATCCTAGCAGAGGCAAATAAGTTATATTTGATATTGTTGCCAATAATTTTCTAAACCTGTCAAAAGGATGACTTTCAGACACATTCCTGAGCAATTATCAGGAAGACTGTCACTACTCTATTTAATTATTCGCCGTCTATAGTGCTGATCAAATAATGGGCACTTGCATAAAAATTATTCAATGAAAATCTGCCAAAATTGTCAATGGGTGCTGTTCTTAACAAATGGTTTAACCACTTCTAACCATATGAGATATTTCAATTGTCATTACTGGAATTACTTGTCTAGCACATACCTATTTCTGACAAGGTGTCTGATTGCATTCTGGTTCTCATCTTTCCTGGATGATTACCTTATTCTTCTACTTTATTTTCCTTGTTTGTATTAGTGTTTAATCTGTTATACTTCTGAATCTCTACTTGCTTTTCCCTCCTTGACTGAACCCTGTATAACTGAATTTAACATATGGTTTTTAGTTATAATGCTACAAAGCAAGTGGGTGTGTGTGTGAAAGTAAGATTGACACAAATTTTGCAGCTGAATGTGAGAAAGCACTGATGGACCAGACCAAAGACCTATCTGATTCTGTCTTCTGTTTCCCACAATGACTAGGAGCCTCTGAGAAGCTCACAAGTAATTGTGATCAGGTAATAGCCTTCTCCCATCATAACTAGCCATCATAACGCATCAAATCCCACCTTGAAAAGACTTCAAGTTGATAGTCATCACTACATTTAGTGGTAGTTAATTTCACAATTTAGTTGTGAATTGTGGGAAGAAGTGCTTCCTACATCAGCACAAACCTCCCAGCACCATCGTTACCCCTTACTTATGCCTTTTAATAAGTCCCAAATGTTATAACCTTTCCTCTGACTTATTCTAGATTCCTGATAACTTTCATTACCTATTTGCTGCTTCTTTTCCAACTTCACAATATCTATTTCGGAGACAAAGGTAATTGTATATACAAGTATATAAAAAGATGATTGCTGAGACATTAAGGTATTGGCAGTTTTATTTTTGTCCCTTTTTCTAACAATTCCTGGTGTGGAATTCTTCTTTTTCAGAGTGCCAGACACTGGGTTGACATTCTCACTGAGCTATGCTAATTATGTAGAAGTTCAGAAGTCATGCTTAAACTGAGTAGTTTTGTGTGTTCTCCTGCACTTTCTCTCTTGTTGCCTTGTGACATCCTTTCAACCACATTCTTGCTCAACCATATTTCCCAATTTTCATCTTTGAAATGTTGGTGGGCATATTATTAGATACAGTGGGACAGTTTGGAGCCAACCAACACCATGTGGCTCCCCACCTCCTATAGTGATACTCTCTCTCCATTCTGTATTTCCCTCTATATGTGATCATATCTATGGCTACTCCCTGGCTTGGGCACACAGCCCAAAACACCAAACATGTCTCAGCCAAACACTAAGCCTTAACCCAAAAGACACAAGCTCACCTTATTGAGTTCTTCCATTGATCCCACACAAAATGTGTAGTTTCCTTATCCTGTTCACAGAGCAAGTGCACCCTCTCCCAGCAACTGATATAAAGGGGCTTTGGTACTGGGGGTGGTCTAGCATCCTGACCAGCAGCTACCTTTACTCCCAATGTAATTAAGGGATAAAGACATGACAGTGTCATTCTTCCCTGTCTGTATTTATTTGACCTATAATGAAGACTAAAAGAGCTAATGTTTGCTGGGCTTGGGATATTTTGAGAGGTGGATGACCATTGTCGTTCCTTTTTGTACTGTATTTGTACTCTGCTAATGAAAAGAGGGTCTCGGAAGCTCAGTAATAATAGTAATTTAAAGAAAATTACTACATCTCGTGTGTGTGTGTGTGTGTGTGTATATGTATATATATATGTATGTATATATGTATATATACACACACACACTAGTGTATTTACCCAGCTTTGCCCGGGATTTTATTTTCCTCTTAAGAAGTCACCAAACTGTCTTCTCCAGTACCTGCAACTTTTCCCCATATTTCCCAATGCAATCTGTATTCAGAGTTATTTACATCCTCATTTGGATTCCTGAGGGAATACACTGTCCTCCTCCTTGCTGCTAGGCCTTATCTCCATAGCAATTGGCCTATTTCAGTACCTGTAACTTATCTCCATATTCCCCAATCCAATCTGTATTCAGAGTTGCTAACATAACAGAGGTTTGGTTTCTGAGGGAATACACTGATCTCCTCTTTCTTGCTGGTAGGCCTCATATCTATAGCAACCAGCCTGAGCTCTCTGGCTGAGAATTCTAAAGGCCCCTCTCTAAACTGCCAACCCCAGGATTCCATAGAATCTTCACAGACAGCCAATCATAGGAGGCCTTCCAGTCTCACACAGCCAGTCGTATGAGGTCTTTGCCTGCCTGATGCAGACAACCGGACAAACGCATAAACTTTTGGCCATTTCCGCACTACAGTGTTAAACTGCTGCTATTTCACTTTCAACGCCCTGTGGAATTCTGGGGTTTGTAGTTTACTGAGACCAAAGAGCTCTGGCTGAGAATTCAAAGTGCACTTCCCTAAACTACAAACCCCAGAATTCTATAGAAGGTTGATAGTGGAATAGCAGCACTTTAACACTGTAGTGCGGAAATGGTCATCATTTTGTGTGTGTGTGTGTTATGTGTGTATGTATGTATGTATATATATATATATATATATATATATATATATATATGCATACACACACATATTTCTGTTACAAGGTCTCAGTTACATATTGTTTTATTAGTATAATAGCCTTGGCAGAAGCTAGTCTGGGAGCCTTCAGAGGCTGGGCTTTCACAACAGATCAGCTATCCATATAACTTTGAGGCTGTGTTCTTGTAGAAGCAAAGGTCAGAGTGTTTGCCTCTCAAATTGTTCGCCCATGTAGTCCAATCCTCTCTACTCTGACTGGCAGAAGCTCTCCAAGCTTCTTTCCCATCATTTGCTACAGGATCTCTCTGTCTCATTCTCTCTCTTTCTTTCTTTTTTTTAAGAAAATAAAATACCAGAGTTGAACATGAAATATTCTGTATGCAAAACCTTTGCTTTACCATTAAGATGGTGTTTCTGTAAGACATTTAAAGTGAGTTCTACTCCAGAGGCCCTTGGGAATGGTTTCAGGGTAGGGATTCAATTCTTCTCTATGTTCATTCTTGAAAGAAGCAATGAATAACTTTAGCAATTTTCTTCCCAGTGTGTGAAAACATTTGAAAAGTGTTTTCAAAGGCTATTTGCAGTTCAGGACTTACTCAGCACAATGTTCACTGTTTTCCATGCAGAAAACAGTATTTCAGTGCAGAATTTTTTTTCCCAGCAGAGAGTGCTGTTTTCTGCACAGAAAATGCTGTTTTTTTGCATTGTATTCTGTGCAAAATTGTGCAAATAAGTCCCTAACTGCAAAGATTCTTGTCAGTTCAGTATTCTCATTGTCAAGGTTTCCTAACAATCAAGAAACATGATTTTCAATTATTTTTCAAGTATTTTTGAATATTCGTTCTTCTCTAGTAAATAACTTATGCTAGACTGAATACTAACCTGAACCTTCTTCACGTAGAATCACCAATAGAGTAAGAATGTATTCAGAAACATTGACATTGCCCCTTATAATCTACGATTACCTAACTTGTAAGTACAGTGCTAATGAAAATCCTAGTGTACTGCATATTTCCACTGAGCTGTGTTCATCATTTGGTCATTAAGAGAAGCAATTTTTGATAATATTTTATCTTTATTTGCCATCTGTTTTTGCATTTGTCACAGACAAATTTCCATTTGGTTGTGCTCCACATTTGATCTTAGTTTGGATTAATTTGATCTCTAAATATGTTTTAAGACATTTAAAAATGTTTGAAATGTTGGCTTACTCCAGAAATTGCAATGCTTTTGTGGTGTCTGGCAAGCTGATATGACAGTCCTGCTTATATTGATCACTTTCAGCAGAACCTTGAGACTAGAATCAAGATGCAGAAAAAGAACAGCAGAGCACAGGTATTTGATCTTGTGAGGAAGGTCTCCTTCTGGACAGAAATAATAAATAGCTTTTCAGTAGGAGAATTCTATGTGGGTATCCACAAGAGTGCCATGTCAGGCACTCTCTTTTATGAAAAGGAGAATATAATGACATATAAATGTATACCAAATCATGACAAATTAAGCTTTTTGAACTTCATCCATATAAAATTTAAAAAAAATTGGACTACAACTCAAAGGTCATCTAGTCTAACTCTCCGCCAAAACAAAAGTATACATGCCTAATATAAGAGTGTTCTACCTATCGAAAGCTTGCACTATCAGGAAACTCTTTCTAAACCTTGAATGAAATCCTTTTCCTTGGAAATTGAACCCATCCGTTTGGGTCTTATACTCTGGAGCAACAGTAAAAGAAGTTGTGCAATTATTTTTGTGATATTCTTCTGAATATAATATTTGAAAATGCCTATTCTTTTTGTTATCTCTCAGTAACCTTTCCAGTTTAACTTCTTTAACTGTTCTTTGTTTGATTTAACCTTCAGGTTCCCCATAATCTTTGTCAGTCTTCCATTCATCCAGTTTGTCAATATTCTTTTGAAACTCTGACATTCAAAATTAGGTACAATTGTCCAGGTGTGACCTGATTAAAGCAGAATTGAAAAATATGATTACTTCTCATGAGCCAGATTTTATACATCTGTCAATGCACACTAGAATTGTATTAATAATTTAAGCCATCACATAACACCACTGATTCACATTTCACTTGAAAGCTGCTAAAACCCTTGACTGTTTGCACATGTTCTGTAGACAAGATCACCCACCCCACATTTCTGCACCTGATTCTTTCAGTCTAAATGCATATCATGGTTTACAAGTAATGTCTACATTAGAAACAAAACAAAACAAAAAACACCCATGGAATTGAGTTGGGGCTTGCAACACAGGATGCCATTGAGCTCAGGGTAGCTCCTAAGCAGATTTCTGTACAACTGAGCTCATGTGAGGCCAGTGAATCTTCATCTGCAAGAGGAGCAAATGTTCTCTTGATTTTTATGGCTCTCTTCCTACAGCAGTTCACAGGTTTATGGGAGCTCTCACAGTGCTAGATACCATCCCTCAACACTACACAAGTCAGAGCAGCTGCAGGCGGTACACTAGCAGAATTACAAGTAAATTCATTGTGTTTGAAGCAACAAATCTATCAGCTACCCCTGACTGAGCCATGCTTTGCATGTTTGGTGGGACAATGTCAAAATGTTTATATCTGGCTGCTCTCACTTTTCCTTGACTCTGACCCATGCATTTAGCACCACCCACTATTGGAATGAATCTTCCAAGATGCTTTCCAAATTGAGACTTAGCCTGTGAGTTATAAAATATCCCCCACCACCTCATCTATAACTATGTCTTAAGTAGAAAATAAGATCATGTGTAAATAAGGACATACTGAGAAAGAGTTAAAATCTTTCCCCGTGGCAATGGTAGCATCCTGAGAATTCGGAATTGTTATGCTAATACAAGTCAACTCGAACTCTGCCTTTGGACAAAAGGAGGCAATTATCTGAGGCAACAGCTGCTGAAGAAACAGTGGACACTGGTGAAGTGCTAGAGATCTGATCTGTGTGTGCTATGTGCCCTGCCCTGCAACTTCTAAGCTTGCTTGCTGCCTTCAGGTATGGCATGGTAAAGGATACTGTGAAAGCCAGTGTGATATAGTGATTTGAGCATTGGGCTACGACTCTGGACACCAGGGTTCAAATACCTACTCAGCCATGGAAACCTACTGGATTAACTTAGGCAAGTTATACTCTCTCAGCCTCAGAGGAAGGCTATGGCAAACCCCTTGGAAAAAAGCTTGCCAAGAAAACCTCATGAAAAGTTTGCTTTTGGGTCAACATAAGTTGGAAACAACTTGAAGTCACAGAATAACAAACAATTGCTAGTTTTAAATAAGGTTCAGTTGCCATTGTGATTGACTTCTGTATGTGAAATGCTTTTGGATGAAGTGCGGCATTTTTGAACACTAAATATCATAACTTGCTAGAGCTAGGATAGGGGTGAGGATTAGATCAAAGTTAGGATATTTATTTATTTATTTGCTATCATATTGTTCAGGGTTAGGTGTGGCAAGTTATTATATTTGTCACAGAAGAATTTCTGTTCACAACTAGTAAAATTATTTGAGCACTCAAATTTATCTTGCTGAATTCTAGCACCTTCTAAACATGCGATGTTTAAAGGACCGATAACATTAACCAGAAGCCCTGGAGGCATTCACAAACATCATTATCACTGCTGACTTGTGCTTGTGGATAAAACATTTCCCTCCTTTGATAATGTATACTTCAAGCTGTATTGTTGAGCTGAATTGGAAGTCGGTAGATGTGTTGACACTTGTTTTCCTGACTTTTCAGGAAACAACAAAAGGAGCCCCAGGAAACCTATCATTTTGCTCTGAAGTGCATTTAGAGAGAGTGGCAACAGGAGAGCCTGCACAGAGGAACACATTTGATCTGTATCACAAACATGATTGAATGAAATGAATGTACTTTGTATACTGTTGAAAGAAAACTCCCCACGGCAGGTTCCATTCCCCGACGTTTATGTCAAAATGAATTAGCACTTGGTGATCTGGTGAAAAATGTTGCCCAGATCAATCGTTTGGGAATGGCTATAGAAAAACTGCTGTGCATTCAGCCCAGTCATCCAATAAAAATCAATAAGACCTTGCTGGCTTTCTACATGAGATATCATCAGAATGGTTTAGGTTCTGGCCTATGTTTACTTGTAATGAGAAGACAGTACTTAGAAGACAAAGGAAGCTATTTATAGCTCACACAAGGCACTTGCATAACAATTTCAGCCACACAAAGATCTTTTGAAGATGTAAGTGATCATAGCTCAGATAGGTTATGAAAAGGGCAAATCTGAAACTTTCCCTGTAAGATGTACTGTAATCCTGCTACAATTGTGAACACAATATTATTTATACCTGCATTTTTATTTTAGGATAGAGTTGACCTGTGCTTAACAAAAAGAAACAGACAATAGATTGAATTGCAAACATTTAAAGGAACATCTTAAACCTGATTCATGCGGGCTTAGATCTCTAGTTCATCTAATCCTATATTGTCACTGACTGACGGCAGCTATCCAAGATGGTAGACATATATTTTGACCTAGCATATATTACTATATTTGTTCATGGAAATATTTCTATTATGTCAGTAAAACATGAACCTATCCTGTTAATGGGCAGATCCAAGGAGCCAAAACTCTTTGGCAGAACAAATGGCTGATACATAGAAGAACACAGACTGAATTCTCAGAATATCCTCTGCAAAAGATACAAAAAGCACTCCTGGTTTATACACTGGAGAGTTGTTACCAGTTGGAATAGATAGACCTGTGAGAAGTACTCAATGATCCCCCTCTGGAGATAGCTCATGTTTTCATATGTCAGTAAACTGAAGGTTACCACAAATATGTCAGAGAGTATTCCATTAAGAAATCATGAGGCCGGGTTTTAAGTGGCATTTTTCTGGAATGAAGCTATTCTATGTCAACATAAGGTGAAATTCAGTAAGGTAATATACTGCTCATATGGGTCAATGTTGTAACTGCCCTTAAGAAACTGATAGAAACCTGATGTGAGATGTACTTGCATGTGCCATCACCTAAGTTGATAGAGCTAAATCATCTAAAATGGCTAGTTATGTGATAATAGGATTACATGTTCCTGCTGTGTAGACAGGCCCGACACTCCTATGTCCTCAGTACTTTAGTGGTGCCCACCAGCTCGAATGGCTAGCCTTGATCTGCAAGCTATCATGCTGAAAACCCCACAGCCCCTGAAGTCTGATTCTGTGAAGAATCCCTCAATGTCTTATCATGCATGATAAAACTATTCTTACTGTTTTAAGAGATAGTGTATGACTAAGATAATGTTAAAAATTCCAAGAAGTTCCCAGTAATTGGCCAACACTATTTGCCATTCTTTCAATATCTCTTCATCTGATTTCCCCTTTAATCTCTGAGAGACTTTATCTGCATTTCTATTTTCCATAGTATACTGTCTCTGAAGTATTGCAGGATCTAGCATGTAATATTAACATTTGATAGTGTGGTACATTAATATTTCAATATCTTGATTATATGAAAAAAAACTGAAATCTAGTAAGGGATGGAAGATAAACAGAAATAATTCAATGATATGTACAATTATATATGTTTATTTTATATTATGGAACTTCAATAAAATTATTATAAAAAAAATTCCAAGAAGTTAATATATAATCAGAGACTGATTATAGTGTCAGCTGGTGGTTTCCATGTAAATGATCTAGTCAGACCACTCTGGATTTTAATCAAAACTTTAAAGGAGCCATCCAAAGTGCCAGACACCTTTGGAGCTAATATCTTTAATAGCTCCTTTAACGTTGCATGTAAACTTCATAGAGAGTTTACTGTGCCATTGATACGAGAGCCATCAGCTACCTCTGGTTTCCAAGATCGTCAAATTGCCCCATTGTCAGAAAAAAATTCCTGGATAGATTATTCATCCCAACTACAGTAGAATCATTGGATCCAGAGAATTTACCTACATATTGACTCACCACTCAAAAATTGGTTCAAGGGGTCTACTCTTGTTGAACCTGACCAATAAATTTCAGACCAATGATTTTCATCTTACATATGTTGAAAAAAGCATGTTTCCTCTATCTCTTTAATCTGATAAATTGAAAACTCCTTGCCATTTGTTACCTAATCGGTATCTACCTAGAGTTACCTGAAATTGGTTACCTAAGCTTCCAATTTGTGGAGAATAGTATTATCCAGATAGAGAGAATAATATCAGCACTCCCTTTAAGTATCCTTAAGGACTAGAATGTCAAGAAATTTATAATGGGAGAATAAATATCTCTTTCTAAATTGTTTATTAGTCTATAAAGCAGTAGTATAGATTTCTACATGTCTTGGGAGGATCATTAATATCACATATATGCTATTTAGTCTAGGTACCTACTTCTATACTCTGAGTGTAAATCCATAATATCACATGGACATTTCCAGTCTAGGTGTAGTATCTCTTAGCATAGAATTTACATAATCTAGGAATCTTGTTTATCTAAACATTATATGGTCTTGGGCAAAGTGTGCATATTATCCCTTATATATTCTTACGCGGGACATCTCTCAGATTTATAAGGCACATGTACTCATAGTACATTGCATTTGTAAGGGTGCAACATCTTACAGAATGTCAAAATTTGCATTAATTTGTGGGCTGCATTACACATCTCACTCAGGCATTCTTACACATTTCATTAATTCGCCATAGCTATTGTTATGAGAGTTACTCAGTCTTTTATTCTGGCATTCTTATTCAAAACACAGTGTTTGTCTGGGAACTGCCTTCAGCCATACAGCCTTGTGTCTTCTTTCAGGGTCACACAAACTATCTTTTTCACAGCAGTCTGAGGCTGGCCCCATTTTGCTGTTTGTTCTCTGCCTTATGGAGCTCACAGGGCTTTGTTTATATTATCTCTACCAATAATCATACTGTGCCTTGAAAGGCAAAATATCTGAGACAACTGACTCACAAATTTTGGCTCTCTGCCTTCAAGCATGACTATGCGCTCTGCTTTTCCCCCCACATCTTTCACTGGTTTCTTCTACTGGGCTTCAAATCAAGGTCAGAACTCTCTGGATCTAGTTATGTCTATTTACTATAGTTCTCAGCTGTACAATTCTGTCTTAATTATTTTAAAAATAATTTACGTAAAAAAAAACCCCTTTAGCCAGCTAGCTAGTGCTTCAGCTCATACGTTTTTTACTCTTTCATAGTCCCTTTATGAAGTTATATACTAAACATAGACTGCGTTATTTCTTAACCAAAATACACATTCATATTAGCACTCTTTTCTTCCCCACTTCAGGTTCTGAAAACTGGCAAATATATATATATAAAGATATAGCATCCAGATTGTAGCAATGTGATCTTAGAATATTTCAGAAATAAATATTTGGATTTATTTTCTTTGTTATTCTTTTTACACTTTTGTTTTTACTCAAGAGTGATGATTAAATTGCCATTTTCAATGTTATAAATCAAGTTTAAGAAACTAAAAAAAAAACACAAAACCCAAATGAAACAAAACAAAACCCAAACACAATAACTCCTAAAGGATGACTCTTGTGAAAAATGAAGATGTCCAGATGGTTGACAGTAAAAGCCAAACATACAGTTTTGGGAGGAGATAGTAATTTTTCACTGCTGACCTGCTCTAGTGAGAACCATCTTGGCATTTAATGAATTATTGTGACTCCTGGGAAAAATCACGTATGACTGATGTGGACCTAATTCTTCCTTGACTTAGTACAGCTTCCTAAGTGTGAAAAGTGATGAAGCTAGCAATACACAACTAAAGCCTCACAAGAGACTTTTACTTTTTTACAAAAGCTTTAAAAGTTGTTACAAATATTGCAATTTAGTATGGGTCAACTGCCCTGCTTAGGTCTTGTAAACTCAGAGCCATGACTTCCTAGATTGAATCAAGCCATTTGTAATGTGGTTTTCCTCTTTTGTTTTCACTTTACCAAGTATTACCATCTTTTCCAATGAGTTATGTCATCTCAGGATATGTCTGAAGTATGACAGCCTCAGTTGATCATCTTTGCTTCAGGTGAGAGTTGAGGTTTGATTTCCTCTAGGACCTATTTCTCTGTCTTTTTAGCAGCTGATGGTCTCTTCAGAGCTCCAGTACCACAGTTCAAATGAATAGATTCTATTCCTGATAGTATTCTTCACTGTCCAGCTTTTGTGAATACATACACATGAGAAGTAATATGGTCGGGATCATTCTTACTTTGGTATTTAATGGCGCTTGAGGAGCTTGTCTAGTTCCTTCAAAGCAGCCTTTAAAGGTCTTAGCTTCCTACTGATTTCTTGACTAGAGTCCTCATTTTGATTAATGACTACAGTGAAGAAAATCTTTGACTATTTGTGTCTCCATCATCTACTAAAGTTATATAAATCATCTGTGGCTATTATTTTTTTTTATTTTCCTTCCCCCAATTTTCATGCTTCCTTCTTTAGATTCTCTTGCTGTCCACATGATATATCTGCATATAATTTAGTTAGGGTGGTAAGATGCAGCCTTGTTTGATTTTCTTGCCAATTGAAAACCATTCTGTTTACACATATTGTATCCAGACAGTGACTCCTTGTCCAGAGTACAGGTTTCAGTTAGGACTATCCCATGTTATGGCATGTCCATTTCTTTTAGAGCTAACTTTGATTTCTCATGGCCTATGCAATCAAATAATCTATAAAGGTTGATTTTCAGAAATTATTTGGTTCATTCCATTATTCAACATGTGTTTGCAATACAATAGCTGATGCCTCTTCCTTTGTTCAACCCTGCTTGACTCCATCCATATATGATAAAAAGTCTTTGTTGTAAATTTTTGAGTATCATTTTGTGTGTATCAATGAAATGGTCAATGCAGCGAAGCAAGACACAGTGCTAGACCATGACTCTCCCAAGCTGGAGGATTGTCAACCAACTATTGGGGAACAATAGAGCATAAGTAGCACTGTGTCTTATGATGCAAATGGACAACATGTATAGGATGGTAGCCCTACTGAAATATTATTTTGGCAATATCTTTGCTGTATTTGAGTCACTTTGCAACCACAAAAGCTACTTACCTTTTATCCCCCGCCCCTTTATCCTAAATAGAAGTACAGAACAACCTTGTGGATAAAGTGAAGGATAAGTTTATTTTACATATGTTGCTCAGCTTTCTACTATTTCCCATACTATTGCTATGGGAAGAAGCCACATAACTTATCCTTGTGTTATGCCTTCCTATAAATGTGTGGTGCAACCATACTTTAATATTGTGTACAATTCTGGTCGTGCCAACTCAAAAAACATGTCAAAGAGTTGAGGAGCCAAAATGATCAGAAAGCTTGAACAACTTGTTTTTGAGAAGTGATTACAGCATCTGAGGGCTTTTAGATCAGAAACTAGGTGAATATGTTTATAGGTGATAGAGGTTTATAAAATCATGTATAGTATGAAGAATGTGGATAGTAGAAAAAATCATCCCCATATTTTTGTAAAAGTGTAAATGCAGCTTTGTGAAGTGTGGCTAAATGGTAGGAGATACGGGACAAACAGACAGACACACAAATTATTCAGTTAGAAACTTTATTGATCTAGTAAAACAAATACTTGCCTAAACAGAAAAGTTTTTGCCATACAGCAGTACTATAGGGTACAATTTGCTTTTCGGGGCAAAGAAGTCCATGATGCAGACAGATGTCTCTTTAAAGATTTGTCCTGAAGCTTTATGGCAAAGTCTTCTCTTTTTAGCTAAGCTCTTAAAGAGGATGTGGGATAAATTTCTAAAAATTTATTGACAGTACTCAAGTATATCCTGCTGATTATCCCCCCTGTTTTTAATGGCTGATACTTTGTATATGTTGTACTTGGTTTCTTTTATTATTGAAAACCTTTTAAAACAAAATATACAAAAAAAGTTGTGATATAAATGGGAAGAGGTCAATACTAATGGTGTAGTGGTTTGAGTGTTGCACTATGACCCAGGAGGCCAGAGTTTGATTCCCTGCTCAGCCATGGAAAGCCACTGGGTAACCTTGAGTGCATCATTCAGGCCCTTAGAAAACATGTGATAGGTTCACCTTATGGTCACCGTAAGTCAGAAATCAGCTGAAAGCACACCACCACCACCACAACAACAACAACAACCTGAACTGTAATTCAGACAAGACCAAGATGCTGTTAGTAGAAGGAACTGACCTTCAAGATGTGTTTCGGGCAATTTTTTGTACTATACTATTATAGTGATTTTATTCTACATTCAACATCCTATGGAATTCTGGGGTTTGCAGTTTAGGGAAGGGAATTTAGAATTCTCAGCCAGAGAACTCTTTGGCCTCAGTAAACTACAAATCCCAGAATTCCATGGTATGTTGAAAATGGATTGATAACACTATAACAGTATAATTGGGAAATGGCCTCAGTCTTTTCTTTAACAGCCTTGCATACATGCTGAAGGGTTAGATGCACAACTGAAGATGCTCCTGGGTTCAGTATTGGGAAGCTGAGATACCTTAGTAGATTATTTAGTTTGCATGTAGAAGACCATAAAGTCAGTTCCTGACAGCTCCATGTAGGTCTGGGAAATACACTTGTCTGAAAGCCTGGAGAGCCACTTCCAGTTAATGTAGACAATACTGAGAAAGACAGATCAATGTTTTCACTTCCTATGAGGTAACTTTCTATTTTCATTTCCCTGAATGCTCAAATTTATCCATAGCCAATAGAATCCTTCTCTGATTTTGGCTGGTACAAGATCTGTACCTTGTCCTGGGTAGAGATAACTTTGCCATAGTTATCTATTTTTTAGTAACATCAAGCTTGAATTCCTATAACATGTGTCTAAATTTGAAAATAAACTTCTGGCATAGCAGAATACAACAGGTAGCTTGCTATGTTGTTCATGGTGAATGAGAACACGCCATCCTTATCCATCAATTTCAACTGATTCTCCATTTCTTTCTGGACTGAGTTCAGTCATGACATCAAAATGGTGCATGAGCAAAATGCAGGGCCAGAAGGCCCACTGTGGCTGGATGGCCATCTGTTGGAAATGCTTTGATGGATGATCCTGCATGGCAGGGGTGGACTAGATGGCCCTTTTGGTCTCTTTCAACTCTATGATTCTATAATTCCACCACTATATTTGCTTATTTTAGAAACTTCTTTTAAAAATAAACTCATCCACAGTCTCTGATCTTCCAATCTCATGATAGTATACTTCCATAGTACTGCACTGGAAACAGGATTCCAACAGGATTTGTTGGAGAACAGGAGGATAGCTGAAGTAGTGCTTTCCCCTTGAACACCAGAACAAGATTTACAACTCATGAGACTGCTGACATTCCTAGCCTTAAAACTGCCATCTCACCCCAAAATGCTTGTGGGTTCAATGTTCAAGCCAAAGAAAGAAAAGAGGAGCCCAGGTTAAGAACCACTGGCCTAATTCATAATGAGAGACCCTTCTTCAGGTGTTGGATGCTATATGTGGATGACTATCAGAGAACATCAGTTCTTTGCAGTCTATAGAACATGTCCTAATGATGCTTTTACCTAGATGTTTGCTTTTGCTTTTGCTTTGTACTATTTGAACAAGGCAATGAAGGTTTTGTTCCTCATAGTTTTTGGTATTCAGTAACGTCGTCTGTTTTGGCTTTTCATTTGGTGTGCTTTTGATTTATCTAGAAAAGCTCTTGGAGAATTTTTTTTTTTAAATCTGTTGGCAAGTTGGTTCCTCTTCCCCAGATTTCTGTTATTGTGCTTTTCTACTATATATGCCTTTAAAAATTGTTATAGTGTTGCTTTACAAGCTACAGCATGCTCCCAGATGTATCAGTTGCCTTGCTTGGGGGAAAGGTGGCATACAAATGTCTTAATAAATGTATGAGGACTGTTTCACTTACTGGGCCATGAAGCTCAAGTTTTCTGCTAAAAGATAAACACAAGTTGAGCAGGAAAAGAGCTATCTGTTACTTTCTCTTTTTTAACAGTAGCCAACAATGATAAAATCTCACAGCTAAATAATCATAATCAATCCATGGATTGTCAGAAAGCATTTTTGCTTTATAGTGAAGTTTTACTTCCTGGAGAAAAGTTAAGGAAGCATACATGTCTTACTTATTAACTGTGTATTGGCTAGGTTATAGGCACATTTGCACTTACACAGGTATCCTTGGTTCAAAGGAAGTACCAGGTCATAATGTGTTACATAGGAAACTTGATGTGTACAGAATTTGTAAACAATCGGTAGTTTGCTTTTTTCAATTTCAGTATGATGATTCATTTCCACCTTTCACCTTCTATCAAATCTCACCACTCTTTGTCATTTTCTGTTACTAAATGAATTACAAGTGTCATTGGAATAGAGAAAACGAAAGGAGGAAAATATCTTTCTAAAATCTTTCTGACAAGAATATTGGAGAGTGGACTTCCAACCACCAAATTTTAAAAAGGCATCAATGAGAGTTAACTATAAGCCAGTTATTTACTGTTTCTTCCACATAAATTCCTTGAAAATGCTGTTAAGTATAAATTACGAAGCACTTAGAAGGGCAAGTCCTGCCACAAAAGAACCTGTTGCAAAAACAGGAAAAATTAAAAACTCCCACTGTGAAAAACATCAAAGCTTCCCGCTCCATGCCTGCTTTTATGGAGTAAAGTAAAGCAACACTGCTGAAGTCAAACTGGTAAATAACTAAGTTTATTGTAAAAAACATTTCAAACTACCTAAGTAACAGAAGAAAAATACATTCTGGCTAGCATTTTGGCAAGTCAGTGACAGAGAGCAAAGACAAAAGCAGAGAGAGCCTTTTACACAAGGCTTGGGGTTATATGGTAAGTTGTAAACAACATGAATCTGCGACAACAAGCATGAATAACAAGTCATAGCCATAACATGTGGCACATATGAAAACACAACTGTGGCCAGTTCCGGACGAGCTGATAACAACTTACACATTCCCATGGGAACTAGCCAGCCAAGCCTAGTCACAACATTGGTTTGAAACAGTTTACCTTCTCACACACACACACACATTAGAAGTTGTGGTGAATTTTGTGGAGCAAGGAGTCCATTACATACTCATATAATGCAACAGAACCAACATGGCTTCAGCAATAGTAAATCCAGTCTCACTCATCTTTTCAATTCTCTGGAAGTCTTAATGGATATGAGCCAAAGTGATTTGGTATAGACTGTCCATCTGGAATTCCAAATGACTTTTGAAAAAGTCCCACACCAAGACCACCTCTCCTTCCCACCAAAAAAACTTAGAAGACATAAGATAATTAGAAGTAGTCTTATGGATTAAAAAAATTGGCTAAAGAACAATAACCAGAGAGGAATAAATGGTCAGCTCTTGCAATGGGTGCTTGTAATCACTAGATTCCTACAGGATCTGCTGCTTTTTCAACTTGTTGATATAAAACCCAGAGTTGGAGGTGAGTACTGAGGTGGCCACATTTGCTCATGACAGTTATTTAAAGTAAAGAGAACAAAAATAGATAGTGATGGACATCAAAGGGATCTCTCCAAACCAAGAGAACAGTCAATACAATGGCAAATGAGATTCTCTGTAAGCAAGTGTAAAAGCAATACATACTGGGGTGAAACATGGCTGCTTTACTTATGCTCTGGTAGGATCAGAACTTCTATCTATTGTCCAAAAAAGGGAAATTGGGGTTGTAGTAGATGTATTATAATAGTTCTGCACTGTTAAAAGGAATATTTAACTCCATCTCTGAATTCCCATTGGTGATTTGCCAGGCCTCAAAAACTTGTTTGCAGTCTTCAATGGCAGTAGTAGTACTAGCAGTAGCTTACCATTTTCAAATAACTAATGTGGACAGAAGCCTGAAAAAATTGAAAATGGTGAAGCAAAAATATTAAGACAATTTAATACTGAGAATGATAAACAAATAGAACATAATAAGTTAGCCATACATAACTGTGGCTGAGAAAAAGAATGTTTGGACAGAAATGAGGACAAAGAAAGAGAAAACAATATGAAAATCTACAAATTGAGATTCACCATTTCTGGAAAAAAGAAAACACCAATGGTTTCAATGATGATAATGCTCTAGGAGCAATTCCAAACGGACTTACAAAACAATGAAATAAGATCACCATAGATGAGATCACAACACCCCAAATGATATTATTTGAAACATAAAATATTGTTCAATAACACTTCACTGATTCTTAGATTCCAGAATTCCAGTAAGTAACACCTGGTAAACTGTGAAAACAAAATAATTTGAAATATATCACACCTATCTCTCAGGACTGAGGCCATGTCTTCCCTACACTGTTATAGTGCTATTATTCCACTTTCAACATCCTGTGGAATTCTAGTGTTTGTAGTTTACTGAGGCCAAAGAGTTCTCTGGCTGAGAATTGTAAATGCCCCTCCCCAAACTGCAAGGTCCAGGATTCCCTAGGATGTTGAAAGTGGAATAATAGCACTATAACAGTGTAGGACGGAAATGGCTTGTGACAAAAGGTAACTCATAGCAATGTTTAAAAAAAATGGTCTTCTTCCAGCTTCTTTCCTTATTCCCTGCTCCTTAATAGGTATTCAGTATTCAGAGACTGAGGTCACAGTAGGAGCTGTTGAAATACACAGTCTCAGCATTTCACTGAGATACTGAAGTGCCTGTTCTTGAAAAGATCAGGAGTACAGTGGTGGAGCTTGGAGTGTGTGGAGGGGGCAGGAGGGGGCATGACCATGATGCAAGGGTGCATGGCCACAATTATGTGGGGGCGTGGCCACGGCAAGCAAAGGCATAGTTACAAGTCAGGATGTCCCAAAAACATTGCCACCAGGGGCAAACCACTCTCATCACCCCCTTTCCCCGTTGCTACATGACTACAGGAGTATTATATTGGTGAAGGTGGGGAAACTGAATGTGTATGGGGAGATGGAGATAAAAGTTGAACAGGTGTAAGTCTAACAAGTGGGAGAACAGAGAAAGGTAGGGAGATGAGATGGCAATAGACCTCTGAGGTTGTTATAAATAGGTTGTGGGAACTGGGCATGAAAAAATGTATGTTGGAAATACGAACAATGTGAAGGGACTTTTCCATATATGGTGGACATTTGAAAAAACTGAAAAGATGGATTCAGATATTCTCACTTATGCTGAGAATTTTAAAGATTAATATTCAGTTAAAACCAGAACTTCTTCTTTTGGGATTGATGAACAGCTGGAAAAGAGTCATGGAAGATTGCCTCAATATATGACCACAGTTGCAAGACTAAGGTATGCACAAACATGGAAGAATTCATCACTACCCACTATGAAGAAATATGGTTGTTGAAACTGATAGATCTAGCAGAAATGGAACTGGAAACCTCTTATAGACTTTATGCAAAAAAAGAAAGAAAGAAAAAAGAAAAGAAACGACCTTGTAACTCTTCATTTAATGATTAGATAGAATAAGCTATTGAAAGAGGGAATATATCATAATTTTGGAGAGAGAGGTATGAATAACTATATACATTTATATCTATTATAAGGAAAATGAGAAGTCACTTTTTTCCTCCTTTCTTTTTCCTTCTCTTTTTCTTTATTTTTGTTCTGTACTTTTTAGATTTTATTTTATTGTATTTCAGTTTTCTATCTTTACTTTCCCCCCCCTTAATTTCTATAATTCTAAAAAAAAAATTTCAAAAAAAATCTTAACAAAAAAGTACTTTAGTAGGGGGAATGTGTGACTTCTGTGTATTAGAATATGATGTGTGATGACCATGCTTCTGTGAATTTTATGGCATCCACTTCCATGGCAATCTACAATTCATCACAATTTCTACAATGAGAATGAACAGAGAAATATACAAATGACACACGTTCTGATCTTCCTAGGATTTATTCTTATGATTAATGCTGAATGTATAAGCACATAAATGCATGTGATAACTTACAAAATATTCATGCTTTGATGGTATTTCCTCATTGTAAGTACATTCCAGATAAGAAAAGAGCTACATGTAAAGCCATGTGAAAAAAGAGACTTGTGCATTGGGGACAGGGGAACAATAGATAATCCTCAGAAGCTCCACATATCCATAACTGAAATTGTTCTGCTACATTTTGTATATCTTCATAAGTTTACTTCTTTGTCCATATTGTGCATTTGGCAGGTGAGCCAAATTCCTTTTAGGAACTTAAGACAAAAGTCAGAGGACTCCATATGCTCAATATCTGATTATCAAGTTACAGAATGCTCTTCAAAGTGCTGCTGCTGTTGTATTGCTGCACAGTTATTTGAAAAGAGAGAAATAGCAAGAAAAGTATCTCAGTGCTGATAAATGACTTCAATGATATTTCTTTTTCAATTTTCCCTCCAGTTTCCTTCTTTTTACCTGTAAACTTTTTATTACCACGGCTTTCATCTTTTACCCAGGACAATGATGCTCTCACATTATGAGACTGGCAGGAAACCACAAGTTATACTGTACTCAGTAAGAAATAAAAGCTGCACTTATCTGCCATTAAGCAGCATTCTGGGTTTCTGAATTCTGGGAGACTTTTTTCAAGTGGATGTGCATGCAATTGATGGTCATTTCTAAAAGTCCAGCCTATAAATTAACTTAACATTAGTAAATAAAAGCATAATATTAAGGAATGGATTGCAGTCAGATCATTTTTGTGTTCAGAATAATAGCATTTTAGAGGTCAAAGTGACTGTTAGGATCTTCTAGTCCAAGCTCCTAAGAACATAAGAGATCTACTGGGTTGTACCAAAGGACTACCTAACTCAACATCCTGCTTCCCTCAGTGGCCAATCAACTTGCTCTGGGAACCTGAGGACAATAGTCTTCTCTCAGGGTTGTTCTCTCATGGCAGATTGGATACTGACTCAAATCCTATAGGTAGTGTATAGCTCATCATGATAAGTGGTTACTGATTTGTCTTAATGTCCTTTTAATACTATCCAAATTGGTTGCCATACCAGACTTCTGGTAGTGGATTCCTTTTTCTCTTTCCTGCATCATTTATCTTCACTGGATGACAATGCATTCTAAGAAGGGGAAATGGGTGAAAAGTTTGTATCAGGCCACTCTTTCCATTTTTTAACATGTTCTTCCTAACTTGAACTAGAAAGCCCCAAACATAATTTTTGCTTGTCCAGGAGTAGTTCCAGCCCTGTCATTATCTGATAGTCATCTTCAGCCCTGTGATCATTCGATTGACCCATGTAACTCTAAAATATACTGTTTTTGAGGGCATGGAGCCCTTTTTGTGCACTAGTAACTGCTTAGGATGTTTGTGTTGGAGGTCAAAGGTGATCCACCAGCCAATATTTACACTTCATGTAGGCAGTTTCACATGATGATCAAGTCCAATGTTTTACCCATAAAGCAAATGGGGAGAACCCTTTTCAGTGGAAGCTCCAAATTCAATTGCAAAGTAGTTTGTGCAGGCTGTATTACAGTGATAAGTTAAGCAGAAGCAGAAATACCAGCACATTTAGACTAAACTATACTTTGGAAGAGCTCCTATAACCTTTTAGAATAGAGAAAAAAACATATACAAGTTGTGAAATTACCAAACCCTGGCATCATGCAGAACTGGGTTTAGCCATCTTGGAAGCTTCAGGTAAGGGGCAGATTAGGATCCCAGGATCCACAGCTTCTGGGGCTGTAGTTCCCCTACTCATGACATACATTAAGCTACTAACACTAGTACAATTCATATATACTTTTGTCCTATTAGATTTGGTTTCTCAATATTTTTGAATGTGGAAAATCCCTTAAGTGGCCCAAGTAACAATGTATAGCACCGTTTACTTGTTTGTAGTTTGCAATATAGTTATGGGCTCAAGTATTACATACAATAGTTGCATATTAGGGACAGTTACAAAAATGTATAGTTACAAACAAATATTTATGTATCAAGGAAAGCTACATGTCAATGTATCCATGTTGGGAAAGTAGTACAAAAAATGCATACAGGAACATAAGCAATCGCCTTATACCAAGTCATATCATTGATCCATTTGGTGCAGTGTTGACAGCAACTTTGCAGAAGAGGTTCTCTAGGGTTACAGGCAGGACTTTATCCCCCTAACCCTGCCTGGATATCAGTGGGATTCCCCGATGATTCCATTTCCAAGGAGGCTGCAGGTTTGATCCAGCTTAGCTTTGGAAAGCAGATGAGATCAAGTATGTTTAGGATGGAATGGGGAAAGCTATGTACGAAAAGATAGACATTTTAAACCAGATTGATGCAGATATTCAATGGATCATATTTATGATTGAATAGATGTGAAACTGACATGGACTAGACTCAGTCCATCCCTGTTTGTTGCCCGCAAGTAATGAGAATGAGGCAAATTGTGTGGCACAGAAGCCCACAGTTATCAATTTGCTTTGTAACCATCCTGCATGCTGAGCACAGAAACAAATCTAGTTCAGTTTAACAGCAATTGACTTAAGCCTTAAATCCTCACTTGAATCCCTCATGTGCTGCTTTTCTGTTCAAAACCATCATATTGCTCAGTGCAATTAGGCATGAGTGTCTCAATGGCCTAGATTGATTGACATTAATTAGCTACACCGCACTATTAGTCATTGTCCATAAATTTGCTCTTACGATTCAGACCATGCCTGAATTTACTGGCAAAGAGATATGTGCAAAATGTATTGATCTATATTTAATTTTATTTCCCACAAGCCAAATCCCATATATCTTTTCAAAATCCTTTATTCTGATTTTAGAAAAACAGATAAAAACAGAAGAGAAAACAATATTCTAAGTCATAAGCAAATTTGTAACTATTAAGAAAATCCCTTTATGTTTAGAAGGAGACAGACTGTCTACAAAGAGAACCAGACTTCTCAATTGTGCAAATCAACTGTTTCTTTTCATAGAGGGTAAGATGCCTGATATGCAAGATGCCTGTTTCTTCCCCCCTCCCGCATTTCAAAAAGCTCATCCTCAGAATGGTGGTTTCATCTGGAACAGCAAATATAGTTTTGTATCTGGTTGTGTGACAAGCAACACCTGCTGAAATTCCCTCTTTTACACAACCATTAAGGATGCAGGAAGTGCCTCTAGTTTTCAGTCTGGCAATGCTATCTAAGAGGGATATAAGTTAGGATATGGGCTGTAAAGAAAGGATTTCCCTCTGTTTGAGTTTAGCAAATGAACAAATCCAACAGGTATTCCCTCACTTCCTTCCCAGCTACTGCAGTGATGTGACTGGTGAAGCTGCACATGTGCAATTTGTTTCCATAGCTCTGAAAGAGTTAGAAAAAGATGTATCTTGGAAAATGGCAGTAAACTTTGATCTGTGCATTTCCCTGTAGCTCACTTTTCACCTCTTATTAACTGCAATAACGTTTTCTTCTGTTTGGTAAGTGAATGGCCTTATAAGGCTGGAATTGACGTAACTGCTTTCTAGCATCACCAAATCAGAGTCTCCTCCACATATCAAAAGGAGGAAATCTCTAAAGCATGACTCACCCTTCCAGTGTTCTCTGTTCTTGAATTGAAGTTGCTTGCAAACTGTAAACTACTGAATTAATGAAGGAAGAAATTAGTATCAGAGCTGGTACAGAGCTTTTCTGATGACTCCACCACAAAGTTGGTACTACTCAAGAATGCCAATTGGTTTATGGGTATAATAAAATACAAGAGCCTCTTGCTTCTGAAAACATGAAGTGTAAACCAAGGCTTCTTTGACTCTTCCTGCTTATTTGTACTTATGTGCATTTCAGTCAAGATGACCAAGAGCCCTTTCACACTACACTGTTATAGTGCTGTGATTCCACTTTAACTGTCCTTGAAGCACCCTGTGGAATTCTGGGGCTTAAAATGTGGTATGGCATTAGAGGTCTCCAGCTGACAATTCTAAATCCCCTTCCCTATACTGTAAATCCCAGGATTCCATATAGAACTATGGCAGCTGAAGTGGAATCATAGCACTATAGTTGTATAGTATAAAAGGGCCCCAATTGTAAATTATAAAATAGAATAGGGCAATTTTGGATTTACAATTAAAATATTTGTTTGCTGAAATATTAAAGACTGTGATATTGCTAAAATGGGGAACCGGTTGAGGCTGTGATTGTACATACTGCAGAAATGAGGAGACAAAATGATGAGATAGAAGAATGGATGGTATGCTGCGCATTCCTATAGCAGTTAGCGGTTACATTTCTATAGCAGTTACATTTCTATACCACTTATCATTACTCCCTAAGTGGTTTACAATATGTTTAGCTAATTGCCCCCAACAAGCTGGGTACCAATTACGGAAGGATGGAAGGCTGAGTCAACCTGGAGCCCTGCAGGATTGAACTCACAATATTGTGGCTGCAGTATCGGCATTTAACCACTGTGCCACCAGGGCTTTATGGGAAGTGTTCCTACATATAGGAATGAAGTCAATGCGCTATTGTTTCTCATACAATAGGAGAACTATAAACAGCAAACTATAACAATGGGGTAGAGATAACCATCTGAAATTGAGTTTTAATATATATACAATAAAACCTAATGTGGATTGTGGGTAATTTTGAAGTGCTAGAGCATCCATTCTATTCATGAGAGACATGAACCAGGCTTGTCAAGGGCTTGTCAAGAGCTGTATCTCAATGGTGAGGCACATCTACAGTTCCTTCTAACATAAATAGTAAACTGTTCTCCCTCCAAATGGATTGCTATAGGTCTGTATCCAATCTAGACATATGAATAATGGGCTGGGAGATTTAGGGTAAATTCCAAGGCCCTATAGTATGGTAATTGGCTATCGTTAGGCTTCTCCATATACTTTCATTCATGCTTCTCCCTTGGTACTGCTCTTCACTCCTGGCCTTGGCTTGGTGGTATTCCAATTCCCCCTCCTTTTCCAGAATCCCTCTCCAAATGCCCTCTTCTCACCTTGAGGGCAGGATGGCTGGTTCTTTGGACTGACAGACTCAGCGGTGGAAAGCTTACCTCTTCCCTGCTGGGTCCATTGCTTTCCCCTCTTCTGGCCTTCCAGGAGCTCAGCCACAGCTCGTCTACCTGTATCAAGATGTGCAAAGGAGTGGCATTCCATCGTACCACCTCCAGCCAAGTCCCATCATGCGACTGCTGCCGTCAGATCTGGCCACTCCATTTTTTTCCTTTGCATCCCTCCAGCATCCCTCCTCCTTCTCCCACACTCTCTGATAACCTTTTCAATCTCCTGCCACCCTTGGACACCTCGAAGTCTCTCTCCTACCCATCAGGCCACAGCTGTTTACACACTGCAGCTGGAAGGTGTTCCAGTCCTTTCATCCTCAAGTCTGCCTCTGAGCAAGTAAGATGTTGTTGCTGGCAGGATCTCCTGCTGCTTCCAGCTTCTCTTCACAAAGTGCAATTGCATTCTTTCAGTAATATTCTATGGAATATTTCTATATACATACAAAGGTAGTATGTAAATGGAAACATACTGCCTTTGATACACAGGCATCTTGTTGGTGTTTTATGTGTGCATAATTCCCCATATGCATGTGGTTGTGTGTTGGGGGGTCATTCTGGTTGATGAATAATATCCCTATTCAGTTGACGAGTACAAAATAAAAGTTACATGTGGCATCATTGCACATAATGGTGCATGGGACATTGATCATTAGACATCATTGCACATTGTAATTGATTTCATGATTGCACATTGAACATTAGTGTATAATTTGCATTTGGTTGTACATTGTTGCAATTCTATAATAAGTTGGCATAGCACAACCCAGGCATAACTCTGTGAGATAAAGTTATGCTCTTTGGTTCAGGGTCTCAGCCATGACTGTTAAGCACTGACAGTCATATCCTCCATAAATTTGTCTGTTTCCTTTTTCAACTATCAATGCTCACAGTCATCACTGCAACTTGTGTAACATTGTTTATGTACTGGCTGAAGAATCACTTACTTTTTATCTATCCTGAAATCTTCCATTATTTCGCTTGAGGGGATGCCCACCAGTTCTAGTATTATGGGAATGCTAATTCTATCACATTTTCTCTACAGCATGCATCATGTTATCTACTGCTATCATGTATCTCGTTACTCAATCTTTTTAAATGTTAATCAGCCACAAATATTGGAATCTTTCCCCATATGGAATCTTTTCCCCTTTTTTGCTTGACATTTTCTGACTCAGCTGATGGTTTGAACTTTCTCGCTCTCTTCCAGATGCTGGATGGTTAAATGGTTAAATGCCAGTACTGCAGCCACAAGGTTGTGAGTTCGATCCTGCCAGGCTCCAGGTTGACTCAGCTTTCCATCCTTCCGCAGGTCAGTAAAATGAGTACCCAGCTTGTTGGGGGCAATTAGCTAACAACACATTGTAAACCATACATGCTATTTGTAATGTATAATGTATTTCATGTTGTTCGCTGCCTTGATTCGTGTGGAGAGGCGGGATACAAATAAATAAATATTGTTGTTGTTGTTGTTGTTGTTTTGAAGACCAAGGAGATATTCCACTCTAGACCATTATGGACCGTCAAGCTCCTTTGAATAATTCCATGAGTCATTTTTAGCTGGCAAAGACTCATTAGCTGCTCATTGGCAAATTCCTAACAATAGACAATTCACAATCATAGGGACCTAGTACTTTCTTAAAATAATTAGTACTAAATATTTGACCAAGTTTATCATAAATTACAAGTGTTCAACTTTTTGTTCTTATGCTGGCAGACATTTTGAGATTGACTGTCCCCTTGTTATAAAGAATGTCTATCTAATCAAAATCTCATGTCAAAATCTCAGCATTTCAATAAGAAGGAATTTCTGTATTGCCTGTTACTTCTACATAAATTGTATGGCCACTACCATATCCCCATAGACTACTGTCAAGAAAGTGGATGACCTTTTGGATTTCATTCTGACAAACATGGTTATTTTATCAAAAAAGGTTTTGCTTCTCCCAGTTCTATTCATCCTTAGGGTCAATTCAGCATTGCAAATGCCACTAAAATGTAAAGACATCTTTCTAATGTGCTAATTTACAGGATTTTGCTGTCACACAAGTCACTGCCTCATCCCAGCTGGGTTCAGTTTAGTAGAACAATATGGCAACTTAAGAACTAATGCCTTTAGGGAATAACTTTCCATCTATATTTCTTCTGTATCCCCCCACTCCCCTAGTCATCTGGCTACGTGTTGCTTCCAGTGTCCACATTTCTTCATGAACTCAAAGAAACACAGATTGTATTGTTGGTGCTTAGGGCAGGTCAATTGTTCTGTTTCCCTTTGGGACTTGAGTGCTTGTAGTACTTCCTAGGTAGAACTGATTATTAGATAAAGGGTATTTTTTAAATTGTGAACTCTAAATTGTTGCATTTTTTCCCTTTAAGGTTGTTGTAAGCTGCAATAACTTCCCTTACAAAAAAACAAAACTGTTTGTTGCTGGGTGGAGGTAGCTTTTGCACTGAAAGACATATCCATCTAAAGCTAACTCCAAGTTAGTATTATCTTCTCCATGTGGTGGGGTGGGGGAGAGAGAGGGGAAGCCCTTCCAAACTATACTGTGATTCCATGTTAACTGCCATAGCTGCATCCTAAGGTGTCCTGGGAATTGTAGTAGGGTGAAGCATTAAACCTCTTTGGTTCTGCATTCTAATAACTGTCTGTAAACAAAGAAGTTGGGCAAGTCTGGTCAAAGCCAGCCAATCACAGCTTTCAGAATACTGTGAAGGGGCCTTATGGGGGATATAATCTAGAGACTTTGTCTGTACAGGGTCAGATAGGAGTAAGATGAAATGTAGTGAGTTGGAGCAGTAAGAGACAGGGTGATGATCTGAACAGGGCTTGGGAAGCTGAAAATGTGAAAAGAGTTCAGAGATTTTATGCTTAACTTATTTGTTGTATTTACTAGGCTTTTTAAAGACTGGATTCGACTGCTTTTAAGAATTTATAAAATCATGCTTTACCACATTGAACCCACTGATCAAGGTAACAACTTGTCCAGTATAGTAATCACTTTAAAGCCTGTGTATCAAACCCAGGGAGGGATCTTAAGGGTAAAAGGCCAAGGTGAGTGATGGGGGTCCAAGGGTTGGAGCTGCAAGGCAGTCTGGAGAGGGATTCTGTCACAACCTCCCTAAAGTGCAAATCCTGGGACCCTATAGGATGTTGTTCTGGCAGTTAAAGAGAAATTATAAAGTGATATAATAAATGAAGGGAGAAGGAGTCAAAAGAAAGAAAAGGAAGGAGGGAGTTTACTGTGGCTTAAATCCTGTTGTTAGTCCTGACTAGATTAGGCCAAATAAATCATCTGGATTTACTTACCGGTATGTGTTTACTAGGGTTGCCACAGTGATAACTGGAGATAACTCTTGTATCTTTAGATGTGCTGTAGAAGAGGGAATTTTAACAGGTGTTGCTTATCATGCAAACAAGTAAGAAGCAACGTCTGCTGAAATTTCTTCTTCTATACCTACAGTGAAGGTATATGGGCCATTTCCAGGTTTCATTCTGGAAACTCTAGTGAGAGCCTGAATCCCAGATTAGCCCCAAGAGTAGACTTCCTCTCCAATGCCTGGGATGCAGAACCCTAAAGAGAAAGTCTTACTATACAGTAAACAAGGAGCAGTGGATTCAAGCTGCAGGAAAGGAGATTCCACCTGAACCTCAGGAAGAACTTCCTGACAGTCAGAGCTGTCCGGCAG
Source organism: Ctenosaura bakeri (assembly GCA_948474755.1). Classification (NCBI taxonomy): domain Eukaryota; kingdom Metazoa; phylum Chordata; class Lepidosauria; order Squamata; family Iguanidae; genus Ctenosaura; species Ctenosaura bakeri. The sequence goes on along the minus strand of CAOLHI010000911.1, from coordinate 287,774 downwards.
TGGAATCTGCTGCCTCGGAGTGTAGTGGAGTCTCCTTCTTTGGAGGTGGTTAAGCAGAGGCTGGATGGCCATCTGTCGGGAGTGCTTTGGGGGTGTTCCTGTATAGCAGAGGGTTGGACTCGATGGTCCCTGGGGTCTCTTCCAGCTCTATGATTCTATGATTCTGTGATTCTATGATTCTAAACCATGCCAGTGATCATCACCAAAGTCTTATATTCTCCCCCTGCTACCTGCCACATGACAACCTATTTAATAACACCACACAAAGTCAATTGTCCATGTCCTACAGATACAGTATGGGGTATAGGCGGGGGGAAAAAACAGGTAAAAGGGGAAAAAATCCTATGCATCTCTGAGGCAACCAGACAAATCTCACACTGCACTGAGGGCAGGATGATGGGTTGTGATTAAAGAGGGCATGCAAATGAGCAATCACACTTAAATAGCCTATTGCCCTGGGCCTGTCATGTGATGTGATCTGGTGCTAGGCACCAGTTACCAATCACCCTAGTTTCTATTATGGAGTCCATCAAATAGTTACCCTCCCTCATAAGTGTTGTTCATGGTACGCGTGCAGGTAAGTATTCTTATTTTCCCACCAAACATGTTTCTAGTGGTGGTACCAAGAGAAAGGCCTCCTCCTAAAATCTTAAAGCATAGCCTGCATTGAAGAACAGTTTTTCACATGGTTGGGTTTCCTGGAATACATAGCTTTTTTCCATTCCACTTCCTATTATACTCAAAACCAGAGCATTAACCAGCCAAACTGTTGTGGTAAGGTAATCATGTGCTCTTTATAACTGGTCCCAATCAAAAGTTGGTGTTTTGGAAGTACTGCTAACTCATATCTACCTGTTAACATTTATTTGTAATCATTTATGCATTGCCTCTTTTTGAAATGCCAACACCCAGCCAGTTTCCAAACCCAAACTCATATTTCTGCGTAAGACCACTGTTTTCAGTAACTGAGCTACTGACTTTTATGAGTTTATCCAAAGATTCACAGATTGGTGAGGTTTCTGCTGTTGTGTAACTTATTATTAGAAACCTTTTTGGTGGAAGGGTAGAATATAAATAGCAATAAAAACAACACTTATTACTCTAACAAGTATCTCTTGTTATGTTAATAAAGTATACATAGTTGTTCAGTTACTCAGGGTTTTCAGGAGACTTAGACCCTTTTCGCACGGGTTTCCTCTTGCGAAATAGCCCCGTGCGCCTCACGGGAGTGGGAGCATTGCTCTGCATGACGCACTCCCACTTCTGCGGTGCTCACGGGGCTGAAGCTGCGCTCGTGCGTATTTTTTTATTTTCAGCTTGCAGCCGAAAATAAACAGTGCTTGAGCAAGGCTCCCGGCGGCGTCTCGCACTTACCGGAGTGCGGAGCGCCATCGCAGGCGGGCCTCTCGTGCTTCCTCCCCACTTCCACCCCCAGCGCTGCCTACAGCTCCCAGGGAGCACTGCAGAAGCTGGGGGCGTGGCTGAAGAGCGCCCATCGTGGAAGAAGACGGCAGGTGCGGTAAGGAGGCAGGGGGAAGCGGCGGAGTTTTGGGAGAGGGTTGTTGCGCGAGCCGCTCTTCTCCCTTGCGCAAGCGCTGGCTCTGCGAAAAGGGCCTTAGGGAAAGAAGATATCTATATAGGTATATAGATATATATGTGCATGCACATATGCCTGTTAATATGCAATGAAGATATTCTAGAAAGTTTTCTGAAGTAAAATTCTGAAGAATCAGAATTTCTGTAACTCATAATCAAGAGACTGATTGTAAATTATTTCATAAATCTCCTATTTTTAAAATAAAAACATTCATTCATTCATTTCTATACTATTCAGTAGCCAATATCCAAAACTAAAACTGAAAACCATGTAATATATTCCATATAATACAGCTTAGATTATGCTATGTACATGCATGTTTTCTGACTCATGATGGAAGGAAACAAAAAAAAAAGATAAAAAAAAGAGATAAAGAAATGACTAGAGTCAGTTGTAAAGCTTTTCAGAATACCAAATATTTTACAGTCTCAGATAAGAAATTTGTTGAGGTTTTTTGAACTGGAAAGCAGGACCTGAGATATGAAGTTAGAATCAAGAAACACCACAGATCAGGAAGCCTTCGTTGCTCAGGCAAAGTCCCAGCCCAGACGTTTATATCTGAAAATACTTCCCTGCTAAGGATCTTCTAAGCTGCAATAATGATAGCTCACTATGGGGAGCAGCCATGCTTAGGTTATCCATGGCAACTCCTGACAAACTGAACTTCTTCAAACATATCCTGTAGGAGTAGCCTGTCTTTTTTTAAGCAACTGACTGGGTCTTCATGCATTACTTTTTTCAGTATGAGAAACTGCTGATGAATGAGAAAGTAATTGACAAAGTTATTCGAGTAAAAAGATATCCAGCCCAATTTTCTAATGCCAAGTCCAACTGCTAGTGCAGGTGCAGCACTGATCTGCAGGCATCAGTTATGTCAAAGCACTTCCTGGAGGCAGCATACAAAAGCAGTTCTAGGTTTAGGAACCAGATAGCTGCCATAAAAGGTTACACGAAGCACCTATTGGTATGAAAGTATTACAGCCAGAACTTGGAAAAAGTACTTTTCTGGACATTAGCTCTCAGAATCTCCCTAAAAGCATGGCTATGGCTATGGTAGCTGGAGGATTCTGGAAATGCCAGTTCAAAAAAGTACATTTTTTCCAGCTCTGATTACTGTAAATTAACAGTGATGCACGTAAAATAAGATGACAACTGTTAGGTGATTGGAAAAGGATTGGAAGGAAACTTGTAGGTATGTCTCTAGGGAAGCAAGCTGTGCTTTCCCTCATTTTTTCCTAGCCTTTTAGAACTAAGATTTAGATTTTATTTGCAAGATATCTTGCATGTTTGACTGTTTCATAATCCAGCATGAGAAATGAACCTTTCAGGGTAAAGTCTTGATTCCTGTTCACAAGGTGAGGTAAGCATCATACCCTGTGGTTGAAACTTGAGCAAATATAAGCATACTATTATACAGTAAATTGGATTTTAACATGAAAAGTAAATTAGCTGGTTTACCTGTGAATACTTCATCAATTAGCTTTATAAACTAACGGTTCTTGGTGTGGTGTTGTCACAACATACATAAACATACTCAAAAAGTCCGTAAGTTCAGTAAAAGACATTTACCATTGCATAAGTTTAACTGAGTTCTCTATTGAATATAAATGCAGCAGTGATATTTGGAGAAAAACTTTCTCTTCCAGAATTGATCTCCACGACAAATAGCAGACACGGATACAATTTAAGCAGAATTTTTTTATTATCTGTCTCTTGTGAGTGAGTCCAAAGTCTTTCCATTTGTCAATATAAAGAAAATGCTGTACTGTTCATATAGGAAATCAATTGCATTGCCACATTTTGAACTAGTTTTATAAAGCTGTAAAGGTCAGTCCGAGTAATCTGGTATGTATTCAGTGGTCTTGCCTTCTTTACTACTTGTGGCTAAACATGCACTTAGAAAGCAAGAAACATCCACTACCTTACTGACATTACTAGTGCATATGGTTGTTATACTTTGATAGTTGTTAGTAGCTTCTGAACCTGAAGTATGATCAATACAGCCTATAGTACAAGAATGGTAAGAAATATTTTATTTTTTGCTTATGCATTCTGTCCTTCTTCAGGGATCAAGACAGGTAACATGGTCCCTCCCTGCAGTCATCAACAACCATGTGAAATAGGCCAGGCTGTTAGAGAGAGTAATGCACAGGTCAGGAGCATCCCAAACCCTGAAGAATTCAAGACCCAAATATGAGAGCTAGGTAATGTGATGCCCCTCAGTGATATAATGGGATGGCCCTGGGTAATGGCTTTAAACACGGTACCACAAGTGCTTAGTTCATGTCATTCAAATAACAAGACTTCAATTCTGTATGTGTTACCCCACTGGCATACACTATCCCGGGAACTATAAATTTGATATCAGATATGCCCACCATGCCAGAGAGGTTGCCCAGATGGGCACGTAGGCAAAGCGGTCGAGCAGCAGAAACTAGGTCAAGACCAGGAAAATCCCCAGTCACGTAGCCCAAGGAGACCTCAGGCTGTGCAAATCCACATAAGCAAAGGGTCCTCAGCCAAGAGTAGCCAACTTGAGGGGATTATCGGGTTTTCCCCAGGTTGAGCAACCTTGATTTTGGAAAATCTTACAAAGTGAGGTCCATCTACATAAACTTACACTGCAATCCTTTGCAACAGAAACCCTGAAACATTTGCAACCCAGCATAAATCAATGACCAAGTTGCAATTGTTTGGCATTCCTTCCTTTGTTGTGACCATTGTTCTCCCCAGGACAGGGCCTGCCCTCGAGGTATGTTCTGCCCTATAAGTAGTCCTAGCTTTTGAGGGTCTCATCGGAGAACTCCCTGCCATGCTAGCAGACCGGCACTCTGTTGGTTGAGTGATCCCTCAGCCACCTTTCTTCACTGAGCTCCGTTCTTCTTGCCGCTTCCTGGACCGAAGACTTCAGGTTAGGTGCAGTATCGCCACCTCGACATTCCCTTTGCTATATCCCCTATCCAATTTTCACCTCTTTTCCTTCTCAATAGGCCTTATGTGTGAGTGTGCAAGTGCATGGTACTATAGTTATTTAATAAAATTCATTTATTTGATACATTTTTCTGGCTTTTTGCTTGGTCTGACTGTATAAAGTTGGGTAAAAGGTCCTGCTAGCATTGCCCTGTCCTCTGCATTGCTAAAATCGAGTGCTCTGCTAATTTCCCCAACCTTCGTATTTGGGAGTAACTGAAGGTGTCCTCTGGGGACCCCTCCCAGAAGTCAGGGTAACACATGGCTCAACACAGAGTAGCAGTTTTGCATGCAAAACTATACAAAAAGACTTTCTAAATGCTGTCTTTTTAAAACATGTTTGCAAACATTGTTTTTAAGAATACATGGGAATTATGCTGCAACCAAAGAAAGTTTTACAAGATGTGCTTTGAAAAAAAAAAAAACTTTCCTCAGTTCTGTTTGGTACTTACAATATTAGCAATTGTAAAACATTTTTTTTAAAAAAAACTTTTCACACAAAAAGCAGATTTTCTGTATTTAATAGGTTGGTCCCATTAACCAGTGCCCTTACTGGTCACATTTTCTTTATTATTTGCTTGATTTTTTTTTCACAGTCAGGTTGTGGAAACCTCCATTATCCCCCAAAATAAACAAACAAACAAAAATGCCATGATGCCATTAAGTATGATACTAATGATTACCAAAGGTTTTGGGGAAGGGAGATGATAACAACAGTCATGATCATCATGATGATGATAATACACTGGACAAACCTATATATGTATGTCTATTCAGAAGCAAGCCCTGTTGAATTTAATTTGATTTTCACCTTCAGTGTGCTGAGAATCTAACATATCTCACTCATGACTTTAGGTTTTCACTGGGGAAGCAAAAAGGAAACATCCAGAAACACAAATGTTACTGCAGGTTGTACCTCCTTGGAGATAGCATATAGATATCATTTTGATATCAATAATTTGGTTCTCTTCTACCAACCCTCTCCACATGTTTGTGAGGCCCCCAAACAAGCATAGACTAGGCGTGGCCACTAATTGCTGGACATTCCATTCTCCACCGAGGCAGGTCAGAAATAGCCAGATCCTTGCAAACTCCTTTATTATGTATGCACGCTGTTTACAAAGGACTCCCTGCCCCGAGCAGGCAACCTGGCAAGCCGAATGGATCCCTGGTGATGCAGTGGTTAAATGCCAGTACTGCAAGCCACAAGGTTGTGAGTTCGATCCTGCCCGGCTCCAAGGTTGACTCAGCCTTCCATCCTTTCGCAGGTCGGTAAAATGAGTACCCAGCTTGTTGGGAGCATGTATAGAAATGTTTCAAAATACATGCTATTTGTAAGTTGTTCGCCGCCTCGATCCACATGGAGAGGCGGGATACAAATATAATAATAATAATAATAATAATAATAATAATAATAATAATAATAATAATAATAATAATAATGTGGTTCTATGTAGGGTTTGGCCTAATAGCAGCTTGCCGTTATGAATTAAGGACTTTTTTATTATTTATTTCACAAATAGCTTAGGATCCTAATACATTACAGAAAGAAGCCTCCGGCAGATATAAAGTTGCTTCTGTACTCCACTCTACATTATGAAACTATAGAGTGGCTCAAGAAATCAGGTCCAAACTTGGATTGTGGTGCTCTTTAGAGAAGCTAAACTTCCATTTTCTAAACGTTGTGTTTTCCATGTTTTCAAGTAAACAGAATACTTCTCTTGTCAGTATTTTCATGGGTAATATTGCATAGAAAATGTGTACAGGCTACAGCAGCAACTCATGGTTAATAACTTAGATTCGAAAGAATCTTGTTTACTACAGGATGTGCAATGGACCATGTTCAAGTCACTGCTGGCACATTTTCTTCATGTGGTTGTCTGGGCAGGTAGGCATCTGTTTTAAACATAGCATAAAGATTTTAATGTTGTATGCCACAGGGAACAAGCAGAATCTTTGCCTTTTCCTGTCTGCTGCTAAGTATATGTACTGTTTTGAGTATCTCTGCAGGACTTTTCCTTTGGGGTGAATCTGGTATCATTAAAAAAAAGTGCCAAGGGAAACAATATGATGGCTGTAGTTTAAGAGAGGAAAAAAAAATACATATTAAAAACCTCAATTAAACACAGCCTTTTAGAAATACCCACTAGACATTGAGAGATGCTTATTGTTTGCTGGCATAGTAAAGAGACTATATACTGAAAGTTGTAATGTTGAATTGTTTCTGCTTTTTTTCAGTTAGAGTTAGTATTTCCCACATAGATACAAATCACTATTATTTGAACTTCAACATGAGTGAGGAAAGTAAAGTTTCGGGAGTTGTTTATGAATAATTTATTTAATGTACTTATATCTCCCACCTTTCTTCCCAAAGTAGAACTCAATTAGTGTACAACAATGGTTCTTAACCAGGAGTCTGTTGATCCTGGGGTCCGTGGAACTCTCGCAAGTGGTTCACAAAGCCCTTCTGCTGGATACCAACAGGTATTGCTGCCATCATCTCCCTGCCAATGGTTGGTTCTTCTCAGAAAGGAGAGAAAAAGAAAGGAGGCAGTGTGCCTGTCTGCTCAGCTCAGCCTTATTCCTCAAGAAGGGTGGGAGAAGGAAATCCACATTGAGTTCCAAGCCAGGTGACAACATTCAAAAGAAGACTCTCAGATTCATCACCACCAGAAGGGAATCACCCAGAAAGTCCTGATTTTGTCCTTTCCTTCTGCTTCTCTCTCTTTCTGTCTGCCTGCTTCTCTCTCTCCCTCCTTCTCTCCTTTCTTTTCCTGGGTTCCCCACAGATGCAAGTAAGCTATCTAAGTAGAGGTTAATTTTTCATTTTGGAAGGGTGCCACCACTGCCGCCCACTAGCGCATGAGTTGCCTTGTTCTATTGTATCATCTATATGGCAGCAGGGGATGTGGGCACCAAGGGACATGGTGGCAGGCATGTGTGCGTGCTCAAACTGCTCCCTCATTTGCAAATGAGGGAGCAATGTTGGCATCTGTCCCTTGCCCCTGCCAGCACATCCCTGACAAAAGGGACACAGCAGCAGACATGTACATGCACCCAAACTGCTCCCTCACTTGCACAGTTTCAGCACACACCCTTGCTGCTGTGTCCCTGATGAGGCGTGTGTGCATACTCAAACTGCTGCCTCATTTGAAGACCCCTGATGAGTAACCTTAAATAAATATTTGAGTATTTAAATATTTAAATCTTACATTAAATCTTGGGGGTCTCCAGTAACAAATTATATTTACAGGAGGTGCTGGGTAAAGAAAAGATTAAGAACCACTGGCTTAAACTTTTAAACAAATGAGATAAAAAACCATAACTGACAGGTTTCTGACACTGAACACCTGAAGTGAAATTTCTTTTCCCAGTCATACCAGAAAAGATCTGTAGGCCTTGCTGATGAGTTAAGAATCCAACTTTATTCAGAGAAAGAAATTCATTTCTGTCCCCTATACTGACAGACCAGAATGGGGGCCCTGAGCCATAAGCTCATACTTTCTAACATAGTTTGTCAAGATCGCTGAGTCATTACAGCAAATCTCATGTGCTGGGAAAATTCCATCAACCTAACAAATTTAATAGAAATTTTGACTATAGGCTAGGCATCCACATGGTCATCAGTCTCCTTTAAGGTAAACAACTCTTCTTCAGTCTTTCTTAAGTAACCCATTCTCCAATTCCTTGACATCATAGCGACAAGATATACTATGTAACTTTCACAGTGTCATCTTCTTCTGGAGGAAATTTTCCTGAATCCAGGACCTATAATTTAAAAGGAATATAAAGACGATTCTGGTTTAGGCCATGAAAAGTCATGTTTGTTTCCCTTTTGCCACAAATAACGCCCAGTTATTTGCCCATCTGTGTGAGGGAAGCTTAACAAAGCAATTTATTTTCAGATTCAGTTCACTCTTCAGAACTTTTCCACTGTCTGGTGAACAAAAAATCCTGTTCCCCTTTCATTCCTTACCTCTAAATTCTTCACTGTATAATTACAGTCATGGCTATATATCACAACTACATGGTGCATGCACTACCAATTCCTGACCAATAATCAAAGAAGTAGACAAAAGGGGAGGTACAGAACTTCTAATTTCCAAAATTTTATCTATGTTCAGTGTCAGAGTCAAACTGGAAAGACTCCTGGTGCAACTGAATTAGCCTCTTTCCAAACTGCCAAACTGGAGTCTGAAGTAGGCAAGTGCAGCTCCCTAGTGAAAATTACGTGTTCAAAAAACCCCTATAGGCTTGGGATACCATTTTTCTTCTTGAAGATTTGGAATAAGAGATTTAGTATTGTTGGGTTGGGTTTTTTTCCTTTCCTCAGTGTAATTCAGTTCAAATCAGCAAGCATGTTTGTTCTCTTAAGTATATATTCCCATGAGACAAAATGTCATAATATTAGTATGCATCCTTTACCAGTAGTTATTTTAAACATAAAATATTTGAAGAATTTCTTGAAAGTTGTTGTGTGGGTTTTTATATGAGTTCACCTGGGTTCAATTTCCTCTCTGTGTCTCTCTCTTTCTTCCCTTTGAGCTCCAGCACTTCTTTTTCTCCTGGTTTAACGCCTGAGTGGCAAAATAGGAAGCGAATCATAGTATGTAATTAAGCGCTCTATATGCTTAATGTAAGTCATTAGTGCTACCAAGAAATTTGCTTTTGGCTGGAATCACTAGAGGGAAGCAACCTATTCAACAAAACTTTAGATATCAAGTAGAGTTGTAGATATGGTCAAAGTTGAAGGGGAGGGAAAAGTCTTTTGAAGAGCATGGAATTTTTCAAATTAAAAGCAATCTGAGATGCAAGGTTTGTGACAAATCGCACTTGTACCAAACCTTTTCGCAGACTGTGATGTGTTAGATTATTTTATGACAAGTAATGCAAAGCAATGCAGAGTTTGGCACACTGTGAATAGCTTGATCAGTATTCAGCACTAGGAAACTAAAATAAATGACGTTCTATGGAGCTGGTAGTGCTGGGTGAAGCAAAATATGAGGGGAGGGGAGGGAAATGAGGGTTATGGGATGAAATGCTTTGCTTTTCACAGAGGAATGATTCTTGCCTGCTGTGAATAAAAATAGCCATCACAAATAACACTGTTTGGCAGTGCTAATTTGATAGTTGAGTGTGCTTATGAGTGTTTAATGGAGTGGAGTGAATAATCCGTAGGGAACAATTTACTGAAATGTTTAGACCCTTTCCCCCGCTACACAAGAAATAACTCCACTAAGAATACTTGAATTTATTTGCTTTTATAATATTGTTTTAATCCTACCATCGATGATCAACCTAGTCTGTGAACCCAACTGAACCAGAAAATTTGGCTTTAAGCTGATGTTGCTCTGAAAGGAGAATGAGGGGAAGGAAAAGGATGTATTATACAGACTTCCAAACAAAGGCCTGTGAGATTATTTTATTCACAATACACACCTTTTCTATAGAAAAAAAAATGATGTGGCTGCTACTTTATAGAGAGACTTGATTTCTCAATTATGTTAGAAGAGTAGAGAGTTGCATGGTATGGGGTAGAAGATCTGGGAACAGTTTTTCAGATATGGCCTATGCATTTTCAGTGTGGCCTATGCATTCTCTAAAACAGAGCTTTCCACACTTTTCATATTGGTGACACACTTTTTAGAGATGCATCATTTTGCGACCCAGTAATTTCAGTTTTACTAGCAAACTGGAGGTTAAACTAATCCTTTATAAGAGATACAGACACATATATAAATAGCAATAACAAAATATATGGGGACACAACATATACCATGAAAACCTTTCATATATTTTTAAAAATATATGATTTATAAATAATAAACATACATTTCCAAGATTGTAGGCGACACATCTGCACACTTTAGGTGACACACTAACGTGTCATGGCACACCATTTGGAAAGCCCTATCCTAAAAGCTACATCAGATCTGTGTCTGGGACAGTCCAAGCTTAGGCTGGTAACTTCATGGTCAGGTAGGAATTTTTGACCATTTTGCACCTGATTGGCAAGATTATAAAATGATGGTCAGGCAATTTTTTTTTTTTAACGTACTTTGAATTGTATTCCTATGGAAATTCTGAACAATGACTCTGGAGATGTCTTAATCTAATTCAGTCACACTGATGAAATAGTAGGGGAAAATGTGAATGTTTGGGTTAATAGTGGGCACCTATGTATAGCTTTTGAATGAAAGGGTTTTCTTTAAATTGTAGCCTAGGTGGGACACACATGTGGGAAAAGGAAAAACTTTTGGGGAGGTCCTAGTCCCAGATTCTAAATCATGGGGCTTGGAGCAGGGACTGGCCGGAGAGAGTCTTCCTGGTCAAATAGTCAGGACAGCCAATGTTGGTCCATAGGACTATAGAAGGGTATCAGGGCCTGGGTGCTCACCCTGTCTACCACTTCCCCACCAGCTGAGAGGGCAGACAGGAAGAACCCATAGCCTCAGGTAAATTCTACGTTAGCTAGGCCTCACTGCAGAAGTTGGGTGCATTTAGGGCCCTTCCATACTATACTGTAATAGTGCTATTATTCCACTTTCAACATCCTGTGGAATTCTGGGGTTTGTAGTTTACTGAGACCAAAGAGCTCTTTGACTGAGAATGCTAAGTGCCCCTTAGCATTCTAAACTGCAAGCCCCAGGATTCCATAGGATGTTGAAAATGGAATAATAGCACTATAACAGTGTAGTGCAGAAAGGCTCTTTGTTTACCACATCAGTAGTGTCAGCCTCTTTATGTGCATGAGACAACTGGAAACATTTAGATATTTTGAAAAGAAAATAATAGCATTTATATGTAATCATGTAGAAGTTCTCCTTCCAGTAATATCCAATGCACAGTCAAGAGTATCCATATAAATACACTTTCTTTAGATTTTTCTTTACTAATTTATGGGCTAATGAAGGTTATTTATGTCCAAGATCATACAACAGTTTTTGAAAGGAATTCCTTTAGAATACTACTAATTAGAAGATTTTTAGAATGTATTACAAGTTATAGATACATCTATTCCCTTGCTACTTTCTGAATGAAACTCAGAATTACTTCCTGAACGTACTTCAAAATTGTCATTGTGTGCCTTCAAGTTGTTTCCAACTTATGGAGACCCTAATGTGAACCTACCATGAGATTTTCTGGAGCTAAGACTGTGATATGCCCAAGGTCACCCACTGGGTTTCCATGGCTGACCAGGGAAGCAACCCTGGTCTTCAGAGTTGTAATCTTAACACTCAAACTACTATACCACTCTGATTCTCACTTCAAAATTACTACCTGAGTATGAATATAACTCAGAATTTAAAATTGTTTGAAAAATTCTTTTCACACATTTATGGGAAGCGTATAGATCTCTTTTTGAAACAGCTATGCTGGTTTTCTGGTTCAAAGTGCTGGTTATGCCCTGTAAAGCCCTGTACAATATCAGGGTTGTCTGAAGGAGTGTATTTCCCTATCCAAGCATTCCCAGGTCTTACAATCTTCAGGAGAGAGGTTTCTCTTCAATCCACCAATCCATCAATCCATCTTCACATGTTTGTCTGGTGAGGACAGAAAAAGAGAACCTTCTGCATGGCTGCTCCTAGGTGATGGAATTCTTTACTTGCTCAGTTGAACCCCTCTCTGTTCTCCTTCCAGTGGAACACAGACTTTCCTATTGAAATTGTCCTTGAATGAGTTGGGCAGAAACATGTTCAATGTGTGTGCTGTATTTTTAAATATGTAATATATGTTGACTGTGTATTTAGTCCTTTCAATTTAATGTTTTAATTGGATTCGTCATCTGATGCTTTTTAACTTTTATAGTACATATTCCTGTAGCTATTTTTAAAAACTTGTATTGTAAACTGTTTGGGGTCCCATACTGGAGAAAAGGTGAGATGTAAATTAAATAAATAAATAATGAAAATAAGGACCTTGAGTTTAGTAGCCCATTTAATTCAAATATTCTTTACCCACTGTGTCTGAATGCAGTTTGGAATTGTAAGCTTATAAATGAACTGGTCTGGACAAAAAGAAGGCAGATGATAGATGGTTACATAAAATGTTTCACCTGTGAACACTTTTTAAAACCTTTGAATATCACAGATCCATGTCTTCCACCACCATTTCTTCTTGATCTGCACTCATTCCACTAAGTGTGTGGGTAATATGTTAGGTATGCATAAATGTGGACATTTTATTCATATTATTTTCTGCAGAAAAACTATAAAATGAATTTAATAGCTGCATGAACACTGTTGTGTGACACAGTGTTATAAAAGTAAACACTCACAACTTGTATAGTATATGCCTGAGATAATTTTCATTGGTAACAGCCCAATATGATAATGTTAATAGGAATATGGCCTGAGGAGTACAGCCATCAGATTACTGGGTTGTATCTAAAGATGCTTTCTCTTAAGATACTTCCAGTTTCTTTAAATGAGGGATACTTGACCAGATGTCTTGATCTAAAAGCAGTAATTTCCAAATTGCCCATTAGTGTAGTTTACACAGCACCAAACTACTAGACATTCCTGTCTACTTTTCCTTAACTAATTGAGAGAGCTCCAAGGTGAAACTCTAAAACTGCACTTCATTATATTTTCTAATTACCTCGGGAGATGCTATTAACTTGAGCAAAAGTGAATTACAGCTTATATGCACAAATTGAAGGCAGAAAATGAGCTGTCCTTTGTTTCAGAGAGAGTCAAGCCTATTAGTTGGCTGTTTTGAGAACTTCTGAGGGTTTTTTCCCTTAAAAAAACAAAAAAACAAAGGAGAAAATAGATACAGAGATGAGAGATTTAACTAGTCTTGTTGAATTGTAGCTGTCTCTTCATCATGCTTCATAAAGCTCATGTAATATGACCTTGAATTAAAGGACTTCCACTCCAAAACAGAAAGTAATTGCATGTCTGGTGTTCAAATCATAGTGTTAAAATGAAATTAGCCCTGCACAGGAGGAGATATTACAAGGGAAAACATCCCATTAATTGTCTGTAAACCTTTGGAGTATACCCTTATTTTTCAAACTGATGAAATGACTGTAGTATAATGTGAGCTGCCTATGACAGTTTGAACATATTTGACAAAATCCAGTAAAATTTGAAATACTGGTAAATAACACAAGGTGTGGTGAAGAGGAATCCAACATTGTCCTAATTTCAAAAAGTTTAGAAAACATGGAAGCATTGTGAGGAAATTTGTTTATGAGCCAGTGTTTTGGATCTAGCATTTACTGAGAACTGCTGACATTCACTTATCTGTTGTAGATGGATGCACCAAAGAAATACGCAATTTGCATCTTTCAGTAACAATAAAGCCTTTGAGAGTCCATGCCAGTTAGGATTACAGCCAAGGCAAATTAAGTGTTGGGGAAATCTTTAGAATCATGAGATTGATGTGTAAACAATTGTTTTAATGTGCACTTTGAAAGTTGATCAGATGTTAATACATTAATAGAAAACTTTTTAGAAAATAAATGTTATGCATTTATGTGGAAATTAATTCATATGCTTATTCTTGGCAACTTTACTGTTTCTTCATACCAATACCTAGTGGCCCTGATTTGATTAGCTAGTTTTGTGCACCCATACAGATCCACAGCTTGATGTGCGACCCTGTTAAAAGATGGATCCAGCTAACTCTTTGGCTGCAAGATGAATTCAGGATAAATATTTGCATACGTCATCTCTGTATAAGGAAGACTGTGCATGGTCTTGCAGGTCAGGATAAGATGTTTTTATAGTTTTGGTTTGTTTTACAGTTGAGTCACAGCTCAGTGATAAAGCACATGTTTTACATGCTAAAAGTTTCAGTTTAAATCCTTAGTATCACCATGTGAAAAGCTCAAGTAATAGGTGATGTGAAAAGACCCTAGTGAACATACTACCTACAGTAGTTGCTGGATGCTACCAGTGTCCAACCTATAGAAGAAGAAAGTGACCTCTGTGACATCATATAAAATAATTGATTCATTAAGCCTACAGCTCTCCATACTGTAATGAAAGAAACTTTTATGTTTGTTAAAGGTGTTGAACCCCAATAGGTCCCAAGGAAGACAAAACCACTATCTCCTACTCTCGGATCTCCTTAATAAAAATAAAATAAAATTGAACCACTGGCACAAAGATAATGAGTGGACCATCACATGAGGAACACTTTCATTGCTATTGTAATTAAGCACAGGACTAAAATATTTTCAAATACCATGATTTCAATAAAAGATAGAACGTGAAAGCTGTGTGGAGCTGTGATATGAAATTATTGAATAGAAAATGACTGGAGCCACTTACTTAGACCATAGAAAATCAAAGCTGCTTTGAAAGTCCTCTTTGATAACAAAAAATGGGAAAAGTCCAAGACAAACAATTGACAATATCAATTCTTGCATTATTATAAACTGTTTGTCAGGTGTCACTGAAGGAGTAATGGTGATAATACCAAATTGAGTAAAGTAGATTGCAGTTTTTAAACTGAGACCAAATTCTGCAGTAAACCCAGCAATCACAAGTCCAAAGAATTTTTGTCTTGGTCTGTAGCAAACGGCTGCTTCAGACTGACTGATGCTTCACACACGCACGTACTGTCTCCTCCCCTTAATCCCATGTCTGTAATTCATTTCCTTGCAGACATGGACCTCAAAATATAAATGAGTTGCTAAGGGGGCTTGTCAATGAGGAGATAATTTTGTCACTAACAGTGAATTTAATTAGACAAGCTCTTTTAAATTAAAACACACTTTCAAAGGAAGGCGGAAAGAGCAGGTGGCAGTCCCACTTTCTTGAGCAAACAGAGTTTTATGCTCCATCAATCAATTGTTTAAGAATATGTCATTGGAGACAATAATGTCTTAAAACAAATTCATCAATGGTAGATTTCCAAAGTTGTCTGGGATAATTCTGTTGGAAACTTCCATTGGAATTTGGATTTCAAAAAATGGAACATCTAGTCTTTTTTTTTACTGCCTTTTTAAAAAGAAATCTTCAGGCCCAGTTCATAAATTTGGTCTGTTTATAAATAGCCACATCAGCTAGCAGAGTGTCTGTACTTAAGAAATCAACAAATGTTCAACAAGGCTACAAATCACTGCCATCAGGGGACAAACTGAATTTTAAATCAAGGTACCAAAAGATGAAAGTGCATGCTACTGCATAATGGCCTTGGATCACACACATTTGGTTATCCACACTGAAATAAATGTGCTGTGTAGCAGTGAAAATACTAAAAATAGAATCAGCGTCATTTTTTTTATTTTTTATTTTTTTGTGGGATGGGTTGGTTTGGTTGGTAAAATCTCATGCTAAATCACGGCATACCACCCCTGCCAAACAAAAACAACAACAACAACAACAACAACAACAATAACAACAAAAAGACACAATACAGTATAGACTATTGCTGCTACTATACAGTTAGTGCTAGATAAATGTTAAATACATTATCTCTAACTACCTGACAGAGCCTCTAAGAAACGCCATCAGAAAGCAGAAAAGCATAGAACTTTTAAGTAATGCAGTCTTTGGTATGAACACTGGATTGTAGTAAGTATGTTCTCCGTTATCGTTTGCAGAGTTTAGGACATATAAAGAAACATAGCAGAGGAAGCTAAATCCTGATGAGGTGTAAGAACAGTATGAAAGTGATTCTGAACAGTAGTGTCCACTCTGTTTTGAATCTAGCTACATTACCTCAGAAAAAGTGAGTCCACAGTGTGAGTATAATGGCAGCTCATGGCTTCCATGTCAGTGGGGCACAGAGCCTACTCAAGGTTTTAATCTGAATTTTAAAGGAGCTATCCAAATGTGGAACCCATAGATTCAGCATCTTGGATAGCTGCTTTAAAGTTTGGCCCAAAGCCTTCAGTGGTTTCACAATCCCATTGACATGAAAACCACTAGCTACCATTAACTTCATGGTGTTCTACATCCATCTTTAATATTAGACACCAGGTGCCATGCCAGTCCCAGAAGTCAGGTACAAACACAGACAGGATCCTCCTGAACAGCCACAACAAAGAGACATGAATTGCACAATATTTAGTGCACCCCAGTATAGATTTAGTGCACCTCAGTGTAGCCCACAACACTCAGAACATTTATATAGAGAAGATGTATCAATTAGGCAATCAGCTGGAGGAGGCTTCTGGCAAATAGATACAAGAGGCAGGGTAGGGAGAAGTTCGTTGCAGACAACTGATATTTCTGGTGGAAGCACTATGTTTTTCTTTTGATTTTTGGCTCGTGTTCCTGGAAAACTTTGACTGTCTTTTTGTCTGTTGATTACTCTGCTGGATACTCCCTGGAACTGACACTCTGAAGTCATCACTGACTTGGACTGCTAGAACAAAAATGGTAACTGACTGATAAGCTTTTGTAAGCCTTATCTATGGCTGCTACTATAGAATCTATTGGAGGACTGTGAACTATGAATGGTTTTCTGGAACAGGATACCCAGGTGGCCTGCGGTAGGCTGAATCTGCCACCAGCAGCTATACCTTGACAAGGTTAGGTAGGCCACCAGAGTTGTTGTCTGGTGACTTCTCCATTGCCATTGTGGAATTGCAGGATATCGACAAACAACTTATATTTTCCCCATAATATTATTGCTGCATCATACACACTCTCCTTACCCTATTATCTTGCTACTATTCCAGTGGAGGACAGGATTCTGCTACCATGCTTATAATGGTGGAAGAGTAAAGATCAGACTCCTAGCAGCTTACCTTGAAGAGCATTCAAGTTTTTTCTAGCTTTATCAGTCAAAACAAAACAGATTTAAAAACAAAACAACAACCTTGGGTTTGAACTAGTCCCTCTGTAAGGTAAGCTCAGAAAAGCTGAGTGCTGCCAAAATGACTTTACTCTTCCTATCATCCAAACGTCCTTTTCCCTTCCACACAGTGAAAGAAAACTTCCAAATCACCTCTTTGCTCATCCCACCCAATCCGCCAGGACTGCTGGCTTCTCTCCCAAGCTTGCCCATTTAAGTTCCTGTTGCTCAAAGTGGGAAGAAGACAAAGCCTTTTCTTCCTCGGCATCTCTTAAGCTGCTGCTGTGCTACATAATGAAATTTGTGAGTTGTGGTTTACACAAGAACTCCTTACATTTGAATTCACCATTCTGTAGAAATGTTCCATTTCCCAGAACTTTTTGTGTTTTGCATGTTGTTTGACAAATCTTGTTGCAATGGAGATTTCCTCATTTCACTCACAGCAGCTTGAAGATGTTGTTGTTGCTGCTGCTGCTTTATTAGAGCTTGTTGCAAGGATATGTGGTTGAAAATGGGAAACGGGTTTAGAAGCCACTGGTGAGTTGGAGGATGTGGAATTATTCTCTGGCTCCAATTTTAGTTGGCGCCAGAGAAAAATTATGGCATCATGATAAGTGCCTTATACTTGAAATGAACATTACCACCTCCTGTTTCAAGCCAAGAAATACATGGTTTTATTTAATTTTGTTTTATTTATTTTGAAAATGTTTGCACCGCTTTTCTGCCTTCATTGGCATTCCAGATAGATTAATGGAATCACAAACACCCCAAACCTGTATAGCAACATAAAACAGCAACAGAATGAGAAAAGATGTCATTCTACATTTGGGGGGGAAAAACAGTTTAAAATTATGATCAGCAGATGCAGACAAACGAACCAAATAAATAATTTTATTAAATTCTCAAAGCAGGACAGGCTTTGTATGGTGGTTAAAAGGATGATAATGAAGACATTCCCTTGGGATGGAGTTCCAAAATCAGGACACAACTACTGAAATCATGACAGCTTATCAAAATTGTCTCATTGGACTGCAACTCCTAGAGTCCCCCAGCTTGCATAGTCAGTTGTAAGTCAAAATGTAACATTTCTATACTCTGGAATAGCTCTATCTGTGAAGTAGCTAATTGCCTAACAATCATAGGTGAGGACATTTGGAGAGGCATGTAAGTAGTATCTTGGCTGCTGGGCAGGCTTATGTGAGCCTAGGCAATACTTCAGATACTGGTCCCTGTCTATCTGTTGCAAAGGAGTTCCATGATCTGTACTTTTGGGTCTCTAATGATCTACAATTATCTCTAAACACAGAGCAGCAGCAAGATTGCTACCCAGGGCAACATACAGACAACTCAAAATGCAATCTTAAAGGAAATACATTGGCTGCCTATTCACTTCAAGTCTGAATTCAAGGTGATGGAGATGGTGATGGTAATGGTGATGGCACTTGAAGCTCTGAGAGGACTGGGTTTTCAGTGCTTCAAGAAGCACTTCGTCTTTTATATATCTGAACAAGGGTAAAGATCGCAAATGTTGACTGCAGTAGCATTTCCATCTTACTTTCCTCCTTCTTTGCTTTTGGTTCTTGATCTCCTGAAAACAGCAGGCAATAAGAATATCATTATAAGATCAGCAACAAATCAGATACATTACTTCATCACCTTTGTTCTCTGGTATGATTCTTGAAGCATGTGATTTGTATGAAATGGATAGGATATTAACTTTACCCAGCAACTATCCACATGAAATTATTCCAAAGTAGACTGCAGCACTGTCCCCACTTACCTTGGAATGAAGCCCATTGAGCTCAGTGGGACTTATTAAGGAGGAATGTTCAAGACTCATAGTCAAAATAATAATAATGTGACTGTGGCATCTACTCACATTTTGAAATTCAACTTTTAGTTTTGTTGTCTGTAAGTTAAAGTAGAATATAGTACTGAGTTACATTGATCTGTGACTTCACTAAACTACCCATGTCTGGCTTGTAGATAGTGCTCAATAGGCGGTTTCTGGAGTGTTTTTTCATAGAAATCTAGAAGTCTTAAAAGTGAAACTTTATATTCGGAGGCGCAATCTGTTTTTCAATCTGTGCTGCCTGGGGACACTTTTGTAGTGTTGGTGTGATAATTTCTAGAGCATCCTGCTTTTTTATTTAAAATATCTTTAACAAGATTACTTGCTAGAAGCCAGTCTGCTTTTTGTAAATAAACTGTTTTTCTATGAAATAAATTTTCAAACACATAGATTTTTTTTTAAAAAAAAAAGACACAGAGAAAAACTTGAATCATGCTCTTGGATACATGTTAATTATTTTCTTTTGATGGCTGCAACTTTGCTATTTATTGAATTTTGTTTTTGATGGGATGCCCCATTTTAAGCCAAACATTATCTAAAGTGGGAGTCTCTGATCTTCACTGAAATCCTCCATCTGCTGTCACCAAGAGAAGAGTTCTCCAAAAAGTGGGAGTTACCCCAAGACGTTTTGCTATTTGCAGTAAAGAACAAGGTGACTGTTATATCAATTCCATGTAGAGAAGCCCAATGGTAGTTGAATTGAATTGTACTTCAATACTGGTAATACAATAGTGTCCTTCAGCAAACTTCAGGTAGCAGGCTAGTTTACCTGCTACCTGAAGTCCCAAGATGACTGTGTGGAGTTCTGTCCTCCAAGGGAGGAAAACAGCAAAGGAGACCTGAAGAAACAGCCAGAACACTTCGATCACTGTTTTGTATTATCTCCCCACCTGTCTCTCTCTGCCAATGGTATAATTGGCCCTGCCTTGGGTTTAAATACCCTAAAGGTATCAGATCCCAGCTGACCTTGGAAGCTAAGAAGGGTCAGCCCTGGTTAGTACTTGGATGGGAGACCACCAATGAATAGCAGGTGCTATAGGCTGTATTTCAGAGGGAGGTACTGGTTAAACCACGTATGAATATTTGTTGCCTAAGAAAACCCTATGAATTTCATGGAGTCACCATAAGTCAATAGGTGACTTTAAGGCATGTACATTCAACCCATAGCAGAAAGTTAAAAAAAATTCAGGCTTAAACTGTTTTGAACAGAATCTAGGTAAACTATGCTGTTTTTGACTTGGCTCATAGTAGTTTGAACATGGCTGCTCACTTCTTCCAGCTCTCATGATCTGAATTCTTGGCTCATCTTAAATAGGTTCAACACTGGGAAGAAACAGCAGTGGGCACAGCTAGCTATGGAAGTTTAGGAATGTCTCTTTCTGACAGTTTTCAACACTAAAATTGAAAATAATCTATCAGAGATTTTTCAAATATACTCACTGAGATTCAGAAAAGTCTTCAGATAGTTCTACCAGTATTCTGGTCAAATAAATTCAACATTTTCAAACATAAGGCAAAGATGGTCCTCTGATCAAAGAAGCTGTGTGCAAATTCAGAGGCTTGCCAAAATAATTATTTGTATCCATCCCCAATGCTTTTTCTTAACAGGAGATTCCATAAGACAATCTTTTTGGATTTCTTCCCACACTGATTTGATGCCTGGTGTTCAAAGAAGTGGCCTGTAACATGCTCAGTCTCACAAGTGCATTCAACCAGTATATGTATACTGTGCTCACATAAACTGCCTGCTGAGCTAATGGATTCTTTTTTCATTCTGTTATCCATTCCAAAGTATGGGAAATATACCCACATAAGGGATTTCAGCTTGTATAGTTGTGCTATAACACAGGCAAAAGTGAACTAGTTTTTTTTTTTAATAAATCACCACCAGAAGCTGATATCAAGGGTATCATGAACATAGCATTCTATCTTGTACAAAAACAAAGCTGGGAAATATTACTTTTTGGACCTCAGTTCCCAGAATCGCCTACCAGCCTGGCCAGATTTGAAGAACTGATGTCTAACAAGCAAACTTTTCCTTGTACCATACATCATCAAAGGCTTGTTCTGTCTCTTCCTGTCTTCTATATTCAGTATTGTTTCAGTATACTGAGAATATTCAGACTGGAAAAGGTCTTTCTTAGCATTCGCTACCTGATCCTTTCAATCTGAAATAGTGAACTGTGCTTATGACCTTTTCTATGCAAAGTCAGTGCTTTTCCATTGAGATATGTCCTCTTCCCTATAAAAGGTACAGAATAGGGGAGAATAGTGTCAGTTGCTCAGTTTAGTTCACTGAAAATAGCTGTTTTCTTTTTTGGATTCTTTCATTTTTTAAAAAAAAGAAACCATGTTTCTAGGCCCTGTGAGGAATGCCTAGTTAAATCTCAGAGTACGCAGCATAGCTCTTTGCCCTCTATCATCATTTAGCTTTCTTCTGCTTATTTTTCTCCTCTCTCCTTCATACTGCTTCTTGCAGATTAGTTAAATGGCCCAGTATTGCTAACAGGCCTTTCTCTGGCCCTTTTCGCATGTTTTTTTTTTTTTTGCTCAAGCACCCCTTGAGTGTCGCGCGAATGGGAGCATTGCTCCGTATGATGCACTCCCACTCGCGCGACGCTCACGAGGCTAAAGCAGGGGGCGTGCGCATGTTTTGATTTTCGACTTTAAGCTGAAAATACTGCGTGCTCACGCAATGCTTGCGGCACCCTCGCACACTTACCTGTGTGCGGTGCTTTGGCGAGCAGGAGTGGTCATGCTTCCTTCCCCCTGTGCAGCCTACAGCTCCCAGACTGCGCTGCGGAAGGAAGGGGTGGGGCGCGAGTGCCACAGTTGCGCTACAAGGAAGGTGATGCAGGAGGCAAAAAGGGCTGTCATGAGCAGCTTGCGTGAGTGGCTGCTCGCGCAAGCGCTGCTCCCCACTGCCGCAACGAGGTAAGGTGCGAAAAGGGCCTCTGATCAGTATCCCTGTGAGTTAAACTTGGGTGCAGAGTGAGCTGCAGAGCTCCTTGTGCCTCCATTTCATGCCTTCAGCACCAAAACTTACAGTCCGTCTGGTATTAATTCTGTGGCTCCAGAAAAGCAGGAAAGAATTAAGGGCTTGAACCCTGTTGTTAGTCCCAGTTAGCTGATTTATTTCCACTAAGAGTTGTTGTTTGTGCCTTAAAGTCTTTTCTGACTTGGAGATATTCTAAGGTGAATCTGTCATAGAATATTCCTGGCAATTCCTGTGGCTGAGAGAATATGACCTGCCCAAGCTCTGCCAGTGGTAACCCACCTGGTGGTTTCCATGACTAATCAAATTTACCATGACTCTTTTCACACCTTACCTTTTCATAGTGCTGGCTGTGGGGCTCACATGAGCAGCCTCCAGTGAGAGGCTCTCATGTCCCAGTTCCTTCAGCTCTGCAGCTGCCACCCACTCACGCAAGAGCCCCCGCCTCTTCCTTTTGAAGTGCAGCCTGGGACCTTCACAGGCTGCACTGGACAGGAAGCACGACTGGCCCAGCTCCCAAGGCTCCTCATGCAAGGTAAGTGCATGTGGGGCCCCGGAGCAATGTGCGACCACACATCATTTTTGGCTTAAAGCTGAAAATGAAAAAGTGCATGAGCGGTCCCTTCCAGGCCCTGGAGCAACACACAAATTTGAGTGCGTCGTGTGGACCACTCCTCACATGTGTGCAACACTCAAGGGGCTGTTTCTCATCAAAAATGCTGTGTGAAAAGGGCCATGTGTTAATCACTGTTCAGCAGTTGATTCAATAAGTCTACTATAGTTGGATCTAGTTGGATCTATTTGAGCTAGATGTATGGGCAGTTTGATTACTGTTTTGAATGTCTGCTGCTTCCCTCAATGAATGTCAGGACCATGAGTAGACAATCTGATGCCTTCCATATTTTTTGAACTTAAAATATTAGGGACAAACTTCATATTCCTTGACTATGGCCACATTGGCTACAGCTAGCTGGACCTGTAAATGAAAACCTCAGAAATGGCTGTCCAAGTTGCCTATTACTCTGTTAACTGCTAAATGTATGGAAATATTTCATTGAAAATCCTGGTACTTGAAGTGAAGTGAAAGTTATTTCTATCTCACAATGTTTCCCCATTCTCATACATTTGCTAGTCTTTGATGTTGTGGTCATGCAGTGATGTACATGCACCTTCAAAATCACAGTGGAGCATCTCTTATTTGCTTGCTTGCTTGGTTGAGCCATTGGCTTTTATATAAGCAAATTATTATTTATCATTACTAATTTCTCTGGCAGTATTTGAATCTTTCACTTTCTACACTTAATTCATCAGAAAGTTAACTACTCACATTATGTAAGGAAGCTGAAGATTGAATAATGAAAGTCTGTGTGCTGAAACATATTCCTTTTTATCTAAGAGGTTCACCACCAACCAATCTATAATTATATTACTGTTTAACAGAAGAAAATACTGTGGTTTTTAAAAGACAGCAACAATGCAACAACAATGGAAGGATATTACAGAGAGGTGTGTGTGTTTAGTGCCTGTGGTTAGGTCATCTGTTCAGTCAAGGTGAGAAAACAGATTATCAGCTGACAAGCTTAACAACTGAAAATGCAAACAATGCCAATAATTACCCAAATGAATGGTACAGTTTTGATGCTTTGTCATGGAAAGATCAGTGTGGCAATGCATCTCAGAATGAATTAATTACTTCCCTAATAATGACTTCCAGCAAAGAAAGAAATGCAGCTCTTCTCTCCCCTCTCCTTCCCCCTACAGTTTTAATAATGCAAGTCTGACATGTTAACAATCGGGCACATGCTCATTCATTCTAGCCTGATCTCAGCTGTCTGATAATGGCTTCAGAAGGATGATGAGTGGAATTGAACATCAAGGGATGTTCTTTGTTGATGGAAGGAACCAGGAATGTATTTTCAATTTGCAGTTTGCAGATGAGACATCAGAAGCACTGCTTCAGGTTTGATACCCGCTCCGTTGTTACCACCAATCCACCAACCTCAGAGGTCAAGGATTCTTTTGTGATGGATATGTGTCCAAGTGCCTAAGTGCCCTCCCCCCTAGAAATTTGATAAAGAACATAAAAAGGTCTGACTGTGTGCATGAGAATTTCAGTGTTAAGTGTCACAATTCTGATCATGTGCATCCTTGGTTTTAAGATGAATATTCTCAAAACTTTGTCTTTTTCACCTACACTTTGATACTAACCACTGTCATAGCTGCATCCTGTGGCATCCTTGGATTTATTGTTTAGCGAGCATTAGAGCTCTCTGGGACAGCATTTTAAATACATTGTGGAACTGCAAATTCCAATTGAATAGGATGGAGTTGTGGTTAAACTGGTATCAGAGTACTATTATTGTGTGTTGTGAAAAAGTGTACATTCCCAAGTCAAAAGCTGAATCAGATGGAGAGATATAGGCATCTCACCAGTTGTATAAAGGACAAAACAAATGTCCAGAAACAGGAATCTGACTTCTTCAGATTGCATCTTTTCAGTGGAAGTACATATTTTAATGTTTGAATGCTCCCCTTTATAATAAAAGCACACAGACAAATGCATCCTACATGAATTAATTGCAAGGCAGGGAAAATGTTTTTCTTTATTTATATTTATTATATGTTTATTATATTAATTGAATAAAAATAAATAAAATAGGAAAAATAATGCCAGTTTATCTTTCTTCTTTTCATTGCATAGAATTTATTATTGTTCCAAAAAAATATTCATAAACACACTCTTCTCTACACACTGGCCAATAATTCATAACAATTACATATTAAATTGTATGTACTACCAGTTGATATTCAAAGAGATAACTGTGTTAGTCTGGATCTGTACACAAAGTGATATCATAGCACCATTGAGACTAACTGAGAGAAAGAGGTTTGTAGCATAAGCTTACCATAGACTGAATCTACTTTAATGATATATGAGATTTATTGTCCCGGTATTCAGTAAATAAGCTGAGTTTTTGACCAAAAAACCCCCAAAACACAAAAAGCCCACAGGTATTATCCTTTCATTAGCACGAAATGGGTCATCTTTGCTATAATGGATGCCATGTTTCACATGATATTTTTTTCTAATATGTTACTTTTTTAATGTAATGAGACCTTGAAACATTGTATAGGCATAAGAATTCAGACATACACCTGTAATGTTATGATTTATCCTTCTGTGTGCTATAGAATCATAGAATCATAGAGATAGAAGAGATCACAGAGGCCATCGAGTCCAACTCCCTGCCATGCAGGAACACATATCAAAGCATTCCCAACAGATAGCTATCCAGCTTCTGCTTAAAAACCTCCAGAGAAGGAGACTCCACCACACTCTGAGGTAGCATATTCCACTGCCAGACAGTTCTGACTATGAGGAAGTTCTTCCTGAGGTTCGCATGGAATCTTCTTTCCTGCAGCTTGAAACCATTGCTCCTTGTCCTGGTCTCTGGAGCAGGAGAAACAAGCCCACTCCCTCATTGACATGACATCCCTTCAAATATTTAAAGATGGCTATCATGTTACCTCTTAACCTTCTCTTCTGCAGACTAAACATACCCAGCTTCCTAAGCTGCTCCTCATAGGACATGGCTTCCAGACCCTTCACAATTATGGTCGCCCTCCTGTGGACACATTCCAACTTGTTGATATCCTTCTTGAATTGAGGTGCCCCGAACTGGACACAGTATTCCAAATGAGGCCTAACCAATGCAGAATAGAGTGGTACCATTACCTCCCTCAATCTAGACACCATACTCCTATTGATGCAACCCAGAATCATGTTGGCTTTCTTGGCTGCCTCATCACACTGCTGACTCATGTTCAGCTTGTGATTTACCAAGACTCCTACATCCCTTTCACATATACTGCTATCCAGCCACATGTCCCCCATCCTATATTTGTGCGTTCCATTTTTTCTGCCTAAGTGTAAGACCTTACATTTCTCTCTGTTGAAATTCATTTTGTTAGCTTTGGCCCAGCTCTCCAATCTGTTAAGATCATTTTGAATTTTGATCCTGTCCTCTGGGGTATTAGCAGCCCCTCCCAATTTGGTTTCATCTGCAAATTTGATCAGCATGCCCTCTACTCCTTCATCCAAGTCATTGATGAAGATGTTGAAAAGTACTGGGCCCAGTGTTTATAGTGTACTGTTGTTGTTGCTGCTGCTGTTATTCTTGTGTGCCTTCAAGGCATTTCTGACTTTTGGGAACTCTAAGGTGAATGAGGTTTCCTTGAGAAATGTGTTCAGAGGGGGATGCCCTGCTTTCTTCTGAGGCTGGGAGAATGTGACTTATCGAAGGTCACCCAGTGTGTTAGCCCACCTATATACTATGTCCAGAGGATCATAATTATTTTATATCAAACATAGTGAGCCATAGAAATCTCCTGGAAGGACACATAGGCACTAGAGCTATGGATACATATCAAAGGGTAGCCCTGTTTCCTGTCACACATCCTTGGTGAATCTGGAAATGGTTCTTACAGATCATTTGAATGGATTTTCAGCAATAATAGCACCAACAGGAGACAAGAGGTCTCTGGGATCAAATTAACATTTCAAACAGGCAGGAATGTGACACCTTGGAGGTATGCATCCTCGGATGAGATAGTCATCTTGCATGGAACTACAAGGATGCCTGGATGTATTTTCTTTGAACTGCAAAGCTGAGATCCATCTTCATAAAAATGCAGACATCTGGTCGCCAGGACATATTCAGCACTATAACTAGAACCCCTTTTTCTCGTCTATTTTGGAGTTCTCCCAGATTCGCAAACAATGCCTCTGCCAGTGGAAAGCTCCCCTCAGCACTGCCCCCGAGGCTGAGTTGGGCTTTCCCCTTGTTTTTTCCCAGCCGAAGTCTTCTGGATTGGTACAGTATTACCTCAAACCCTTATTTCTCTCTCTCTCTTAATTTTCAACTCCTTCTAAATTTCTGTAGCCTTATATGCTTGTGGGAGTGAATGCAGCTGAGTGATTGTATAGATTTTAACATCTATTTCAATAAAATACTTAAATTTGAACAGTTAGTCTGATTCTCTGTGATCCAGCTCCATAAACGCTGGACTCAAGATCCTTAATCACCCTGCCCTCTTTGCATTGCTACAGCAGTGTTCACACGTAATTTTCCCGACAAGTGATAATTTTGACAAACAATGGGAATCTCCCTAAGGGACCCCCAGCAAGCAGGGTAATAAGTGGGTTTCTATGGCTAAGCAGGCATTCAGATCCTAATCTCTCTGAGTCCTTAACATGTCACCAAAGTCACTACACTATCCTGACTGTAGGCAAGAATAGAAACTACCCAAATGAAGGGAAGGTATCATTCTGCCTTATTCTTTATTGGCTAGGTCTCATCTGGAGGACTGTGGGCACTGACAAACTGGAGTTGCTTGGGAGGAGAAACAAAATAAGATGGTAAGGGGTCTGGAAAATTATGGAGAACAATTGACAGAGCTGGCTGTATTTAGCCCAAAGGAAAAAATAAATAAAAAAAATAAGTGGAAAGGTAGAAGTTGCTTTCAAATACCTGAAGAACAACTATGAAGAAAATGAAGGCTGCTTGTTCTATATTGTTGCAAGAGGCATTGGAAATAATATTGTTTTCTGTGCAGAAACCTTGTTTTCTCTGCAGAAATATTCTCTGCTCTCTGTTTTTTCTGTGCAAATTTTTTTTTTAAAAAAAACCCAACATGCATTCATTTATTTATTTATTTATTTTTGCACAGATTTAATTTTGAACTAGGAATAATATTTGGAAACTGAGCAGTTTTCAATGACTTTCTTGCAGCAAAGAGAAAAATGGTGTAATTGTTTGGTCTTATGCAGAAGAACAAACTTTACAAAGTTTTACATCCCTAGGAGAGAACTGGACTGGATGACTTTCAGTTTTTCTTAACTCTAGAGGATGTGCCTCATGAGTTTGTTTTGACCCTTAGACAATATTAAGAACCCAGATGGGATGTCCCTACTGCAGCTTTAAGTTCTAATGGCTTCAATAGTATTCTCATAGTCCCCCCTTGTATGTTAAACAAATCTGCTTCAGATCCCTCTCTTTCTCTCCTGCTATTCTCAACTCACCACAAGGCCCAGCAGTGGTGTACATGGGGCAGCAGGCGGGGGAGTGCCACTCAGGTGGCACTTTCTTGGGGCACCGCTGCTTGGGTGTCCATCCTGAGAACTCTCTCTCTTTATGCCACCTGGGTGCCATTCTGTCTAAACCCACCCAGGACTGGAAACTGAACCCAGCTGCCTGGCCACCTGGCCACCCACTGTCCCAGCTACCTGCACAGAATCCCTGGGTGGCACACCTTGCCCACGGCTCAACAGCCCACCAGGCCATGGCCACAGTGGTTCCCCAAATTGCTGGATGGCTCCTGGCCTGCCAGCCTGCCCTTTCCTGTCTGGCCCTCGCTTGTTGACACCCTGCCCCCTTGCTCCAGTACTGCCTCCTGGTGGAAGGGAAGCAGTGCAGCTCGGAGGAGGCAGGAGAGTGGGAGATGGTGGGGGCGGGGGCTTGGGAGGTCTTCACTAGGTGACTCGCTGCTCCTTCCAATCTTTTCCCAAAGTGGGTGGGGCTGTCCTGCTGTAGCTTGGGGGTGGGGAGTGGTCCTCCCCAGGCGGCAAAAGCTCTAGCTATGTCACTGTAGCCCAGATGTCACCTACTTGCCGTCTTTTTTTCCTGGATGATAGATCCAAAAATGAGAGCTTGTTTAGTAGACATACATCTTCCCACCACACTCCCTCTATCTGCTCTGCCTCCACTCACAATCATTGCTCCACCTTTTCTCTTTGGGTCTGCCTGTAATGCCATCAGCAAAATTAAGGGGCAATGGACCACACAGTTGTGGTTCATTGAGTGCTGAATCACTCTTTAGCCCAAATGTGTTCACTTCTAGTTGAGCCACATGTAGTTAGCATTATTGTTCCAACTTGTCTGAAATGACAATACTCTCTAAAGTTTGATTCAAGATTCTTTCCTAACTGTTGCCTGAAGATACGAGGGATTGAATATGGGACCTTTTGAGTGAAAAACATGTGTTCTCCAACTGAGTTGAGTGGAGGCAGGTTTCAGCTAAGTGAGCCTGAACTCTTATGGTAGGATTTTGGGTTATAATTTGCAGTTATTCTCTCTGCAAGCCCCTTGCTCTGATGGATTAACTCTCCATTCACTGTATTGTCTAGGCACAAGGTTTTCTGACTATACCTAGGAGGAACTGCTGCTGAGAGAAGCCCCGGTAGATGTGCTGGATGTGAGGGCAATCTGACTGCAACATCTGTCACTCCACTGATTGACATGGTTGGGCTGGCTAGGTGGGTCTCCATTTCCTGCCTAAATGCTCTATGTGAGTCCCTCCTTAAGCTACATGCTTTCAGGAAGAGAAGGGCCATCTCAGATAGAAAGAGTGTATCATTCTCTGGATGAGGGTATATGATAACTGTGCTCCCTTGCCAGATCTTCCAAACAAGCTTTTCAGCTAAGGACAGCATGATTCAATTTAACATTTTTGTGTTTTCTTAGTTTTAGAGTTAAAATTTACTCTAAAGTATGATTGATCCTCTGACCGTCTATATTGCAAGAGACTTAGGAAATTCAAGGCATAGAGTCAAAAATATGCAACTAGTAATGTAGAAGTGATACTTTATATGGCAACATATACTATTGGTATGATTTCTAAATTGCCAAGAGACTTCAAATTATGCCCAGATTTTCTGAAACTATACCATATGTACTAGAGTATGCTACAGGAAAAGAGGGAATTCTGAACAAACTTTTGCTTTTTCATATTAAATACTCTAGTATCTTGGACTGTATGCCTTAAAGAGAGGTGGGCATGCTCCAAAACCCAGAGATCCACTCTGCTCCATTTTCAGCTCTTAAAGAGCTCTGGAAGATCACATCATATGGATGAGTCAATTATTTTGGGTCACTGAAAATAAGAAATCACTTCAAGTTCCTTAATCATTCAATGGACTAAATATTTCCCAATGGCTACAGCAAAAACAAAACAAAACAAAACCTGCTACCATGTATGTGATATAAATTGGATTACCTTCCCATAGTTTCACCACTGTTTTGTCTGTTTGATTCAGGAATGAGGAAAGACACAGACACGCTGATGAGCTGCAAAGAATGATTTATATTTCTCTTCTGTTTCCATTCTGAAAGCCAAAATGGTGTGCTGAGCATCTCCCATCCATGCACTGTACAGATGTATACCTGCTTAGCTTCAAACAAACCAGATCATATCACTGTGACAGCAAAAATATATTAAGTGGTTTCAGACTCATGAGTTGGATCCAGAATTGGATGTAGTGGAATTAGAACTCTGTTTATGTTGGAGGAAGTGAATGGATGGGATACAAGTCCTTGTAATTCCTCTTTCCCAATTTAGTCAGTTGGACCTCCTGAAAAATTGCTTTATCTGGTGGTCTAGGGATGCTCTCTGAAGCAGCATGAAAAGCTACATAAAGGGTTGCAGGGGAAAATGGTAATCAGGGAAGATCACAATGATCATGACCATGATTTACTTATCTAGTGCCATCAATGTAGATGGTACATCATGGAATAAACCAATAGAAGATACAGGCAACCCTGACAAAAGTGTGCAGTCTTAATTGTTTTGTTTTTTTAAAAAAATGGGAGAAATAAGGAGTACTACAGATATAAAACCAGTACAATACAATTTTAAAGCATGTCTTCCAAATGCAATTATAAATAAATATAATATAATACAAAACACAAAAAAGTACATTAAAATTCTAAAAGTTTAGGGGAAAAACAATGTAATACTATACAAAACATCTAAGAATACATACAATCAAAACATACAAGATTATGAAACTAAATTAAAATTCAAGAAGTTTAGAAAAAGAAGAAAAAATAACTGAAATTTAAAACAATGTGAGAAAGAGCAGTCTGGAGAAGACAATCCAAGAATATGGAGCTGCAAGAAAAAAAGGATGAAGCTGAACCAAAGAAGAGCAAACTCTATGTTGAGTTATCTCCTTGCCCTTTCCTTTCTATAGAGGATCTTGGTTCTGATCTTGGTTCTGATCTTGGTTCTTTCTGTAACTGCCTCTTTCCATTGTGGAACAGCCATTCCAGCCTCTTGTCTATTATACCTTCTGGTTCAACATTTAACCTTAAAGCAGTGGCTTCCAACTTTCAGATCTTATAGGATGAGAGCTCCTGTAAGCTTTGACCATTGATTATATTGGGAGTTGAAGTCCAATAACAGTAGAAACCAATGTGGGAGCCACCGTCTTAAATGACATGTTTAGAAATCTCTGTTTTGAAAGCTGATCTATTAACAGGTCTTGGGATGGTATCTTTCATTTAAAGAACAGGAACCCATTTTATACAACAGGATGATCAGTGTCAGGCTTGAGTGAGTCATCCCAAATGTCACATTAGTTGCAAAAGACTCCCCACATGGTAAGATTTTGTGCAATTAGCCCTTTCTGTTAATACATACAAGGAAAGAAACTGCTCTTGTTTTGTGATAGCGGGAAACAATCAGGGCACAGGGCCTGGCAGTTTGGCTTGTCGGGCTGAATAAGGGAGCAGTGTTAACTCTTGATTGCAGACCTACAGAACTGACAAAAGTTGCCAGATCAACATTTCCAGTAATAAAGGACGCTGCAGAGCTGTGGTGTTTGTTCTGTGGCTTTCTATAGAGCTACAGTGTTTTGCAATAAGGGAGGTCCATTATGTGTTGTTGTGAAGATGTGATATTCCGGAATCAGGGACAGACATTTAAAATAATGGGTGTCCCTGAGAACAAGGGCCATCTGGCAGCATTAGCACTGAAATAGTTCACCCATAAAACACAAAAGGGGCAGAAGACATCAATGTGCTTTTGGGGCCTGGAGTGTGGGAATGATGGACAAAAGCATCACTGACAGAGAGGAGGAAGTCTGCAGTTCAAAATGAAGATGTTATTTATTTTATTTTACAAGAGGAACAGATGAGGAAAGATACAAAGCAGCTCTCTGGTGACTACTTTGCCCAGACAACAGGAGAAATGGAAGATTTTACCATTCACAGCCTTTGTCAGTGGCCTCCCAGTGGCTACTTTAAGAATCTGTGTGTGAATTAACATCGAGAACAGGCATTTAAAAAAACTTCATGTTTTGGGTCTTATTTATTTATTTTAAATTGAAAACACATGAAAGCCTTTCTTAAGGATATTACTACTTCAGATAACAAAGGCAAAGTGGCTGGATTAATATTTACACATAGAGGCCTATTGAGAACTGACTGAACAGCAGCAATAACAAACTTGGAAATGCCGAGAAACTATTCTGCTGCTAAATTCATCCTAGGGAAAGTTTGGAAACTTTTGGACTACAATTCCCAGAAGCCTGTCAGGTAGCTTGCAGACCAGGGAGCCTAAAAAGTTTTTTTTCCAAGGTCTTAGGTTCTAGGGGATCAGAGCCTCTTTGGGGAAAGTTGGGGAGGCATGTGCGTAAAAATCATGGGAGATGTTTGCTCCGAGGCGAGAAATAATCAGTCCTCAATCTCTTTCCTGGCAAGATCAGAAGGGTTTTTTTCCAGAATGCAGCTTCCCTCTTGACTAGGAAAAAAGCAGTCCATACTCTGAGCAAAAGATGATCCTCCACTGTCTAATCTCATAAATTAATATGTTTAAAACAGGCAAATCTCCAGATGTATCATACCAAAGTTCCTGAAGAACAGATGACTCTAGCAAGCCTGCCAAACCCCAGCCATATGGTAAGGAAGCACCAGCCTTACCTCCTCTGCTGTGGCTTATTTGAAATATCTGAAGTGGCAGTGACACTTAGTTTGAACTCTTCATTCATCGAGGAACCTCACTAACCTTGGGCCAGTCACTGTCTCTCAGGCTAACCTACTCCATAATGTGTTTGTCTAGATAAAATTGTGAGGGACAGTATACTGCCTTGAGTTCAATAGAAGTACCCAAATGTCTAAGATTGCAAAAACTGAGTTACTGAAAAATCATTTACATCTAGAAGTCTTCTATTTGTTGTGCTTGTGTTCTGCCAGTAAGATTGTCTGCTCTTTCTCTTAGTGTGCCTAAATTGTATTTCTAAATAGTCATGTTTTAAATTACTACTATGCTAGAATTTGGGGGGCTGAAGATAAATTTCATTGAAGGGCAGAATTATTATTTTAGAAAAGCAGTGCCCCTATTTTGCCCCCACACAGCTACCCTCTCTCTCTCTGTGTATGCATGTGTGCTATTTTTTGAGAGATGTCTTTAGAAAGCCTTCTTTCTATCTTATGTTAACACTCAAATTTCCCATGATTAAAATTTTGAATGACTCTGAAACTGGGAGATGTTCCATAGCCCACTGCAACTGCAGCATATGCCTCAGACAGGAGTACTAAAAATACTCATTCACAGCCAGGAGAGGACAAGAGACAGATTGTGTGAGGCAACCTCAGAAAATATAAAGTAAATGGGAGGTAAACCTGGAAAGGAAATAGATTGTAGAAGCCTCCAGAAAGATGTGCCTGATAGCCTAAATGCAGTTTTTAGTCCCAATTAGCATAGAGCCAGTGAATAAGCAGAAGGTACATAAGGGTTGACTGACCAAGTTTCCATTGATTGAATCGGTCTACTCTAGTTGAGAGTTACAGTTGGATTTAGATTACTGTGGCCGTTTTTGCACGGCATTTACCATACAAAGGCACCTCCGGAGCATTGCACAATTGCGAGGAGTGTTTCAGACGACGTGCTTGCAATCGTGCGATGCTGCCGGGGCTGGCAGGCACTGGTCGTGCACTATTTCATTTTCAGCTTTTAGCTGAAAATGGTGCGCAATCTTGCATTGATTCGGGGCCTCACGTGCACTTGCCTTGCTGCAGAGCTTCGGAGCCACAGCTCACATGCTTCCTCCCCCAACGCAGCCTGGGAAAATAGCTGCACTGTGGAAGGAAGAGGCAGAGCCCTCATGGTGCCAGCCGGCTGGCCGGCAGCTCCTGTGGAGCCAAAGCAGTGGGGACGCGAGAGTCTCTCACAAGAGGCTGCTCACGTGATCCTCACACCCCGACGCCAGACAAAAGTAAGATGCAGAAAGGGCCTGTGTTCAGGAACAGTATACTTCTAAATAGCAATAGTTCCAAGTGAGTAACAACATGGAAATTTTCTCCATGCTCTTCCAGAGCATTTGCTTGATCTTTGCAGGAAATAAGTTCAACAGACTCTGGAGCCATTCCACCAGGCTGTAGCATAAGAAGAAAAAGAAAGCAGGGCCACCCAGCCACCATGCAAATCTGCAGAAAAAGGAGAGATGTCTTGAGGAAGACTCCCAGAGTGTCATCATACAACTGATCCACTCTGGATGGTTTTGCTACATCACTGTATTCATTATTCTTACAGGGGGAAAAAACAAAACAGGGACACAATCAGGCCTCCTGAAAAACTCATAATTGGACACTGCCTTTCTATTGGACTTATGCCTCTCATCACCTAGCCACCACGGAACTAGACAGGACAACTTCAGAACATAAAGAACTGGTGCCTGAGTGTTATTTTTTATTGCTTCATCTCTTTCTCCATCTGTCTTTTTCCTTTTGTTTCATGTCTTTTCAGACTGTAAACCTGAGAGCAGGGGTTATTTTGTCTTTATAAAATTATTACTGATGTGTTAGCTGCTCTGAGAGCTTTTCCAGAAGCAGAGTTTAAACTCAGTATAGACAGACAGGTCTATCAACCTAAAACTGATCAACCTAAGTCCCTTCACCATTACACAACTGTAGCACTAAATGCAACTTTAACTGCTAGGACAACATCCTATGGAATTCTGGGATTTGCTGTTTAAGGAAAAGTACTTAGAATTCTCAGATTCTAGTGCCTCATGGAACTACAAATGCCAGGTTTCCATAGGATGTTGCCAGGAGCAGTCAAAATGGAATATAGTACTGCAATTGTGTGGTGTGAAAGAACCCCTATACTAGTTGGTCCTTTATGTTTCACCGAGCAGAATTCTCATTATGTTTTAATGCATGAAGAGACTCACGAAGAAAAAGGATTTTAAAAAAACAAAAATAAAATAATCTATGAAGGCCTGCTACTCATTCAAGTTTACTTGGAAACACCAGTCTGGGAGAGGGGGAGTGCAAATAAGTTGCACAAGTTAATAGCTGTTCCAACAAAATTTCTAAAGCTTTTGAACATATCAACCCTTTAGAAAGTTATATGAAAGGCAGACTTCTCTTGACACTTTTTTAAGATAAAAGAAAACAAACAGCCTTTGTATGTGACCAGAGCAAGGAGATCAGCGATTGGGCTCAGCAGGACTGAATTAGCGAGTGACTCATATTTCTCATGGGAATGCAACTGTGCTTTTAAAAGGAAAAAAATCTGTGTAATATTTTGTGCTGCAAACTTTGTAAAATGATGCCACAGGAGATTAAGGGAGGAAAACAAACAAACTTCATTTCACAGTGTGCAGCTTTTTAAAGGGGGTCTCAAAATGGCTGCAACTTAAAAGTTCTGTATGGATGTTCCTCAGAACCTCTTTCACCATGAACCATTAATACAAGCAGTTTGGTTCTTATATCAATTATAGTACTAGAAAAGAAAGTGAAAGTAGAAAAGTAAGAGAGAAAGATAAAGAGGTAGGGGGCTTCAGAGAACTGGAAAAAGTTGAAAGAAGAACGTAAAGAATTTGATCCTTGCCAAATTGCAAATGGAGCAGATTAAAAAATATGGGAGATTTCAGTCAGCACTTTTTTTTCATGTTGCAGAGAAAGAAACACATTTCAGTTTGATGACAATGTGCATAATACCCCTCCCCCTAAAAAAGGTTCAGATCAAAAATCATACAGTGACAAGTAAAGTGGAAGGATTCTGTGTACTCAGAAACTGTGTTATGATAGATGGTGCAAGTATGCAGAGACAAGAAATTCTAATTAAGGAATAAAAACACCCCTGACTAAAGGAGCAAACAAAGGCTTTATTGGAAGACCTCCAAGATAAGAAATTCAGTCAAGGGTGCTAAGTTAATGCTTAAAACTAAGATAGTTTTACTTTGGTGGAAGTGAGAGAGTAAGCAGGTGGGAAAAGAAAAGATGGTGAGATCCCTAAGAGTATCAGTGTGCATCTCAGAGAGGTTAGGATAGGTCAACAACAGACTGGGAGATTCTGGGTCACTGAAAACTATTTAAGATCCATCATTGTCTCATGGTGATCCCAGCAGCGCCTCTGCCAGGAAGTGTGTGTGACAGGAGCACTTCTATTTGCACCAGATGGACTCCTTGCTGAAGAAAGTGTGATGGCCATGCCTCTTCCTTCCACAATGCAGCCGGGCACCTTCCCAAGCTGTGTTGCAGCAAGAAGTGCCTCCATTGTGCTTCCAGGGCTTCTGCAGGCCAGGTTAAGTACAGGATGGTATTGTAATCGCATGTCATTGATGGGCAAAACCTGTCAATGATTTAATCCACAATCATACTGCCTAGTGATGAGAGAAGGATAGGACCGCAATGTTGTCATGTAGAGCGTTATCATGGCCCCACTCCTCTTCCATCCCTATGCCAGGACAACAGTGTCCTGCAGAAAGGGTATAAGAAATCTTAAGTGCCGACTGTTGTTGCATTCCCAGCATGTTAAACATGGAAGATATTATGGGTGCTTCCAGATGGATCTATCAGAAAGCAAGGTGCAGCATGCTATTTTCTCCTCCTTAACACACACACACACACAGTCGTCAAAATAAATGGATGAACTGGTGGGAAAACACAGGAAGATTATACATGGGAGATAAATGGTGTCATCTGGACCTTCCATAAAATTCTGTGAATGTGACAAATAAAATTACAAAATAAAAAGCTAACATGGAAGCATTCCAAAATTCTTTATTAAGGCTCAGAGTGAACAAGGAAGCATAAATCAATATTTTCTTGATTTATGGACAAACCTACACATGCCTATGAAGTGTTCATAGGACTGCAGCTTTCAAAACTTTAGTATAAACATCTTGCACCGCATAAAGGAAAAGGTGGTAGAATGTGGCCAATTCACAGGAAAATATTCAGAAGATCAGTGGAGCAACAATACAAATTATTAAAAAGTATTTCAATGGCTAGATTGCTTACCTGAATGGTATTCTATATTAAAAATAAATCACTCATCTAGGACTCCTTGTATCTTATTTATTTATATTACTGATTAAATTTGTATCTTATTATCCTGGGACAGGACAGAACAGAAATTTAAAAGAGCAGCCATTCTGAGACAGCAACAGTGCATAATTTTAAGGCTGTGGAACTTTTCACGGATATGGAATGTAAAATCATCTCTATCAAGAGAAAAGCCAGAGTGGTGTAGTAGTTTGAGTGCTGGGCATATCAGTGTTCAAATCCCCATTCTATAATAGAAATCAGTGGATGCATTTGGGCAAATTATACTCTCTCAGTCTTACAGGAAGGCAGTTGCAAACATCCTGTGAATTAATTTTGTCAATAAAATCCTATGCTAGAGTCATCATAAGTTCCAGTCAACATGAAGGCATATACCAACAACACTACAACCAGTTCCTGAGCTACTTTCTCTGGTAATAGAGGTAGTTTTCCCTTCCACCTTTCTTCTGCCACTGTGCACTACTCCAAAAACTGCTTTACACTGCTGTAATAGAGTGTTACACCTGTATAAGTTGCCCAAGAGCATTCTGACCTTCCTTATCTACTGTTCCTTTTGAACCAATGATGATCCATTGCCTTTCCACATTAACTGTAAATGGTCAGCATGAGATATCAGTTATATGAATGTGAAACAGTGCTAAAGATGGTCCTTCTATCAATGAGTATAGAGACATCAGCCCAGGTAGTGCAGCACTTCTTGTGTGAAAAATTTTATTACTTTCATTTTCCCACTAGCACCATTTCAGAATTAAAAATGAATCCTGAGATTTTAATTAAAAAGGAAGGGGAATAAAAAAAGAAAGAAAGAAAAGAAGTAGTGCCATTTACAGAGATTTTAAATCTTGACTATTGGAGTCTTACTATGTGTGGTGCAATTAATTAAAAGTGCAAATCAAGCTCCGTAGACATTAAAAAGCCTTTTTGGAATCAGACTGTGACTTTGAGCCCGCAGGGACAGAGTGATTGATCACTTCTGTAGTTACTTTTAATAATCCTGTAATATTTTTCATCACATAGAAAGTTGCTTTCCTATTTTGTATTCAGGCATGTTGTCACAGCACTCTGACCATGTGTTCAGAATTTTCGATCTTGCATTTCCAGAAAGGTGGTGTCACTTTCTGTTTTAAGGGAAGAAAAATGTGCAATATAAACTTTGTGTTTAGTAAGGGTTTTAATCTCGGATACCACACACACACACACACTGCAGTATTGGCAGGATACCATAAATCACAGTTACATGTTCATTCTGGTTTTATGGAAGTTAGAGTGGATAGATGGCATTATCCTGTAATGCAGAACACCATAGAATTGCTCGTTCTTATTCTGTAGAGGTGTACAGAACATCAGATTACTCTTAACTCATAGCCTTTAAACATGCAACAGGATGTCGTCTAGAATATTGCAGTGTTCAAAAACATTGTTTATTTCTGTAACAAGTACAGACATACATAGTGGTCATGAATTCTTCATTCAGGCAGATATATCTTATACTTTCTGAAACCTGGGGTTTATTTTTGCTCTTGGCTACATTGTTAGTATAGGAAGCTAATTTATACCAGTTCAGGTCTAGGTATTGTTCTACCTAGACCAGAACTGTTTACACTGACTGATAGCAATTCTTCAGGGTTTCAGGTAGGATTCAGCTTGGAGATGTTGAGGATGGAGCCCAAAACATTCTGTATGGAAATACTCAAGCACTGAGTTGCCTTCAGCAATATACCCAGAAGGTGAAAACAGAGATATGGAGAGATGCTGGATAAAACAGGTTAGAATCTGAATGTGTATTTGAAATTAGCATATAGCACAGCATAATGTTTTCCTGCAAAATAAATTATAAGGAAAATGTGTCTTATGCATTTTGCATGGAAAAAAAACAGCTCACCTGTTTTGGGAAACCTGCTGGAATTGGTTTGGGGTGTCATTGTTGTTGTGTGCCTTCAAGTTGTTTCTGACCTATGGCAGCCCTAAGGTGAACCTATCACAAGGTTTTCATGGCAAGATTGTTCAGAGGAAGTTTGCCTTTGCCTTCCTCTGAGGCAGAGAGTATGTGACTTGCTCAAGGTCATCTGGTGGGTTTCCATGTCCAAGCAGGGATTTGAATCCTGTTTTCCAGACTCATAATCCTGCTGCTTGGATCTAGCCCCAAAGATGAGTCCACGATCTTTACAAACTTAAGAGTTTGACGCTTCTCCTTCCCAAGTGGATGACAGCAAATGGAAAGAAATGAGATTATTCTATAACCTTCAGTGATGCAGATTCGAGTTAATTGACTCAGACTCAGGACGGACTTAAGTCACTTCAGTGACACGTCTCGGACTCAACTCAGCAATAAATGATGCACTGACTCGACTCAACTCAAGACTTGGATATTTTTAGTGACTGATTTGCTGCCCTTGGTTCAGTAACATAACACATTCATCCAGAGCAGCATTTCCATCTCTTTTTGCCTATTGGTCACATGACAATTCATATCAAGCCCAAAGTGTGGGTCATTTCTCATAGGGGAACAGCAAACGGGTTAGGCAATGGACTTGAGGCAGGCTTGAGGTCTGCTCAGCATGTCCCCACTGTATATCAGATGAGCCTTCTAAAACTTTTCCTCAGAGCAGAAGACAAGACTCAATTCCAAAGTGTAGCATGCACTTCTCAGAGGGGAACAGCAAATGTGTTAGGCAGCAGACTTGGAAAAAGGATCCTTCCTTCTAACGGTTTTGAAGCTTCAGTAATGGGAAGTAAGAATCCCATTCCCTGCTTCTGAAGCTGTAGTCTTTTTCATGCCCAATGGCACAAAAGCTTCCAGTCTTGGGAAGGGGGAGTAAGAAGGATTCTATTCCCTTATTCTGAAACTGCAGGTGGCAAAATCGCAAATGTGGAGAGCCAACTCTGCTTAAATTTTCAAAACTGACTTTATTTGACTTTCTCCAGAAATTCTGCAATATAGGTTGGGATATAAAGTTGGCTCTCAGACTTAAGACTTGACTTGAGACTTGAAGGTAGAGACTTGAGATTTGACTTGAGTCTTGAAGTAAAAGACTTAAATACATCACTGGTCATCTTATTTCTTTCATTTTGCACAAGATCATTTTTCCCCCTTTGGTGAAAACGATGCATTAATAAGTGTCATTGAAAACTGTTAGTCATGTTCACAAACCTCAAACCTATATGGTTTGAATTCATGGATGTGTTATTAGTTCAAGATCTTTCTTCTAGATAGGAGAGAGGTTTTCAAATATCTTAAAGGCTGCAGTAGATGAAACACAACTTGTTATTCTGTTGCTCCAGAGCACCGGACAAGAAGTAAAGGATGAAAATTCAGGTCTGGAGATTTAACTGTCTGGGCAAGTCAAAACATGGCTTTTTATTCAAATCTTTGGACTTGATTTTATCCAGATTGTGCAAATTTCTCCGGCAGGCACTGTCTTAAATAGGTTTAACTGGTTTTAAAGTACAAACAAGATAAAACAATTTTTAATTGATAAATGATTTAATATATTTTAGTCTTTTAAAATTATTGGTATTAGTTATTGTTTTAAATCATTTTTATTGCAAACTGCCTTAAATGAATTTTAGAGATTCTGAGGACATTGGGGGGAAGTGCCTATGGGCTTTACAGACCATTAAAGTAGGCCTTTGAGGCCCCTCCCTAAACTACAAACCCCAGGATTCTGTAAGATGTTGAAAGTGGAATAATAGCACTATAACAGTCCAGTGTGGAACTGGCCTAGGTCTTGGGCCTATATTCAGCTGATGGGCCATGCTTACCCAAGCACAGATTTACAGCATCTGGAGGTTTTCCATAAATCATTTCAGGAACACTTATCATAATCCTGTAAAATAGACAAGCTGTGTTTTTATATGCATGCACCTCACTTTTCAGTTGCAAGACATTTTAGGGGTTCCAGTGCTTACTCAGGATTCAAAGAACATCTCCAGTACACAACTATAATAGCTGGATAACACTTTTAACTGTCTGGACTTCTTCTTTTGGAATTCTGGGATTTGTAGTTCTAAGAGACTTAGTCTTTCCTGCTAGAAAACTATAGTCCATTTCTCTGAACTAGTAGATTTCTGTAGCAGAGAATTCTGAGTCCTCTGTGAAACTGCAGTTCTCAGGATTACATAGGAAGGAGTCAGGGCAAGTCAAATTAGTTTCAAACTGCAATGACTGAGTGTGCTTTCATTTTCCTAAGGTGACTGAAGTATATCCCAAAAGCCACCTCAATTCCAGTTTACACATCAACACAAAGCTTTCCTTATACCAGGACTGGGGAATACGTCCCCCACCCCAATCATAGAATCAGAGAGTTAAAAAAGAGCACAAGTAT
The DNA here is from genome assembly GCA_948474755.1 of Ctenosaura bakeri. Taxonomy (NCBI): domain Eukaryota; kingdom Metazoa; phylum Chordata; class Lepidosauria; order Squamata; family Iguanidae; genus Ctenosaura; species Ctenosaura bakeri. The sequence continues at coordinate 246,142 of CAOLHI010000911.1, read as the reverse complement.
TATCCTATCCAACCCTCCACCATGCAGGAATACACAGTCAAAGCACTCCCCCAGATGGCCATCCAGCCTATGTTTTAAAATATTCAAAGAAGGAGAATCCATCCACTCTGGTGCAGTTTATTCTACTGTAGAACAATCAGGAAGTTTACTTACCATCAGGAAGTTCTTCCCAAAATTTAGGTAGAATCTCTTTTCCTGTAGTTTGAAGCTACTGCCCCATCTCCTAGTCCTTGGAACAGCATCAAACAAGTTTGCCCCATCTTCCATATAACATCCCTTCAAATATTTAAACATTGCTATCATGTTACCTCTTAACCTTCTCTTTTCCAGGCAAAACACACCCAGCACCCTAAGCCACTTCTCATAGGACATGGTTTTCAGGCCTTTTATCATTTTGGTTGCCCTCCTCTGGACACATTCCAGCTTGTCAGTATACTTCTTTCAATGTAAGGTCTCACCAAAGCAGAACAGAATGGTACTATTACTTCCTTCAACCTAGATACTGTATGCGTTGACTTTTTAACTGCTGCATCAGAATGTTGACTCGTGTTCAGCTTGTGTCTACAAGACTTCTAGCACTGCTGCAATAACCTTTGGCTATTTTGACAAGGGCTGATGGGGGTTGCAGATGACCCACATCAGAAGGGCTACTGCCCAACCCTGCTTTATGGAAGCAGTCCATGTCAGGGCACAGACATTTAGGATGTGGGACTAGTAATACAACTCTCTTCCTAGTAATAAAATAAATCCTATTTATCTCATTCACATTTTTAAAAACCACTGTGTGAATTAATTTCAGATAAGATATGAAGCAGAGACTAGCTCACATTATCAGCAATTGTCATTCCCCAGCTCTAAATCTTAACTTGGGATCCAGGGGAGGGCAAAGAATGGGCATCCAGATGTCATTCAACTGCAACTTCCAATATTCTTCATCATTGGTTATTCTGGCTACAGCTGAAAGGAGTTGCATTCCAGCAACATTTGGGGACCTTTCATACTACACTGTGTTAGTGCTACAATTTCATTAACTGTTATGAAAATATCCTGTGGAATCCTGCGATTTACAGGTTAGGGAGAGTTCTAGTGCTTCACCAAATTCAGGTCGCAGGATAACATAGGATGTGACCAGTCATTAAGATGGAGTCATAGTCCTAGAATATATGTGTCTGCCTGACGACTGACGTCTGCTGGGTGTGTGTGTGTTCCTCCTTGTCCCACCAAAGTAGCCAGTACACTGTTTGAGGATGTGTGAGGAGCCTTCTCAGACATGGCACCCCAATTGTGGAATGCCCTCTCCTTAGAGGCCTGATTGGTGACAACACTGGTTTCACATAGGCATCAACTCTTCGTGCCTCAGTGATTTACTTCAAATGCCATGCACAAAATATTTAAACTGTTTTAATCTTTTAAAACTGTTTAACTTGTGTTTAGTATGTTTTTAATCTATTTAAATCATTTTATTTATTTCAGTGGTTTAATTGATTTAAAACTTGTTAGTATTAATTTTATCTGTACACCACCATGAAATCTATCTGTATAGGATAGAAATAACAGTAACAATAATTAATGAGGAGGAGGAGGAGGCACATAGAGGACCAGACCTTGTCCCCCCCGCACTATATTGGATGAATACGGGCCAGATGTAGGCCATGAGGTTCTGACATATGAAAAAGTTTGAGCTCTTACTTCCTTCCCTTCCCCATGTTACCCAAACTGGCAGACATATAGAACAGTCCTAATGAATCTCAGGAGGTGCAGCATTTATCTTTTCTGTAGCAGCCCTTGGAATGACTTCATTTGAGGCCTATATGACTAGATAAATGAGGCAAAGGATTTAAGACACAGTCCTTTAATGAATTCTATTAAAAACATGCTTTCCAAGTGGAAACTATGAGAGGGTGATCAGCTCCACAAAACAAACGCCTAGCGCCAATAGACTAACAGCCAAGTGTGTACGAAAGATGAGGATGTAATATGCTCTAGTTTGCATAGGACATCTCCAAGGGACCATAAGAATTTCCTGGGGTGTGAATTATTATCTTAAGCTGCCAAATTGCCAAGTTCCTGAAGCATAAAGGGCTACAACAATTGCTCTCTGTGGCACAGGGAATGAGATTGACAAATTCTATAATACCTCTGCCACAGAGTTACTTGAGTTCTGATAGCATTACTTTGGGCTGCGATTGTGTGTGAGCTGGGAAAAGAGCAGTAAGGGAGTATTATCAGATTGTGAATGGCTGAAATGTTGAAGGGAGAGGCCCAGGTTTTGTGTGAATTATGTCATCTCTTATAGCAAGGCTCCCTAGGGAACTGCGAAAGCTGCATGTATGCATGGGACAGAGTGGGAGGTAGGATGGGAGGAAAGTTTCTTTTGTGATTTATTGGCAGGTACTTGGCAGGAGGTTGTTGTATCTTCCTTATTTTTTATACCCAGCACCACAGAACGAATCCCTACAGTGAGACAACAAGAGGCTGAATGCTGTATTGCTGAAGGGTCTTCTTATGTAACTAGTTGACTTTGAATGGGGATCATTGTGTATATAAGGGCAAGTCCGATTCACACAACCTTGAATGTGAGCCACAGGGCCAGCTGTGGAGAAGGACAACAAGGCCTTTTCAACCTTAATAGTTGTGGAGAGGGGATAAGATACATTTAGTCTCCTTAATGCGGCTCAATATGAAACGTCAATGTGATTCAGAATTGGAAGTAACTATTTAGAACTAAACAGTTATTTGTAATTTCTTTCTTTCTCTAATAACAGAGATATGACTACATTTCATTGCAATTATAGCTTAACGAGAAATAACTTCACTCCTTTTGTAACATAACTGTACCTTTTCATTACATTTATCTGGCCACAATTAAATAGTGGAGAAGTATCACATTGTTCAGAGGTTTACTTTCTCTATGACTTCTATTGCTACTTCATGCTTATTTGGGGGTGCTATGATAACAAAGTTATGGGTGGAAGGAAAGAATACTTTTGTAGCATGAGCCAGTGGCTTGTAGCATTCAGAATTTCCTATTTAAAAAGAAGTTAAAAACACTGATTATTTTATAGGGTTTGGGGCCTATCACTGTACCTAATTATTTTTTTAAGTAATTATCAACAGATAAGGTATTGATTTTATTTTTCATTTACCATTTATATCCACATCTTGAATCATGGTGACTAAAGTGGTAAAGCATCTGAAAACCAAACCTTATGAAGAAGAGTTGAGGGAGCTGGGTATGTTTAGTACATAGAAAACTATCAGGTGATATAATAGTCATATGTAAACATATTTAAATATCTGAAGTTGAAGAAACTTGGTTCTCTTCTATTCCAGAGGACAGGACCTGAACCAATGGATTCAAATATCTAAACAAGAGATTCCAAGCAAACATTAAGAACTTCTTGATGGTAAGAGCTGTTTGGCAGCATAGATTACCTCTTAGGATGGTGGAATCTCCTTCATTGGAGGTTTTTAAACTGAGACTAGATGGCCACCTAAGCAATGGATTTCTATAATGTCCACAGATTGGACAGGACTAGACTTTCCAGCTCTTTAGATTGGACTAGACTGAAGTTTCTAGGTCTATGATTCATGGTGTGAAAGTTATCTCTCCCCTCTCCCCTAGTTTTCCATGTTACTGCAGTTAGTCAAGAGAGAATACTGGCACAATGGAAGTTTCATGGGGCACTTAAGTGACAGCTCAGGTTTCAAGTCATGTCTTTTCAATGGAAAAAGTCTTTTATCATTCTACCCATAACCGAGTTTTTGAATCTTTTGAAATGTAGTGCTGTAGTAAAAATGTCAGGTAGTGTTAAAACGTGTATGTAATAAAGCAGTTGCATCATCATCTATTTACAAAGAAATAACTTCCACTCAGCTGAATGGAACTCCTTCTTCCATTCTGTATTACCCATAAAATGATAAATCTGAAGTGGACGGATAAACTTTATCCATACTGACACTATCCATACTGACGCTGTATCTCAGTTGAATGAAAATAAGCTCACTAGGGCTCTTTTCAAACCTTACCTGATTCCGGCGTGGGCGCACACAGGGATCACGAGAGAAGCCTCTTGCAAGAGGCACCCGTGTCCCCTCTGCTTTTTCTCTGGAGGCCCTTTTGCATGTGAAATGGCATGCAAAAAGGGCCTAGGATTTCTGACTAAATAGGCACAGGATAATGGGCTGTCTTATTATCAGGGTCACACAGTTGAGGGGTATAGCCTGTCCTCCTGGTAAAAAAAGGGTTAATGATGCAACAGTTTTAGGTTACATTTATTGAGGGTCAGCATCACCTAGGAGCAACAGAAACCAAGAGAGACAGTTGCCCGGTGAGGTTGACCAGGCTGGGAAAAGTATGGAAGATCCAACATGCTTCCACATGAGAGGTTATAAAACACACTGCCAGGAGACACAAAAGAGAATGACTGAGAGACCATGGGAGTGATGGAGAGGTGCTGCCTGCCTCACTGTCCTTAGGAAATCTTGGTCATAGGCTGGACAAAGGAATCCAGACTCCCAGATTTCCAAAAACATCCAAAGACCCAGAACATCCCGTGCTCGCTTTGGCAGCACATATACAAAGACCCAGAACATCCCCTGTGTTGTGAGCAGAATAGTAATGTTCCGCTAGTCACTTTAGTGTTTCTGTTTCTTCTGACCTTAGCTGAATATGAATATGACTGAGGCTGTTTTTATAAGTTTGTAACTACTCCTAAAAAAAAGACCTGAAGGAAGGTGCTTCCATGTACAAGATAGCCTTTTGCTAATGTAAGATTGCTTGCTTAGAATAAAAGCTTTCCTTAAAAGTTCTCTACTTTCCCACTCTCTCTTCATATGCCTTTGCTTGGTGTGTGCATACAGATACCTATAGGATTCTCATCCCCCATGGGAAGGGGGGAAAAGTCTCTGCAGAGACAAAAAGTGAAAAATGCAAGTTGAACCCCTGCCCCTGGAACTCCCACCAGGTTTCTGAATCTTGGATAAATTAGCAGTGGTGGCAGCAGATAGAATTCAGAGGTCTCCTCTCCTACTCACGAGCAGGAGATCAAACTGGAACTCATCACAGTTGCACTGAAATACCAGCCTACAGTCAGGGTCAGAAGACCATATCTAGTTGCAAGGCACTCCTAGAATAAGCCATTGCCTTTCCACCCCTGTCTAATAGTGCCAGTTACATAGTTAACAGACGGATAAACTTGCTGAAAAACTGTTTAGACAAAATGTGATCCTCCTTCAACATAACTGTGTCTATTGAATTACGTTACTGCACTCATGCAGAGGTGATAAAAGTGTGCCCTTCTGGCTGCATTTGGCTTCCTACTCCATTTTTAAGGCCCATCAAACCCCCCAAAAACCCTAAAACCCACAAATTTCCCTCCAAGGTCCTTTCCACACGCAGGCGGGGAAACGGGGAAAGCCACACTAAAACGTGGACTTACCACGCTAAAACGTGGGCGAAGGAGAGCATTTCGCTGCTGTACACGCAGCAGCGTCCCGCGGCGTCCTCGGCACCCAGCAGCGCCCAAAATGGTGGATTTTGACTGGCGGAGCCTCTCCACCAATCGGAGAAGCCCACCAGCCGGAAATCCCGCCCCCTGCCCGATCTGCAGGGACGCCCTTTCAGATGTCTGTAAATCCATACGGGCGCTGCAACGGGGCTGCACGGGGCTGGACCATAAAATGTGGTTTTTCAAAAGCATGCGGCGCCGCCACTTGCAGGCGCCCAACCATGGATTGCAGTGTGGAATTACTCGAGAGTAATCCACCCCAATTCACGTAACGGTGTAGACGACCTCTATGGAGGTCAATCTACACCGCTTTTTAACCCCATGTGGAAAGGGCCCAAATTAAAATGAGTGGCTCTTTTTGCAAGAAAAGAAAACATGCCTCCAAACTGCCTCAAACCATGGGAGGGAGAGTTATCTTATTTTGCTTCCCTCACAAAAGATTCACAGTGATGCAAGAGATTTCTGGGTCATTATGAACACAGGCCATTTCTGCACTACACTGTTACAGTGCTATTATTCCACTTTCAATATACTGTGGAATTCTGAAGATTGTAGTTTACTTAGGCCACAGAGCTCCCTGGCTGTGAATTCTAAATGCCGCTCCCTAAACTGCAAACCCCAGGATTCCATAGGATGTTGAAAGTGGAATAATAGCACTGTAACAGCGTAGACCGGAAATTGCTAGAGCCACTGTGGTCTCTCGGGGAAGGGGTTGCAATGTGAAAATTGTTCCCCACTCTGGTCCAACTACCCCACCCGATGCTACCACAATGCCTGTTGTGCTACAGGTTGTGTTTCCCCCTCCCTCAGTTAGCAGAAGACTGATATCTAATAGTTTTTATTGTATAAGTGTTTGCCTAGTTGCAGTGGGGGGCATTTCAGTCCACTAGCATTAATGTTGGAGTTAATCTAAACACTTAATCTACAAATGTATTATTGGAAGGTTTCTGGTGGACTGCAAAATAACACATTGTAGTCACAGTATTTTAATTGCCCAGTTCCAACTAACCTGCCACATTCCTGATGAAGTGGGAGTGGAACGAGAAGAAAAGCCACACCGTGGATAATAAGCCTTCATGGGAGCTATGATTTCTCAGAAGATCTATGCTTGTCCTTTTCTCAAAACCATAACCAATATTTTGCTGGTCCTTAACTGAGATGATTCTCAATACATTTAGAACCCAGAGATCATAGAAACAGATGGCATACCTAGAGAATGTAAAACCTCATGAATGGTTGTTCTTTACTGTGCTTCAGAGACCAACAGCTTTTCAGTCCTGTGGTCTAATATCTAGTCACGCTAGGAGAGGGGGGAAAAGTAAAACGAAATGGAGTGTCTGATGCCACAAGCGCTAAAAATAAAAGGATTCCAGAGGGAGCGTGGGTAGCTAGCATCCCCAGAGTGCCCTAGTGCTTGTAAATAAATAACACATGCATCATTGATTTTCATTGATGATAAAACCACCTTCCTCTCCTTTTCTTCTTAGCCCAAGCTGAGATAAGGAGATGATGGAATGGATTTTTTGGTGGGGAGGAGTACTACTGTTTCTTTCTCATGATAAGCAATTGAGGAAGCACTCCTCTCTCTCTCCCTGACTCATTCTTAATACTGTAAACATTCAGTTGGAGAGCCTGTGAGCATATTTTGCTGCAACTGGTCTTCACTGGAGCCAAACTTACACCTTGTACTCTCTTTTTTAAAAAGTCTGTATAATGATGCTACTTTTGCTTATTTTGAATAAATATCGATGTGGGGATGGGGAGGATGAAAGGTGGCACCCTCAGATTTGGCTGGCAATCAAATAAAGGTGGGGAATATGTTTCCCTTTTGTACCACAACTCCCATCATCCTTCATCATTGGCTATGTCAGCTAGCGGGCCAGTAGGATGGGCAGTCCAGCAAGCAATATCTGAAGAATCATACCTTCTGTAACAGAAACTTTTGTTCTTCCTCTGCTCTGAAGCAAGACTTGAGTGTCAGGCTACTTCCCCAAGTCGAGAACCCCTTCCTTGGATTCCCTGGGGAGCACTTCATCTCCTGTGCTTTGCCATATGGGTGGCTGAGAGTACTTCCAATTCCTTCGTCTTCTCTCTGGCATGTTCCTTCAAGGCAGAGCCAACTGGGTGCCCAGAAAAAATGTTAGGGCAGATGCTTCTTTTCCCCCATCCTGGCACTGTTGGTCACATGACAAGCAGGATTCCTGGTCAGCTTCCTGACTCACCTAAGTATGTATGTATGTATGTTTGTATTTATTTTAATTTTTATCCCATCTATCTTCCAAAGATGGGACCCTGGCTTAAAGTAGTAAACAAAGTACAACTAAAACTTTGTATAGTATGAATGTTTTAAAACCACTAAAACAAACTTTCTTATTTAGACATTAATTTTAAACATCTTGAAATATGTTTGAAACATATGTAAAGTGGTTTTTAGGTGTTGGACTACAATCCTGGAGACCCAGGTTCAGTTCTCTGCTCAGCCATGGAAACCCACTGGATGACCTTTGGCATGTCACACACTCTCAGCCCCAGAAAACCCTGTGATAGGTTTGCGTTAGAGTTACCATCACTCAGAAATGATGAAGGCACACAACAGCAACAAAAGACAAAAGTCCACTCCACTCTACTAAAAAGATTTTTCTGCCACAACCAGTTAAAAGCCAAAGGGTCATCTAAATAAAAACATCTTTGCTGGCTGCCCAATAAGAGAGCAGAAAAGGGGCCAACTGAGCTTTGGGAATTTCATGGTGGGGGCACAGCCACTGAGAAGGCCCTCCCTCAATACACTTTGTCTGTAGCAGGACGAAATGATAGCCTCTCTCTGAAGATGTTAAAACTTGGGCAATCTCCTATAAGGAGATACTGTCTTTCAAACAGTTTAGCTTCAAGTTCTTTCTCTGGATAGCACAGCTTTAAGGATAAGCCCAGTGAGCCAAATCCATCCCACTGATGATAGCAACTAGAAGTGGTGAGTGACTTTTCACCACCAGAATGACAAAAAGTTACTTGTTTGGAATATAGGTCCATTCCGCTTCACCTTCCCAACCCACTTATGCACAATGTTGTCGTGGTTCTGTCCTCCTCCTGTCCCCAGGCAGCAGGATTGCGCTGCAAATCATTGATGAGTTTTCCTTGTTCATGACTGGCAGTTGCACCACCGTCTTGGACTTACCTTGTCTGTGGATGCTCTGGAGGCACAATGCACTTTCTGCCCCAGTCCAGTCTAGGAAACTACCTGTTTGTGCTGTGGCAGGACCATCGTGCTCCTGTCACGCTCACCTTCTGGCAGAGGAACCACACCGGATGTCTCTGCAACCAGGTAAGGTGTGGAAAGGGTCATAGGCCATTTCCGCATGAGACTGTTATAGCGCTTTGATTCCACTTCCAACATCCTATGGAATCCTGGGGTTTGCTTTGCCCAGCAGCACCGTCTCAGGGCAGGGAGAGAACAACGTAAATGCACGTGCTTCTGCCCCGCTCCTCTCTCTCTCTCTTTCTCTCTCTGGCCATTTCTGCACTAGACTGTTATAGCGCTATGATTCCACTTTCAGCAACCTATGGAATCCTGGGTTGATCGGCCCCTCCTGAAACTGCAAACTCCAGGATTCCATAGGATGTTGAAAGTGGAATCAAAGTGCTATAACAGTCTCATGCGGAAATGGTGATAGTTCTCAGAATTCTCTAGGCACCATGGCCACTCCTTCTCCCATCCTAAAGCCCACAACCTCCCACGTCAAAAGCTCAGCTGCTTACTCTCTCAGCCAACTCAGGTGGGGGCAAGTGAAAGCTCCAGTGGTCTCAGGGACCCTTCCACACTACACAGCAATAGCAGCCCAATTCCCCTTTGGGCTGTGATGGTCCCATCCCATGGCATGCTGAGACCTCTACTTTAGGAAGGGCTAGCTCAGGATTCTCTGCGAGACAGCTCTACTGCTAGAGAATATATTCCACCCTTTGGATGCTTCTACCTGCTTCTTATCATCGGGAAGGACGGGGTCGGGCGTCATGCAGCTGGAAGGATCAAGCAAACAAGAGGACGACCTGGCAGCACCTCCTGGGAAACGCAGCTGTTATCATCTGCTTCTTTACTTGTCCCCCCCTCCCCTCGCCCAGACGAAGCGGGTACCGAGATCCCATGTCCGTCACTCGGAGAACAGGCGCAGGTGAGCTCGTGGGAAGGAACCGGCGCCCACCCTGCCTACCGCGCACGGAGAGACAGAGGCCATGTCCGCACCAGACTGTTATAGCGCTATGATTCCACTTTAAACATCCCATGGAATCCTGGGGTTTGCCGTTTCGGGAGGGGCCGATCGGCCCAGGATTCCATAGGATGCTGAAAGTGGGATCATAGTGCTCTAACAGTCTAGTGCGGAAATGGCCAGAGGGAGATCTTGGCCGTTTCCGCACTAGCCTGTTATAGCGGGATGATTCCACTTTCAACCTCCTCTGGAATCCTGGGGTTTGCAGTTTCGGGAGGGGCCGGCCGGCCCCTCCCGAAACTGCAAACCCCAGGATTCCAGAGGAGGTTGAAAGTGGAATCATCCCGCTATAACAGGCTAGTGCGGAAATGGCCAGAGAGCGAGAGGAGCGGGGCAGAAGCACGTGCGTTTCCTTTCCCTCCCTGCCCAGAGACGGTGCTGCCGGGCAAAGCAACCGTGAAGGAAGAACCTGCTGCCGCTTTCCCTCGCTTGCAGCCCCCTCACCGTGGGCAGGACATCAGGGGACTCCATAGACCGACGCTGAGGGGGCGGCAGAGGCTGTTAAACGCCCCCTCCCCTCCTTAAACCTCTGCGCAGGGCAGAGCGACAGAGGAAAGGTTGCCACCGACTGTTTGATCACCTGACTGGGTGCGAAAATGAAGCAAAGGGGGAGAAGCCGAGGCTTTCTCTTCAAAATAAAAGTGGTGGCTTTGAACTTGCTTCCCAACCGGGGGGAGGAAATGGGGTGGAGGAAAGGCTTCCAAAAGCCCCCTGTCTTTTCTCCCCCGCCCCGCCGTAGCTCCTCCTTTCCCGTCGGTCCGGCGCAGGAGGCACCGGCCGCCGCCCCACCGCTCGGGCGCCTTCCCCGCGCGCGGCGGCCTCGCGCCTCCCGCGCGCCGGCCAGAGTCCGCGCGGAGGGGCGGGCGCTAGGACCCCGCGCGGCCGCCCGCCCGCCCGCCCCGCCGCCGGCTGCCCGGGTCGCTCGGCAGACTCCTCCTTATCTCCAGTGTCAAACTTGACATCAGCCTGCAAAGCGGAGCATGGTAACTTCTCTCCCGCAATCAGAGCGCCTCACAGCAGTGGCATGCGGCAGGAAGCTATGCGGCTCGCGCTGCCCGCTGCACCAGCAACCACCACCACCAGCACCAGCACCAGCACCACAACATGGATGGTCACCACTCCATCCTCCTCCTCCTCCTCCTCGTCCTTTGCCTCGGCTCGGCCGCTCTGGGCTGCTGCTTGGGGGATCTGAACCTGCATCCGACCAACGAAGGTAAGCCTCGGGAGACCCGCCGCCCCGCCTCAACTTCCCTGGATCCCGCTGCCGGAGGAAACTGGTCCACGGCTTGGGGCTCCTTCTCCTCCTTCTTCTTTTAAGGTGGTCCAGGAGGGACAGGAGACAGAGCATCCTGCCTACAGATATCTCTGGTTTTTTGTTTTTTTGTTCTGGGTTAAACCCCCAGCGCGTGGAAAATTCGAAACCGGCTGGGTTCGTCTACATTGAAGATGATGGCACAAGGGTGCCGCTTCATTGTTAGCGAGGTTGATGCACACTTATTTGCAAAGTTGCTGGCAGGGTGTGTATGTGTGTGCATGTGTGTATGTGTGAGAGAGAGGCCGTTTCCGCACTAGCCTGTTCTAGCGCGATGATTCCACTTTCAACCTCCTCTGGAATCCTGGGGTTTGCAGTTTCGGGAGGGGCCGGATGGCCCCTCCCGAAACTGCAAACCCCAGGATTCCAGAGGAGGTTGAAAGTGGAATCATCGCGCTAGAACAGGCTAGTGCGGAAATGGCCAGGGAGAGAGAGAAAGAGAAAGGGGGGGGTTACCCTAGGAATGCCAGTGGCTGGCTCTGACATGATGGATCTAGCAGAGGGTTAAGGAAGCAGGTAGAGGAGAGCACAACCTCTCGGGTTGCTGTAGCCCTTTCCACTGCCAAAGCCTTGCTGAGCGTGTCTGGGGCCAAGTGGGTCGGGTCCAGCCTCTAAGGAGCAGGGCGTGTGGGGTTGATTCTTAGCATAAAAGCGGTGCCAAGAGATGCTGTCTCAGGCAAGCCCTGCCGCTGGATTTACCTATCATTTTATTTCATTTGGAAGAGATGCTGTTTGAAGGATGTCCTGAACATTTCTCTGGGTTTACAGACTCTGTGTGTGTGTTTGTTTGTATGTGTATATATATATATATATATATATGGGGAAGGGACATCGCAAATGCATTCTGTATCATTTTAACTATTTTGTGGTCACAGAAATCTAGCTAAATAAGAAAAATTAGTGAATTCTCAAAGAGCAGAACCATGTGTGATGTCTTGCGCTCTCACACTCTGACACATGCACACGCGCACACATACACACACTCTCATGCACACAAAACTTGTATTAGCTTCTTATGTTATACCGTGGCTATGTTTTTTTGTTGTTATTTGCTCTGATAACTGATGGGAGCAATCTAACTGAAACGTGCATCCGTTACTCTGACCTATAATTCTACGGAGAAAAAATAAAAATAAAAACCCAAGAGCCCATATCCCTTAAGAATGAGTTTGTGGGACTAATAACAGCATTTTAAGTCGTACCTCAATGATGCCACACATGAATTATGTTAGTTTGCATCACAAACTTTGAGGATGATAAAATGCAGCTATTTCTTACAAAAGTCACCCGTGTTTTGTGTGGCATGCTTAACCATGTCTATCTACCTCTCTGTGTATGTGTACCTGTTTAAATCTCTTTATTCAGATTGAATCAGAAACTGTTGTTGAAGGTGTCAAGCATGTTGAGAGTGGAAGAACAGAATATACTGCCTTTTTGATTTTTTTAAATTATTTTTCTGAAAATGTTCCTTTAAAAGACACACCCAGTAACTCTATGAGTGAAGTCAGATCACTGAATGTTCAACCTTTGACACAAGAGTGTTCAAGCCCGCTGACTTACATGTAAAATTCAAAAGCCAAATGAGTGGAAGGAACTTCTAATATCAAATAATTGTGCAAAACCTTCCACCTGCCTGATTAGTCCTGCTTATTAAGCAATTTGTTTTGATTGTTTTGCTACTAAGCAAGGATCTTTCGTGAACAGAACAAATAATGCCCCCCGTGTCTTCTGGAGAGGAGATAGCACTCATATTGATTTTTTTTAAAGTCTTAAGGGTATATTTTCTATGGGGGATGCAGGTTGGACATCTTTAAATTTTTTGTATTAGGGAAACAAGCACATTGTTCATTAGAATGTGCTTTTTTAAAAAAAAGAAAAGAAGGAAAGATGGCACATTCAATGCTCTTTTTTTTTAATAGAAAAAATGTATACATGATACAGTGGTAGCTTAATTAACAGAACTTGTATTGCTGGTAGAAAAACTGTGGTATCAGTCTTGCTCTTGTATTCTTTCTTTCAGTTAATAAAGCATGAGTATTGGGAGAGGCCAGTTTGGAAAGGGTTGCAACTCTTAGCAGCTAAACTCATTTCTAATGAGCACAATAGAGCAGTAAAGAAGCTAGCTCCCTGCCTGGCAAAGTATGGCAGGCACTAAATAGCAACTGAGGCAATGTAAGATATGTAAATGCTCACATTGCTATGTGATCTATTAATTTCTGCATCTATTCTGAGCTTTTGTGAAAATTGTAGAGAACACAGTGGTTCACAGAAGATGCCTTTGTGACAACACTTTGTCATGCTGTGTGTAATTTTTTTTTTTAAAAAAAATATTTTTACCACATTTTGTGTAATATCACAAATTCTGAGTTGCGAAGTGCAAAGATGAGAGTTGTTTTGTCCTTATCTTTAATCTATACTGTAGACCACACAGTGGCTTCAAACTGTCCAGCTTTGGAGTAAGTGTTATAGATGGCAGCCAATTTTATAATTAAGTAATTATAATTATGCAATTATAAAGGAATGTTGAAACCAAAAATTACAGAAAAAAATGTGTCTGTGTTTAAATAAATACAGTGCGTCTGAGCTTTCCAGAAAACAAAATGACTTTTGAAAGTGTACTTTTTGGAAGCAGTGTTTATATATTTGACTGTTTTTTCCCTTTAAAATAATATCTCATAAGGAATACCACGAACTCCAGACAAAGTATTTCCAAACTTTTTAATTTAAAAGTGTATGTATTTATTCTCTCCGTATGAGGGGTGAAACCTATACTGTGGCTGTAATTGTATATCCAACTATGTGGAAGTATGCCTCATTTAACTCAGTGGGATTTACTTCTGAGTAGACACATATAGACTTGAAGTGTTAAAGAATTCAATAACCCATCCTTTTCCTGCCACCCAGTACAACTCCATCACAGGATGCTTGGCAATTAAAAAAAAAAATCACTGAAATTCATTAAATTTTGGAGCTTCCACAATTCTTCATCCATGTTTATTTTACCCCCCAAAACAGCAACCATTTTAAAAATCCTAAACAGATTTTATGAGCTTATTTCAACTCATGTAGGTTTATAAGAAGGGATAAAAGTCATTCTCTAGCAGCATATGTTTGGAGGATGTTTTGGCTTGCATTGGTTTTTTTTTTAAAGATAATTAATCCTTTTTTACAGCTTTTAAATACTGTACCTAAAAAAAAAAAAATCATTGCCATTTTTAGATCTAGCCTAAAAGTTCAAGTTTTAGTTAACAATTTGCATCTACTCTGTTTTTTGGGCTTGATAACTGTGAATGGAAGCTCCAATTAGGCAGAGTAGTGATGAAACAGGTAATTTTCTTCAAACCTATTTCTATCTTTTTAAAATATATAAATTCCTTCATTTGTGCATACATGTAGAACCAAAGCCCTTTAAGCAATCTGTTTTTTTTAAAAAAAAAAAATACAAAAAAAATGGCAGAGTTGTGAAGTGTGAGCCATCTATTCAACCCCAGGAAAATGTCAGGAGGAATTAACATCTGAATAATGAATGGATCTTGCTCCATACTCAGGCTTAAATAGATTTTTTGATAGGTATAGATATTTCAGGCTGGAAGTATGTTCGCTTAGAATTCATAATTCAACATTTTATATCTTTGAAATGGACTCTGAAAAAAGGAAATCTACATTTTTTCCCCCTGGAAGGTGTTGTGATAATTTTGGGAACTATTCTTGTCAAATCGTAAAGCAAATAAGTGATATCACTCTATAATTTAATAGTTTTTTTCCTAACCCATTTCTGTAATGATACAATTTGCCCTAGGGTACCAGCAACCTTAATTTAACTGTTTTATAACCTGCAACAGTTAACACTTGACCTAGGTCATTAACAGGATTATCAGCAAATTTGTTTAAGCTTTTACTGACAACTTGAATTGCTTCAATAATATTTTGACTGTGCAGACAGGAAACTTCTTTTAACCTCTCCAATCGCACATAAAGAATTTCTTATGAACACAACTAGCCCAAAAGACACCAGGACTGTACATCTGTTCATGGTTACCTACAGGCTCCATTTCAGTAAACAGCAAGAAGTATTTCAGACTCTCTGTTTACAGTGTGTGAGTTTTTCCTTAAACGACTTCGTCATTTGTGCTTACCCGTACCAGAACATTTGTTCAGTGGTTAAGTTACATCTTTCCCCTGGTAAACACAATTTAACAGTTCAAAATATTAATGTATTTCTCAGTGATGTCATGAGCTGTGGCACTTTGAAGTGGCCAAGTGATAGGCATTGTGGCCCGTTTGCATAACTTTCCCGTATTCAGTCATAACGTTTCATTCCTTGGTTTAAAGGGAGTCTTAGAAATGGATTTTTATGGCAAATGGTTTTTAACAGACACACAATTTTTGGTATATTTTCAAACAAAATCAATCATTCCAATCAATGTTGTACGTTACGTATTTCTTTATTTAGAGGACAGTTCTCTGAAAAGATCTAAACAAGCTTTGCTGGAGTGAATGGAAAAAATTAAGGGCACATTAGTGTTCTCATCTCTCTTTTTTTAATGTTCACGTTGTCTGTTCATTTCAGAAGACTGTTATCCTCCAATATTGTCAAAAATTGGAGTTTGGGAGAGGGAGGCTGAAAGAGGTTTAAGAAACAGAAAACAAAACTCTAAAAATATCACATAAATGACAAGGCAAGCATCTATGAAAACTCAACATGATTAAAATTCTGACTCTGGCTCCATCTATCCACCCACCCACTCATACACCCAACGCCACAGTTTAACCCCAGCCATTAAGTTAGCCTGAATGAAATGGTTTCACAATACTTCAAGAAGATGTTAGTTCTGATGGCATAATAAATCTTGACTCATAATGATGAAATTCCTGAGAGACATAAAGTTTAGCAACTGTCACTTTAAAGAGCAAAATACAGAATATGTTTGTAGGGGAGTGGTTACTTTAAAGCAACAATTGTCAGATCTTTAAACAGAATTTAGAGAGGAGTAAAGAAAAAAAAAATCTAAAGCTTTACTGTTCATATTGCTGCCTCTGATTCAATCCTGCTTGGCTTCATTCCTGTTTAGATAGTCAAAGCAAGTAATTTGGAAAGCCCTATAGTATTTTTGTGAAACTCCATTATTATGGAACTAAAAAGTTGTAGTGATTGCTTTTTCTCATTACAAGACTAGTCATGTACATTTTAATAATCTGAATATTTCCTTGTTTGCTTGTTTACTTTAATACTTCCTAATGTAAGATGAGTTCATTGGTTTAATTCCCAAGTAAGGCACTTTAAAAAAGAAAGAAAGAAAATGGAACACATGTTAAAGATTAAAGAAACCAGTATGGGAGATTCTTACCATCACTTAGGTACATGCTCTTTTATTCTGGGGGGAATTAGGCAAAGGGTAAGGAATGGAATTCATGTATATACATTTGTTTTAAAAAAAAGTGGATCACATTTTTAAAAAGAAGTTTCTCCCTGTAGCTGTGCTGTTAAAGTATATGGCAATCGAACCACACAAAAAAAGAAGGCTGCCTACATTATGTCTATCATAACAGAATGTTATCTTTGTACTTATTTTGACAGAAAAGCTAGGATTAAAACCTTAAGTCCCAGGATAATATTGTGTGGTAGAGGAGGTGTTATTTCTATCCAATGATCATGCCTCCAATCTTGTTCAAAATGTACAACTTTCCTGCATGGAAACTTCCTGCATGGAAGACAAAACTTTTGCCGAAATGGTGATCACTAAATGGGCTGTAATACAGAGACAGGTGTTTCTCCCCATTCCCCACTGTTAGCAGTCTGGACTTTGTCACTAGCAATGGTCACTACAGAGCAGTTTCCAAAGATTGGGAAGGTAGACAGAGTTTTGGAAAGTGAAGGCTCCTGTTAGGCACCCATTAGATTATACAGCCTAGGGTTGTATTTACATAATAACCCATCCTCTGATTTCATTTAGATTTCCTTTTTCATAGTGAATATTTTGAGGTGACCCCAAGGGTAAAACTTATCAAAGATAAGATTAATTATTAAGTTCCACATTATCTGATTCTGTTAAAGTTATTTTCATAGCATAGTGCAGTACGTATTTATACACATAACTGTCCATTGGGCTTTAGTGCCTGTATGTAAACTGAAGACAAACTACTATTTTCTGAGTATTTGCTTAGAAATTCATTCCATTAAAGTCATTAGAATTTACTGTTAGGAAGATGGTTTTAAGAGGGTGACAACATTGCTGTATGTGATCATGCCTTACATTGGGAACCCATATCTACCACTATCATTAAAACCTCTGTGGTGTGTGCCCTAAGCTTATCTAAACATACTCTTTGAGATATGTCATTGATTTTAGGGTGTTGACTTCAAAATAATTGAGTTTCTAATGTCAATTGATTTTCATGAAGAATTTTATAATTTTTAAGAACTAAATATTCATTTCTGTATGCAGAGACTTTTTAGCGATGTTTATTTTAACTGTTCTAAGGTGTCCTGAGTCCCAAACTGGGATATGGAGGAATATAAATGAATGAATGAGAAAGCAAGCTAAAATTTAGAAGTCTGAAAACAGCACAAGTTTTATGATTACAATGTGGTCAAAATGTTTCATGGTATCAGATGTGTATAAAATCCTCAACTGCAAAGGAGGCATCAATTATTTTGTTTGCTGTATAACGGTAGGAATTTTGTAAGAGTCATGGTCACAGTGAAAAAAATAGGACTGCAGTGATAATATGACAAAAAAAGTCTGTTTCTCACTATTGTTTTACATCATAATGTTTGCTGCAGCTTATTCAAGAATAATTAATTATGTTTAAAAGCAATTTTGAGGATAGTCGAATGAATTTTCAATGTACGTTTAGAGGTATAGTACTTTTAAAAAGTCTTACTTTTTATCCAAGTCATCTCCAATGAATTTTCCAAATATTAAGCTAAAAGTGGACCAAAAGGACAGAGTATAGAATTCATGGGCACATTTTAATTTATCTTTAGTACAATTAAAGTTTGTTGGTACCTACTAATTGCAAGTGACAACAAGAATTCACAAATTCTTAAATTTCAGCTTACTTGCAAAGTCCTCCAGAGGAGGATGAAATATTTAAAAGAAATGAAGATACAGAAATACAGATTGTTCTGCTTGAAGCGAATTGTTGGGAGAGTGACAAAAGAATAAAAGCTTTGCCTGCCAAGCCTTGTTTAGGATTAATGAAACCACACCAAATTAATTCTTTAACATGGGGAGACATTATTCAAGCTGATACACTGTAAGTGAAAACTTTTAGGCAACTTTTCTCTCTTTTTTGTAAACTACTGTATATCCTGCTGTTACGGGGCAGGGTGGGGAAGAAAATCCCATTAATCTTGTGGGGAAAAAGTGGGAAAAGAATAAAAGCACACCAAACAACAGCAGTGGAAACATAAAAGCAGTTCAACAGTAAAACAAAGGGGGTGTACAGAGTAAAGTTCTATCAAGTAAATAGACCTAATATTCTTATTAATCCTTGCCTCATTATTAATCCTTGCTTCATTTTTAGAAACCAAATTTCACATTTTCTCCATACAATTGTATTTTTGAAAAGAAGCATTCCCTTGGAAGCTTTAAACTGATATATTTTACAACTATATTTCATTTGTTTTAATAAAAGCGAGACACCTACTTTCTGCAGTTGTTTCACATTGATTTTTGCCAGCAACTGCTGTGCCGAAAACACTTTTCCTGTAGTTTTTAGTGTAAAAATCAAGATACACCAACACCCCCATATAGACACACATACATATACACATATTAATGTTTTGAGGCTCTGAATAGCCTTCGCATTTGCAAACTGCTTCACAAGATTTATTGCTATGAAAAACCAAGAAAGAGAGAAAAGAGGAATTTTGTCACTTCTGTTTAAGTAACAATATTTATTTAATTTTTACACTTTGAAAAAAATGCAATTTTAATAGATGACTGTAATAATTTCATAAAAAGTACTTATATTAATTAATTCCAAGCTCTAATTCTATGACTGTTGTTCTTTAAAAAAATGATTAAAAAAATTTGTGGTTTCAGAAGTGTTGAGGGCTGTCCTATATATTTGACTGCCTGAGGCAAAAGATAAAATTATGCATCCTCTCCCCATTCATCCACCAACATTCCTCCTATAGAAGCCAATGGGACTCCTAGGCAAATTTTCAACACTGTTGATGGGGCAACATTTTTCATTTCATGTGAGGACAGCAGACTAGCTAATGGGTTTCAGGGCTGAGAAAACACAAAAGGTTCTCATACAGAAAGGAAAAGCCAAGGACTGCTTCTATCACATCACACAGCAGCTGCTGCCTGACCCAACCCAGAAAGTACATGATGAGAAAAGAGAGATGTTGAGAGCATTGTGAAAAGGAGAAAATTACATTAGTCTGTATCTTATAGGTAATACTGCCTAGAGTAGAATAATTGAAACAAAGAAATTTACATAAGTGTTTACAGAACTGTTTAGAACAGCTGATTTAATGAGTCTATTTTAGTTGGGGATTCATGCTGTAGTTTCCACAGAACCCTTCTTCTTTTCCATTTTTGTGCTGTACAGCTACGGTATTGCTACAGTAGTTACATGTTTACTTTAAAGTCAGACGGTCTCATTTCAATAGTATTTTTTCTTGTGTAAATACAGATTGAGAAGGGGTTCTTAAGGGTCTACCCATTCTTTATATTTCATTATGTTTTGTATTTCAGTCAAAATGTGAAACTTTTTTAATAGAAGTTTTTAATCTATTGTTCTTGTGTGCTTTCAAGTCGTTTCTGACCTATGGCAATCCTAAGGCAAACCTATCATGCGATTTTCTGGAGCTGAGGGTGTGCGACTCACCCAAAGTCATCCAGTGGATTTCCATGGCTGAATGGTGAATCAAACCCTAGTCTCCAGAGTCACAGTCTAATGCTCAAACCACTAAACCATGCTGGCTGTCTTTCATCTATACACCCAATTTTTTAAAAAGGCCAAATTATTTTTCCTGTTGCGCTCTCCGATTTTTATCACTTCTCTTCATTTACTCTTATATTGCCTCTTTTGTATTATCTGTATCATAATCCTGACTTCTGGATGTATAATCATTGTAGTCTTCCCTCTTTGCAAACATTCAAAATGTAACTTATTTGTATAGATTTTATAGGTGTTTCTATAACGTTAACACCTTTTGCTTTTTGATAGCTGTAAGGTTCAGCTACCATTGATTGAACTACCAACAAAATCCTCCAACTCACATATGGGTGAACAAAATCATACTGAAAATTATTTGAAGAAGTAGTTCAGTGGGCTTGTTTCAAGCTCAGTTATGTTTCTTCTTGTTGTGCCTTCAAGTTGACTCTGGCCATTTCCGTATTACACTGCTATAGTGCTGTTATTCCACTTTCAACATCCTATGGAATCCTGGGGTTTGCAGTTTAGGGAGGGGCATTTTGAATTCTCAGCCAGAGAACTCTTTGATCTCAATAAAATACAAAGTCCAGAATTCCACTGGATGTTGAAAGTGGAATAATAGCACTATAACAGTGTAGTGAGGAAATGGCCTTGGTTCCCTATAGTTCTAGTCCAACACTCATAATACAACATGTCACTGGCCCTCACCTATATTTGTAGATCCACTGAAATCAGTGTGAGTTAAGTTAGGCATGATGCAAGTGGGTATCTGTTAAACCTAAGTCTGGATGTAATGCAGAATAGATAGCTTCTTTTTGGCTTTAGTACTTACCTTTAGTCTTCTTGCTGCTTGCTCTAAGAAGTTGTCAAATCTTCACTGTTTATATGGCATATTTAAATCTTAACTGTTTATATGGCATATTTTCATGCTTTTCTTTGGATTTGGTAGCCCCAGAATGGCCCCTGTCTTCATTGCTCGGAAATCAGTAGTGCAGTTCTCATTGGGCCTGTGCCAGCATTGTCAGCTGTGTACCCATTGCTAAAACACCTTCCAGGTGATATGTAGGATGTGCTGAATGTTATGTCCAGTTTGAACCACCTGTGAGAGCATCATGAATTGGATGGGTGAGGACTCAGTTTTGAAACAACCACTTTGGGACACAGAAGTTATCTTTAGGGTATTGTTGAGTTATGGAGGAAATGAAATAGGGCAGAAAACACCTGCTCGCTTTTGAAGGAAAACCAAAGAGAATACACAGTGGGATCTATGTGTAGATACTGTTTTTGGATTCTCAGAGAGAAAAGACATTATGAAATATGATGTAGCTGTACTGGAACAACAAGATGTTGGAATAGGAGATGGATGGCTTACAAAATTATGACAAGCTGGATAGGAAAGACCACAGTATCCACTTTTCTTGTGTTTGTTTTATCTTGTCTTAATGGGGCTCTTTCACATGAGGAAAGTGGGAGACAATATGAGTAAACTTTTGCTTGAAAACACAGAAGATTAAACTTGGGCAATTCAGAGTTTGTTTGTTTTTTCCAAAAAGTGAATAGCAAAGCACACATGTTCTGAATTAATTACCTCCATAAATTCTGTTAAACAATAAAAATAGCTTCTTGGTGACATCAACATCTTGGAAAATAAAACCGGATTTAGCATTAGCATCCTGTTTTCCTCAAAATGACACTTAATGGAGATTTCTGATTGTATCAGCATGTTGTCCCCACTCTGTGTGTTCACAATGAAGTGCTCAGCTACTTGCTCTTATGGTTTCTTGTGTACAAATGAATAAATCAGGCGCAAAGAGAAGCATTCATTGGTCTGTTTATAGATAGTTCTGTTTATGAATAAAATGCTGGCCTTGGCCTTGAATAGATAGTTCTTTGAATATAGTTAGGATAATATTTAACAATTACATGTGATTGGCATAAGTTGATATTAAAAGTATAGTGGTTTCTGAATAAGCTGTTTGCAAAGTGGCATCCAAGAGATTTTACAATTTTTATACATGACACATTTCAGAAGACTGAAGGATTTTTAGTGTGACTTTAAATTGCTCAACAAGCTAAAGCTGCATTAAAAAACTTTCAGTCCCTTGAAATGTACCATGCATTGTTACTGTATACTATGACTCAGTACAATGTCATTTGATTACCTAGAGCGTGATTAAAGTATGATTCCTTTTTAAAAAATATGTACTTCAAACTGATGTCATTGTGATAATTTTTGGAAGCTTAGCCATGTTTGTTTGTTGCAGCAAACACAAAACTATGGATCTACTTTTTGATACGTGCAACTGGCTTGGCAGAGCCTTTTAGACCAACAGTTTTTTTTTTTTTTTTTTTTGGTGAATCCATAGTATTCATTGAACGACATTTCAAATGAACTGATTTTCTTTCTGTCCAGTTTCTTCATTGTCCAGTTTTCACAAACATATATAGAAATTGAAATATCATGGCTAGGTGATTGTGCCTTTTTTATTCAATGATACAGCTTTATAACTTCATGATTATAGTTCCATTTTGATTGATGAACAAAGCAATATACATATAAATCTTTAACAATTTCAATATCTTCTTCATCCATTTTTAATTTCTGTAAACTATATTGTTATTATTTTTGTTTTCTTAATATTTAGCTGTAGGCATTCTTTTGGATTTTCTTCTGTAACTTTTTTCAGCAGTTGTTCCAAGTCTTTATTATTGTCTGCATTTCTTAAATTGTTGATATTCCTTCTCACAGTTTTCACACCTCCTTCCTCCAAGTCTCATCACACATTCTGCGTGATATGTTCTGAGTATATATAAAATGGACAGTCATAAAATGCAGCCTCCTTCCTGGAAGAAAATCATTCTGTTTCTCCATTTTTTTTCTCTGACAGTCTTCTCTTGTTCAGAGAACAGGACAAGAGCAACAGGATAATAAAATATTGAGGCACAACCCATTTATTTTACAGGGATACAGTTTTTTTTTAATGATCTACACAATCAAAGCTTTTTCTGTGATGTATAAAGTACAGGGTGGTTTTCTGACATTCCTTGTTATATTCCATGAGACATCACAAGTTTGCGTAATGATTTCTAGCACCTCTTTTTTTTTCTAAACCCAGTTGCAACATCTGGCATTTTTCACCATATATGTGGTAAAAGTTTATTATAAAATCTTGAGGATTACATTGCTTGCATGGGAGATCAATGGTATAACAGTTACTGCAACTCCTGATGTCCACTGTTTTAGGTATTGGTATGTACAGCAAGTATTTCCAACCTGTAGGCCATTGTTTAATTTCCATATGTGTTGGCAGATTTTTAAGATTCCAATGGATTTCATTTCTAAAATCTGAGGCATACTTTGGCTGCTGATATACCCTATGAATTTCCAGGGAGAGAGGAACACAAGCCCTTTATGAGATGTTTGTTACTGGACTATACAGCTACATTTAAAGATGTGATTTCAGAATGTTTTCTGTGCACCTTTACATAAAATACCCCATAAAAAGGCATCCTGTTGGTGAGAAAGTTTTAGGAAGTTCTTTTAACCTGAAATCCTTTTTAAACAGAATGTGAAATTCTATAATGAATTCATTTGCCTGGTTAACACCTGAAATCATACAGACTACAAAAGCTTACATGAAATGGACCATTTGAACCATTTATTTTAGCCATCAATCTATCTGTATCTTTCAAGAATTTCATAAGACTGGTGAATCTTATGATGGTGTGAACACTGACTCCTAGAAGTCCCTGCAAGAATGGTGTATAAAGAGTAATGGGAATAGTAGTTCATAAAGCTCTGGACAACCACATGTTCTCACCTCTTCTGCAATCTTTCTGGCATTAGGTGAAGGAAACTGACAATGGCAGTGAAAAATTATTCAGAAATATCTATTTAACTGGGATAATTGATAATCTCTGAAGCATGTTTGTACCAAAACAGAATTTTTCAGATCAGATGGCTTCACAGTGTCTCTATTGGTGCATACATCCATTTCCCAAGGAAAGCAATCACACTGTGAATTTGTGGAAATTGCTTTCATGCTTCCCTATCCTAACATTCAAGCGGGATAGAAAAACAAAACACACACACACCTATCTCCTGTGGAATCTGCATGCATAAAGAAGTTTAGGCCCAAAGCATTCCCACTTGGCTTGCTTGTAGTTCAGCAAGCTCATCTTGCACAGGATTGGCCCATTAGTTATGGGTGGCAAATGTTCACCTCCCCCCTTCCTTCCTGCTTGACATCAGTACTTGAAAGCAGGAAGGGATTCTTGTCCTCCAGGTTTGCCAAGAAATTATCCCAACTTTGATTAAGCAGATCCATGAAAATATTTTCTCATAAATAGAGAAGAGTGGGGGAACAAGAAACGGGAAGGGCAGGTGAAGTGTTGAAATAAAGGCAACAGGTGCAGTGGGAAAACTTGTTGTGATTCTTCATTCATTCTGCAGTTAGTTGTTCCAACCAACTCTTCTATTCCAACAGCTGGTGCTTTATGTCCTAACAGAGAAGGAGATTGCTCACATCAAGCTGTTTGGAAAGAAGGTTGAGTCTGAAGATCAAGAATTCAGTGCTTTTCTGAGCTACGAGCAAGCCTGTAGTATTAAGCTCTGAATGCACTCACTGGCATGCAAGTAACAGAGATTTTTTACCTTTACTTTGCTTCAGATTGCTAAAGTCACATTTTGACTCTGGAGTGAAGTTGCCAAACAGTTTGAGGGGTAAAAATTTGAAAAGATTTTTGTTTTAAAAAAATTGAGTGTTTCAATAAAGGGACATCTGTTAATATGACAGAAATATGAATGTAAAAGATGCACAGATTTAATGAGAGTGGGGTACTCCTGAAAAAGAGGTAGGGTTATTTTTTCCGTGGAGGGTGAACTACCATATGGCAAATGTATTTTGAAGCCATGTGAAATTCATATTGAAAACAATGTATCCATTTCTGACATCCTTATCTTACTTTTTGCAACATAGCTCTCCATAAACCTCTCTTGGCTGTATAGCTTTCCATTTTTCCTGTCCACATTTTTCAGTAATCCTCTGGCTTGGACCCATCAAGGTTTATCTACTTCAATAGCAGCTCCTGAGGGGAAATAAAATTGCTTCATTGAATTACAGCTGTTCTTCCTGTGCAAGGGGGTGAGGGAGGTAGCTTGCTGTTGGAACCATATTGCCCTTTGACTGATCCAGGTCAGTTATCTTCATGGGCAATGACACATTAATCTACAGGAGTAACTTTGTCTTAACTGTACTCCCAGTAGAGTCTGCATATGGCTTCAGCATAATTCATATGAAAGTGCAAAGGTTGGCACAGAATGGTGAATGTGCTTTCTGGGTCACAGCATGAGAATGGGCCTATGAGTCCCAGACAAAGGCAAAATACCATTTGGTTGATCCCTGCAATGAAATATTGGATACATAGCTTTCGTAAGTGACTGTTATCTTATTGCTTGTTCATTTTCCCTTCCCTCTTCCCTCCCTCCCTCCCTCCCTTCTCATTAAGAAAAATACCAGGACTTTATGAATAATAATCCAGAGGGGGGCTAGGATATTTGCTACAAAAGTTAACTATTTGTTCTGCATGTATGTTGTAAGCAAGTCACTTAAAACACACACACACAAACACATACACATTTATATGATACTGCATGAAATGAATTTCTGTAAAGCAAACAGATGTCAGGTAGCTAGATGGATGAATGCAATCGGGCCATTACAGTTTACTGGGAGAATGATCAAAGACATGTTTCATAAGCAATTTTTGTCACATTTTGCTTCTTTTGTGTTTCTCAACATATTTGGCACATTATGGCTACATTCTAGGAGCTATTTAAAATACTTCTTCAGAGACTTAATTTTATCATTTGAAGGGATCATAAAGGCCATCTACTTCAGCCCCCTGTAATGCAGCAATATACAACTAAACTGCACCCCAAAGATGGCCATCCAACCTCTATGTTTGAGTAGCTAGTGAGTCACTTTGAAAGGAGCTCCACTTTGGTTTAAAGCTGGCCAAAGAAAATCATTAATGCTCATAGCTGCCACATTCCCACTGATTGTTCACTTTTATTGTCCACTTATTGTCTGGACCTAAGGAAGTAGAAAAACAGGAAGAAGTTGCCACAGTTTGTGCAGCTCTTTATTTTGCATGATCTGTACCATTATGATGCCTGTGCACATCAGGGAGAACATACACATAGTTGGGAAACTCCTTTGCAGAATCTTGCCCTCGCCTGAAGGCTCAGACAAAAGCAAAGTGCTGCAGTCTTTCCTAGCTTGTATGTTCTTCCTTGTTAATAATGTTTGCCATCTTGATGTTGCTTGGCCAATATGTCCCATTTTTCACCTGTGAAATGTTGGAGGGTATGTTATTCTTTCCTGTATTTTGTTCTGTACTTTTGGTGAAATTAAATAGAGTTGATGATTGATTTGTCCTCCTATGGACAATGGGACTAAACTAGGAGGCTGGGAGCATCTCAGAACTGTCAAAGTTCTGCATACTTCCTGAAGCTGCTTAGTGCAGTCCAGGGTTTTTGAAAAGTGCCAGTTTCAAATTTTGTTGTCAATAGGTTAAGAGCCAGAAAGATTCTGCATGGTGATGAGCATGTCATTTCCTGTGCTTCTTCACCCTTGACATTTGGATTACCAGTTCTAATTTTAATAACATTGTTGAATTGTGGTCTTCTATAATTTGGGATGTCTGCTATAATACAGGATGTTCAGCAGCCTAACTGGACATAGTCCTGGCAATGCGGTTTGTCGTGGAGTAAACAAAGATTGAGATCTGGATAGCTGTACTCAGCAGAAGTTTTCTGGTCATTTGTTGATGGACTATTGTCAACCTTACGTTCCTCATAATGAATCACATACATGAAAAACTTTCCTGGCTTTATATGCATGTTAATGCAAAAAGATAGATACTGGAACATGTTCTTAGTTTGTCTCTTCTTAAAGGTGGTGATTCAGTGCTGTTAGGGATGAGCTACCCTTACATGATGGAAAGTATGATGTAGAGCTGGTTTTGCAAGAATTTCTATAGCACAAACATTCAGGAAAATAAGTATTTTTGACATAATAGATGCAGATGTTTCTTGGTGGGTGGCCAGGCAGAATGGGTGAAAGACATGTCTTTGGAACTGCAACATCCAAACCTATCTCTTGCTGGGTGTGTCGTCCTGCAAAGTGTAGGTTTAGCTGTAAAAGGTTGATCCTTTAATTGTCTTCTCTGTATTTGAGTAGCTAGTGAGTCACCTTTAGAGGAGCTCCACTTTGGTTGCATTATTGAGAGAACGCATTAAAGAAACTAGGCGCAAGCTGGTCCGTGAGATCTGTAAATGTATATCAGCTTGTGAATAGTCTCCACATTGTCCCACCCCAAAAACCAAAGCTTGGCTGAATTTCTGCCTCAAAGTGCCTTCTACGCTTCCCAGATTTGCATGATATGTTTCAATTATGGGTATCTTCATTTTTTAAAAAAAATCTTGGATAGCAAAACTCAGTTTTCCCCTTTGTTAGCATTTTTCCCCTAAATTATTTTGCTTCCAAATTAACAGCTAGTTGCTTAACAAAACAAAGCCTAATGAGAATTCCATCTCTTCTGTATTTTGACACATATGCTTGATTTTTTTC
This sequence comes from Ctenosaura bakeri, assembly GCA_948474755.1. NCBI lineage: Eukaryota > Metazoa > Chordata > Lepidosauria > Squamata > Iguanidae > Ctenosaura > Ctenosaura bakeri. The sequence goes on along the minus strand of CAOLHI010000911.1, from coordinate 218,529 downwards.
TTTAATAGTGTCTCTTCAGTCATCATCTTGATTTGTTCCCTTCATTGGAAAGGATTTCTTAAGGACAGACTAAAAGAATATTGTCAAGTCTTTGTATTGTGTAATGTACATGTTACTTGTTAAAAGGAACTTCTTTAACTTACTTAAATTATTAGAAGGAACTTACAAGAATAAGCTGTCTGGTTCTGCTTTCAATCATTTAGATGTTTATTTCATCCTATCCTGCTTCAGGGCATGTTGTAAATAAATAGCACATGAATAAGGTAAAAATCTTAGAGAATCCGAGCTAGATTAAAGTTGCAATAAAATATGGTATCGCGTGTGTGTGTGTGTGTGTGTTGTTAAAAAATCAGCTATAAAATGCTTTTAAAAATAAGCCCGTTTACAAGCAAAGATATTGATATCTGCACTTAAAATATCTTAATCTGGAATTTTAACCTTTGTCTATCAAGTTGAATTAAATTCCCTTTTTTATATGAAGAAGAACAATGAGAAAAATGTTAGTGTTCAGAACAAAAGCATTATACTGTAATCTCTGCAGATAGGGACTGTGAAATTTGCCTGTTCAGTGACACTTACTTTTATACAGACAAACATAAAATTGCATATTTAGCTATTTATTGATCATATTATTGTAGACTTCCTACAGGAGCTAGTAGGCCAGGTCATCACAGGTACTAGGCAGCAACTGGGAAACACTAAAACAAAGCCATCCAGGAGATGAGGAGACAGCTGACTTTGTACCAAGTGTATCCAAATTATTTTAAATAATCCTCATTTAAACAAACTACAGTTCTCCAGCTTTTTACATCTCAAGAAATGGTGATTTGTTTAAAACTAAAAGGCAAAGTTTCTTATTTCTTCATGAAGAGCAATAAGAGGGGAACATGAACTGAGTACTCCCCTAGCTTTCCAGTGTTTCCTTCTCTCAGCAGAAAACAATAATTGCTTGTTATGTCTGAACTTAGCTGTTCTCTGTGGAAGGAAGTTGATCTGTAACCTTGTCTTATCATGGGTTAGGTAGCGTTTGTTGCATTCTGATAGTAAAACTTTCTGAACATCCCTGAAGTTGCATCCAGTTTACCTGGAAAATGTAGTGCAGAGATTTTCCGGTAATCTGTCTGTGAATCACTAGCTCACATTTTGCACACTGCTTAGCAATTCCCAATAACAAAACTCTGTTGTTGTTGCTGCTGCTGCTATTGCTGTTGTATTTTTGAATGGAAATGTCGTAAATAATTTCCACAAGTTTTCAGTTATGTGTGCAAAGCTGTTAGTGCAAGATTCAAAATGACACTGATCTTTATACCACTGCATACAATTTATACTGAAGCAGTTTATTTTGAGTTCTGTTAAACAGTGAAGCTGGCTACTACAGAATCTGCAGTAGCCGTGGTGGAAACAGAAGTCTTAGAAAAAGTCCACGCTAATAATAGGAAATGTTCTTGGTAGGGTGAAATGGACCATAAATAGAGCTGGCATGTGTTATGGACAAACTACTCTCCCCTTTCCTGTTGTGGGAAGGAAGCTGGGTTACTTTTGTTCCTGGATTTTGTAAATCATGCATCCCCGTCCTATGCATGTTTACTGCAAAGTAAATGAAAGGGACTGATGCTTTACTCATTTCCAGAGGGCTCTGCAGGGAATCTCTTGGGTTATAACTTTCACTTTTACGTTTATATTCTACTGTATTGCTCTAGGATTGTCCATGACTTGCTATGTTTGCACTATTTTCACTCCTTCAACAAATCAAAAAAGCACTAACAGTTTGCTAAAGTTTAAAGTGGTTGAAGAAATCCTGCAAAACTAGACCTGTGGATCTAAATACAATTATTAGTTCCAACTTGAGTAAACACATTGAATAAATTTCTGAACTGCATGCCAACATTTATGTAAATCAATTCTAATTGGGACTGGCCACTGAATTTAGGTCATGGAGTTTAGATCACTATGCGTCATATTATTTTTTGATTTTATATTGGGAATACAGCATGCCTTCTGCAAGTCTAAAATGGTCACTGGACATTTTCTCTCCCCTCTGATGCTACCACAGCCACACACGGAGACATATTATATGAACCTTGTCCCATTCAAGTGCTCATGTCGAAATCTATTTTCCAGGATTCTGGATACTCCATTCTATTTCTTCCTTCTTTTCCTTGCCTCCACACCTGTCAGCCCACATGTATACTCCTTGCTGGGCTTTTTGGAAAATTCCTCTTAGAAATCCCCCTCCACACTTTTTTTCCCCCTACAAAGGCAAGAGTTCCTCCAAGCCTGGTTAATCCCTCTCTCTTTTGAATGAGTGATACCAGTTTGACTAGACAAGCAAAGATTCTCACTAAATATCACAAATACCAGGAGTTATGCATTTTGTCCTGGGTCAAAATTAGTAGTCTTAACTAGAGGGATTTACACAAATGTTGCCTTTATTGTTCAATTGATTAAAGTGGTCTATTCTGCTTGGGACTAGACTCCTGACGCCTATGGTAATGTAAACATATTATATTTCTGCTTGCAAACAAACAAATAAACAAAAGTAAAAATGTTCATTTTTTAAAGTGCAACAACAGTAAGGTCATCACCTAACATTGCAGTCTTTTTTTCTGGTGTGGTGTGGAAGGTTTTGTTTTTGGGTGCATTTGAATGAGAGTTGTTCATTATTTTTGTGTGCCTTCAATTCATTTCCGACTTATTTCTGATTCATGGGGTTTTTTTGCCAAGATTTGTTCAGAAGGTGTTTTGCCTTTGCTCTCCTTTAAGGCTGAGAGCATGTGACTTGCCCGAGGTCACCCAGTGAGTTTCCATGGCTGAGTGGAAATTAAGAAACTGATCTTTGGAGTTGTAATCCAGTGTTCAATGCACTTCACCACTTTGGCTCTCACAATGAATGAGAGTAAAATCATTCATTTTCGTACATTTCTAGCAGTTGAGTGAAAATATTCTATGTGTGTCCTTAATGTTTACATCTTTAGACAATGGATAAATATTATTACAATTTTGGTATACAGTCTTAGAATAACATTGGTACTCCAGATGTTATTCTAAGCAAGAATGTGAAAAATTCTAAATGAATAAAGCATAATACCCCATCTTATAAATAAGTTAACAAGAGGAAATTAGCTCACAAAATTTTATAATTTTTAATAGTTACATGGTGAATACTTAGAAAACATTACACAGAATTTGTTTTCTGAATTCTATGCTTTTTCTTCTTCCAGGAAGCAGCAAATCAATGCATACTTAATGTATGTGAAATTATTTTACTAATTAAATTATATTTAAAAGACTTGATTTATTAAGAAAAATGGTTTATATTTTCAAATAGTATGTTAACTTTTTACTATTTAGTGCTATCCATAGATTTGTTAAATTTTATAAAAGCATTCCACTGTGTTGAATTAATTTAAATTTTTACTTACTTTTGATTCTATCCAAGATGTATTTTACTTCAAGATGTATCATTATTCAACATCTACTTAGTCTGCTGTACAATCCAGTTTCAAAAATGATTATGGGGGTCGATAGCCTTTCTGTAATATGTTATTTATCTTTCCTACCTCCGTATTAATTGCTTTTAAAAATGTTTGTTTAGCCAACAAATACTTAAAGCCTGTCTCTCTGTAGTTAATCCGTTGTTACCTCTAAACTTTGTATTTAGCTAAATAATCTTTGGCGCAGATTCTTAATACATTGATGGATCGTGTTGTGACATAATGTCCATTTGTATCAATCGTTTCTTCTTACATGCTTTTGAAGATCCTACTGAAGTTGTTTTGGGCAAACAAACCCTCTAATCTAATTGTATTACCAAGATTGTCATGTGTTAAGATTTATAGAAGGTGATAGGTAGGAATAAGATCTTGGATTGCCTTGACACAAATGCTTATTGCTTAGTGAGCAAAATATTTTGATAACAACACACAGTTGGGGAAAACAGCTAATTAATTGGGCTACTTCTTCGCAAATGTGTGTGAGAGAAATAATTAGATTCTTTTAATCAAGTCATGTCTTTTGGTACATTTTTAAAAAGTGGAAATGTTTCCATTTTTTCCTTCTCCCTGAAAAAGCAAACACAATATAAATACTTGTAATATACAGAGCCTCTTTAAAAAGTGCCATGTTGTATCAGATTCATAGATTTTGTTTGTTTGTTTTTAACTTTTATTGGCCTATGTAGCAGAAAAATTTATTTTATTTCATTTCCTTTTTTTTAAGTGGGGGAAAACACACTCTGGAAATTTTCTTCATGTTAAAAGGTTGTTCACACATAAAACTGATATGAGATTCTTTGAAAATATCTGTGTGCGTGCGTGCGCGTGTATATGTATGGAATTCTGAAGAGTGAGCAGACCACACTTTTTGAATTTTTTGTTTATGATTGCCATTTCTAATGCACAGTTATACTGTACTTCTCCCCTTAAGTTCTTCATGTGTTTAAAAGAGGAATGTAAACAATATTTGTAAGTTATGCTGTAGGTGAATTTCCTGCATTGAGTTGGGGACTGGAATTAATGCCCTATGGAGCCCCTTCAGCTTTATGATTCTATGATTCTAATGTGCTTATCAAGAAAGGGTGTCATGATGAGGATCAATGTATCCCATCAATTAATCAATATAGCTTTTTTTTTAAAAAAATCACCAAATGCCGTAAGATTTTTATATTTCCTGCCTGAAAACTAAAAAGATTATCAGCATTTTTTTAATTCCACAGCATCAATATCAAAAAAGTATTTTAAATACAAACTTTTCTATGTGCAAAAATTATATATTTGTTCAAAAATAATGTTTTTCCTACAAAAAAATATACCAAAGTGAAAAAAAAAGTGCACCAACAAATGTGCTAAGGTTCTTAAGATTTTGCCCAAGAGAGAGAGAGGGGAAAAAATTGTTTGTTTGTTTTCATGTGTGATATGAAAAAAGTAAAGATTTACATTCTGCATTTAATACAGAAGAAGGCTGAAAAAGAAGTAAAGAGATAGCTGTAACAATCTTTTTTTTTTAGTTGACTTGCACTGAAATCCAATGCACACCTACTCTGAAGCAATTCCCACTATGTTTTGGAGACTCACTCCCACACAAGTAGATACAGGATTGTCATCTGACTGATAGCCTAGGGAGAAATGTATTGAGAAAGTTATTATCGTAGGATTTTATAAATATTATTTCTGTAGAATAAGAATTGTCAAATCAGTTAAATTCATGATGCAAAAAAGAAATCCATAAAACTTCTGTCCTTGACTCTAAATCTTAAATATTAGAAAAGAACTCTAAGTATTTGCGTGCTTATGTATTAATAATTCTTATTGATTTGTGTCAGTCTAGAAACTATCACAATAATTTTATACTTCTATTATATTATTGATTCCATCTCCCTAGTTTCCATTGAAAAATGAATGGACCTTTATGGAATCATGTGATTACTCGACAGTAATCAGATCGATATACTTCTTGTGAGAAATTGCAGAGATATCATTGTGTGGGCTTTTGTTTGTTTGTTTTTAGTGGGCGTTAAAAATGTATATTTTATTGGATCTATTTTCAACATTGATTTCAGAGCTTCAAAATGTACTAGACTGAATTTTCTATTTACATTTCAAACATGCCTCACAATATCCAATCTGGTATTTCCTGCTGAAAGATTAGAAGACTGTTAAAAAGCTTGAGGTTATCTAGGAAAGAAAAAAAACACCCTAAACTTTGCTTGAAGTTGACGATTCCCCCCTCTCATCTAATCTGTATATACCGCCCAGTGACTCAAGATATGCATAAAGGAATTACAGAGAAAGTAGAAAGGCAAGGCCTGAGGTCAGCATTAATTATTATGAGTGTCACATTATATTCACGAAGTATAAATTCTCTTTGAAATTGCAATTTGAATCTGGTTGCTGCTCTCACCTGTGACTATATTTATGCTTACGGAGCCAAGTTTCAGGCATGTTAGGGTAAGTGGGAAATTGGAATGTGTGCGGCTGATAAGGACTGTTTTATTTGCTGAAATTAACTTGGAGATAGATCCATTGCTTTGTTTTACTTTGAACACTCTGCTTTCTGTATCTATGACAGTTTAACTACAGATTGGAAGTAACTCATTGCAAATAACAAGTAGGTAATTAATTCCTACTTGCAATAATGAAGACTTAACTAAGTTTTGTTATGACTGTGGCATAGCTGCAATAACTTTTTTTTGTGGCATAACTGTAACTATTTCGGTTACATTTGTAGCTACAAAGTAAGTAATGTCAGTCTTTAGAGATATGTTGTACCACAGGCTAGTAATATGTAGCATTTGAAAAGTATTCAGTCATTTTGAACAACAAAGCAATGCTTGTAACAACAAACAACAAAATAATGTTTGCTAAATGTTTATATCTATAACTGATTGTTTTTATGAACAATTGTAACAATTCGAATTGTAATTATAACTCATAACTTTTCGGAGGAATGTTTCAAGCTTTGTTTTTATTACCAAACCAAACAAATCAGGGTTGCTACTTGTAGAGGCTAAGTGTGCAGAAGCAGACAAACTCATTCCTCTTTGTTTTACCTTCTTTTCACAGTTAATCTGCTGGATTCAAAAGCAATTCAGGGAGAGCTGGGCTGGATTTCCTACCCATTGCATGGGGTAAGTTCATTCATCTCTAAAATGGGGTAGTAGTGTTATAAATCCATATGCCTTTTAGCCATAGCCTTCCTGTTCACAGCATACCAAACCAGAGCAAGGCGGTTTGATGGTGTTTTGTTTCCTTTTAATAAGACAATATAAGTCTTAAGGTCTGTGTCTTTAAGTATACAGGTACACATTTATGTGGACTAAAAAAAAAAAATCAGGATGCAGCATTAGCAAGTGCTGTTTCTCAAATCTGTATGCATTTTCTATGCATGCATTTTTTCCAAGTATACATGGTTCTGGATGTATTTTTCCTAATATAACCTTTTATATGAATTTACCATTGTTTTTGTGAGCCTTTCTCAAACGTATGCATATTGTATGTTCATATGTTGAAAATGTGCACATTTTGTCCTTTTTTAAAAAAAAAAATTCAGTGCAAGTACAGTGTAAAGATTTTTTTTTTGATCCTCAACAATAAAGGCTATTTTGAAATGGATGGACCAAGAGTGGTTAGGCATATATGACATTCAGTGGACATATCTGTGTTATAGACTAGGTTCAATAGCTATTCTGTCTTTCTAGCAGATATTTAAACAGAAAGTTGATCAACTTTAGCCTGATTCTTTGGAGGAAGCTAGGAAGGCACAATATGGCTGGAATCCTTTTAGTGCTATATGTGCACATAACTTATAGTTACATGCACGTATGTCTGGTTCTGGACACTATGCTGAAAGCTACAGGAGGGTCTCAATTTATGTTGGTGTTGTATTCTGAGACTTGTGCTGTGAAATGAGATTGGTGTAAATAGAAGAGTCTGGTTTCATACAGAATAATTGGAGACCAGGGAGATACATTCCAACTGAGCTGAAGTAGCCACAGTTAGTGATTTTGCATACTACTAATTTTAAAGAGTTTTAAATCATAGTACTGGCAAGATAAATGTGTAGATACCCCTCAGAGTGAGCAGAAGGGGCAATTTTAAATGATAGTTGTGCTTCAGAGGAACACCCAGACAGAGAACGACTGGTAAAAATGATGTTCTTCTATTGTGCCTTCTCCATCAGGCTTCTCAGGAATAGAAAGCACATCAGGAGTAAGATGGGCAGCAAATTTCCTGTTGTGTCTTCTTGCAGCAGGTGTAAGGGGAAGACCCAGAGGAGATACAGCATGTTTTCTGCTGCGCCCTTTCCAGAAAGTGCAGAGGAAAGACAGAGTGCACTGGAAGGACAGGCAACACATCTTCTACTGTGCTGTCTTCAGCATGTTTTCTAAGTGAAAAAAGTAGACTCTAGTTGCTCATCCTCCCTAACCAAACAAGCAGAGAGACTCCTTCTTCGATTTGCTCACCCTCCTTTCAGCAAAACCAAAACTGCCAGATTTAAGCTGCTTCTTCCCCTCACCCCCTTCTAAGTACACAAAAGAAACACTTTGCTCCAGTTGAAGTCAAGATCTGATTTTTTTCTTCCCCTCAATCTCCCACTACTAACCAGGCAAAGGAAACTCCTTTCTACCAGTGATGACAAAACAGCAGTTGCTTTTTGCCCCTTCCCATTCCCCCAGCCTAGATAGGTAAAAGAAAATGAGTTCAGTCACTTTTTCTTATCACTCACACTGCAGGCCAAAACTCCAAACATCCTCACTCTTTCATCTCACCCTCCTGGCCCTTTTATCTAATCTTCCTTGCAGTCTAGCTTCACTAATTGCATAGGTGCACAAGGAAAGCTCTGTATTGTAGGTGAGACATTGATTGATTTCTGGGAAAATATTATATATATGAAATATTTTATATGGTTCCCATGAATCAGAAATGTTTGATATGGTTGCCATAAGTTAGAAATTACTTAAATACACACTAAACCACCATCACCACCACCACCACCACCACCAACACCACCACAATACCGGGGCAATACAAATTGGGACTCACTTGTATTAACTAACTCTCTTTGGCTGGAACAGTGCTCCAGGATTCCATGCACATAGTTTTTGAATGTTACACAAGGAACTATTTTTCACTAGCTCATTTCATAATATCCCCCACCTATGTAACTGTTGGGTTCCAGGGCAGTGCTGTGATCATTTAGTGGCTGAGGAAGAAAAGGGGGAAATGGAACTAGGCAGTGCCCATTCCAGCTGCAGTTCTTCAGCCAGGGGGACAGAAATGAGGTCATTGTCCTGGCCAGCAATCTAGTATATCTTCCCCTAGCTGCAGAATTTCAGACAGTACTGCCTCCTCATTTTCTTCCTCCTCTTAGCCAGTAAATGGCCTTGACATTTCCCATGAGGTTTGAGAGCTGTGGGGAGGGGGGTAGAAAAACAAAGCCCTCCATATAAGGACTGTGACACTCCACAAAAGTTGATTGAAGATCTCTCTTCACTTTTTAGTGTAGGTATGCCATGTGAGAAGAATGGCTCAGTTACATGAGAGTTCTTTGTGGAACAAACAAATCTGAGATGGCCATCACATTGTTGTTGTTTTGTTTTGTTTTTAGAATTGTATTATTTATTACTTTCAAAAATGGAAAGGATGAGACACTAGTACAGCTTGCCTTTGATGATTTCTTCACGCTGCCAAATGGGGCTAATTTCTTTCAGTTTTCTCAGCCAATCTCTTAGGTAATTGCCAACTGAGTTTTGGAGTAATTTTGCAGCCCTTTAGCTTTCCCCTTTTTGAAAGCACTTTTGCTCCTTGGTTGTGCTCTATCTCTCCATTGAGCTCTTTGACCACAAATGGTAACAGCAGCAAGAAACAAAGCTGGCATAGGTCTGCATCAGAGCATCACAGGCACCATAAGAAACAGATATGCCATATTAACTAATTATAAAAATTCCCATGTCTCATAAAACAATGTGGTTATCCCTTGGAAGCCTGTTTGGACCTGGATAAGTTTTAGTGGTGCATGTTATTCCTATGTATTGATCAACTTTGGAATCAGAGTTAAGTCTAAATCTCTGGACAACGCTCATTCTCTCACAGCTCAATGAACTGTGTGTGTTTTACAAACTTCACTTATGCCAATATTTCTCCAACTAAGAGAAGGAAAAAGTGTGCTCTGCTACTTTTAGTGAATTGAACAGCAAAGCATCCATAGGTTTGAATGGAAGTACAGAACTGTGGCATTTCAAAGCTGAAATTTAGAATAGCTCATTCACCCATTTTTGTACTTCTAAAAAAAGTGCTTCAGAAGGAGGTAGTATTCAGAAAGCGAAAAGAGGCAGGAAAGACAATATTTTCCTAGCATTTTACTTCCACTATATTAATTAAAACTCTGTGGAATCTACATCTGTCTGAAACCTAGCTAAAATATGAACTTAAACTTCAGAGGGAAAGCATTATAATAAAGATGTCACATTGTATTGAAACATTGCTAATAGCACTATGGTGATTTATAAGCCAAAGTTAATAGAGCTACACTCAAAGCTGTGACTCACAAATGAGGGTGTTGGTATGATGCCAGCCAAGTTCCAAGACCCAGCAATATATCCCCATCACAACCCATAAGTGTGAATATGCTGAGGCAGGTTACTTTTATCAGTATTAAAAATTCCCTTTCCTGTCCCCCCCCCAACCCTCTTAGAATGCATTCAGTAAAGATCTTTCAGGTATATTATTTTACATGCACTCTATACAAGGGGTTAATTATGGATAGGAGAAAAGGCATGTTTTTGTTTGACTGCTTCAAGATTCTTACACTATTTTTCATTACAATAATCTGACCTGATTTGCAGCCACACAAAGTTCCTGAATATTCATTTTGTGATTTACCCTTATCTATATTCATAAATTTGCTTTCCACTTGACAAGGCTTCAGTGTCAGCACTTTAACCTGGATTCAATATTATCACCCTCAAAGAATGTCATAGTTTCACCCCACTCCTCCCCCACACCTATTCCACACATTCATAGTTTGTTTGTTTGTAACACAATGATTATCTGGCCAAGCTCATTCAAGCCTTTGGGGAGTCTGGCCTGCTTTCTCCCCCCAGAAAAGGCAGAGAAGCAACTATTAAAAAGTGAAATAGCCCCTTTTACTTCTACTTGATTGCAAAGTCCACAGAGACCATATCCTGTACTAACACCTGCATTTGTACAATTTTCATACTGTCAATCATTCAAATTTGTGAAAGGATCTTGGAAATGAGAGCCATGCAATCTTTGCAGAGCACATTATTGATATGCTGATTAAGCATAACGCAACTGATTATTAGCTGCAATTCACATAAATTACAGCTTTACAGATGTAGGATAGAGGGAGGAAAAACCCGAGTCTTTTCAATCAATAATACAGATCTGAGCACATTTATCTGGGATACAAATATTGAAGGGGAAATGACACTTTACTTATTCATATGATCAGTTGCCTTGGTTCCAATTCAATTTGTTTAGTTACATGTCACTTTCTGTGCCTGCACACAGAGGATCTGCAGTATGTGCGTGACTATCATATTCACTTCAAGTGATAGCAGCACAGTTATATATGAACAAAGGGACAGGAAGGACTCCACTCTTGAAGGGAACAGGAGAAAGCATATGAACATCACTTTTACATACACTTTCCCAAGAGCTCCATTTTCGTTTGTCCACACAGAGCAGGGGTTGGAATCACATTGTTGGAGTCCAAGTGTTGGACTACACCTCCTGGCATTCTTCATCATTGACTACACTGGCTAGAGCTGCTGGGAATTGGAATCCAACAACATATAGAGTGTCACACAATTTTGGTTCCTGACATAGGGCTTTAGACTAGATATCCATTCTATTTCTTCTCAAGGATTGCTCATGTTGTGCTGTTGCTATGTTTCATACTTCATCTTCCATGTTCAGAATGGTAGGGGCATATCTGAACTTAGATCTACCACTTCATAGCAGAAAGAGGTGAGAGAAAAGGTTATACGGTCCTTTTTAATCCTGTACAAAATTTCTTCTTAAACTGTTAACCAATGTACACTGTTAACTTATTTAATACTGAAGAGGTACGTGATGATAAGTAAAGTGCTGCAAGACTGTATGCCTATGTACATGGAAATAATCCAGAGGGATTCTCATTGTTTCTATAGAATGCAGATGAAAGAAAGCCCTGGCATTTTTTTTTCCTCACTGTGAATGGAAATGTTCTAAGTTATTGTGCAAGATCCTATTACACATTACTAGTCTCATGCAGCATCTTGTGGAGTTGGTTTGGGCCAATCTACAACTGTCCAGTGATGCATACAGACCCAGTTTTTAGGATCATTTTCAGCTCTTGTGTCCTGAGAATATGGACAAGGTGCTTGAAACAATATATCAGCTTCATGCTGTGTGGTACTTTGCACCTCTTGGTTGAGTAACTCTAGCCAAATAGCTGAGTGGTTTGAGGATATGATGAATGAATATGATGAATGTGAGTGAGTAGTGCCAGATGCCCTTTAAAAGGTAATTTCATGGCCACTCCTAAAGAAAGCTACATTGGACTCCATGGACCTTGGCAACTACTGTCAGTTGCAAACATTTTTTTGGTGGGGGGGAGAGTTCTCCAAAAAGTTGTGGTCATGTGATTATAGGCACTTTTGAATGTTATCAATTATCTAGATCCATTTTAGTTAAGGTTCACATCTATTTGGGGAACAGATTGGGCCTTGGGTACCCTGATCGATGACCAGAGAGAGAGAGAGAGAGAGAGACTAGGGCTTAATCTTTTCAGTAGTTCTTTTTGTTTTTTCCCCTAACCATTTACCACACAATCCTCTTTGATCAGCTCTGTGGGATGAGAATTGGGAGCACTGCACTTTTTTTTATTATTTATTTGTATCCCGCCTCTCCATATGGATCGAGGCGGCGAACAACTTACAAATAGCATGTATTTCTATACATGCCCCCAACAAGCTGGGTACTCATTTTACCGACCTGCAGAAGGATGGAAGGCTGAGTCAACTTTAACTGTTTCCCTCTTACTCATGAGACAGATTCCACAATATAGCACTGAGAGATTTTTTTCCCCACCTCCTGGTATTTAATTTATGGGATGCCGCAAGTTATGGTCTTCTCTCCAGTGGTATTTAATCTGTGAGAAATTGCTGGGAGTATTCTTCAGGGAATTTGGACCAAACTATCATTAGTAGGCTGATGGCACCCACCTCCTTACTTCTTTGTCACATCTGAATCAGGTGATGCTGTGCTAGTTCTGGACAAGCATCTAGAGTCAGTGTTTGATTTTATGAAGGCCAAGAAACTAAGGATGAGTCTTAGCAAGGCAGTCACCATATGGATAAGCGATTCCATTTGCTTGGCAGATGGGTAAACTGCCTGTTCTGGATGGAGTTGCACTCCTTTGGAAATACTGTGTTGTCACTGGAGACTTTGAGTGACTGCAGTGTCTCAGAGTGCATTTTATTGTCTTCAGCTGATGCAGCACTTGTGGCTATTCCTGAACAGGGATAGCTTAGCTATAGTGAATCAGGCTTCCAAGGAATTATTTGTGCCACTGCTGAGCTGGAAATGCAGAATACTTCAGCTAAACTTCTACTGGTAACAAGTAACAATTCCACTGAAAGGATTGTGCTGGCTGGATATTGTTTACCTGGTCAGGCTTTAGGTTTTGCTCTTAGTTTATAAGCCCTAAATAATTTGAGATCTGGTCATCAGCCCATCTTCTCCCTTAAATAGACCTATTCATTCTCTGAGATCATTTGGAAAGGCCCTCCTGAGAGCGATATATGTTCCTGACATCTTTTCAGCAGTTGCTTGGAGCAGTGTCCACAGTGTAGGGACACCACTATATGGAATTTACGTCCCTCAGAAGTTTGCATGCTCTACCTGTTCTTAGTAAAAACTTGAGAGCATACCTATTTGAGCATGTTTAGTCCAACCTGGCATCTATTTCTTGGGTCTAATGAGGTGTATATATTAATGTGCATGCTATATATCTGTGTGTTATGTATATTTTATCATAGAATCATAGAATCATAGAAATGTAGAGTTGGAAGAGACCACACGGGCCATCCAGTCCAACTCCCTGTCATGCAGGAACACCCTCAAAGCACTCCCGACAGATGGCCATCAAGCCTCTGCTTAAAAACCTCCAAGGTAGGAGACTCCACTACTCTCCGAGGCAGCAGATTCCACTGCCGGACAGCCCTGACTGTCAGGAAGTTCTTCCTGAGGTTCAGGTGGAATCTCCTTTCCTGCAGCTTGAATCCATTGCTCCTTGTCCTGGTTTCTGGAGCAGCAGAAAACAAGCCCCCTCCTTCCTCTACGTGGCATCCCTTCAAATATTTAAACATGGCTATCATGTCCCCTCTTAACCTCCTTTTCTGCAGACTAAACATACCCAGCTCTCTCAGTCTATCCTCATAGGGCATGTTTTCCAGGCCTCTCACCATTTTGGTCACCCTCCTCTGGACTTGCTCCAGCTTGTCAATATCCTTCTTGAATTGGGGTGCCCAGAACTGGACACAGTATTCAAGATGGGGTCTAACCAAAGCAGAGTAGAGTGGTACCAGTACCTCCCTCGATCTAGACACCATACTCCTGTTGATGCAACCGAGAATTGCATTGGCTTTCTTGGCTGCCGCATCACACTGCTGACTCATGTTCAGCTTGTGGTCTATGAAGACTCCTAGATCCCTTTCACACGTACTGCTATCCAGCCACGTGTCCCCCATCCTATATTTCTGTATTCCATTATTTCTGCCTAAGTGTAGGACCTTACATTTCTCTCTGTTGAATTTCATTTTGTTCGCCCTGGCCCAGCTCTCCAATCTATCCAGGTCATTTTGAATTTTGATCCTGTCCTCTGGCGTATTAGCAACCCCTCCCAATTTGGTGTCATCTGCAAATTTGATGAGCATGCCCTCTATTCCTTCATCTAAGTCATTGATAAAAATATTGAACAGCACTGGGCCCAGGACAGAACCTTGTGGCACCCCACTAGTCACTTCTCTCCAGGATGAAAAGCAGCCATCCGTGATCACCCTTTGGGTTCGGTCGGTCAACCAATTACATATCCAATTAACAGTAGCCCTGTCTAGCCCACATTTTACTAGCTTCGATGCAAGAATGTCAAGGGGAACTTTGTCAAAGGCCTTACTGAAATCGAGATATGCTACATCCACAGCATTCCCTTCATCTATCAAGCTAGTAACTCTATCATAAAAAGAGATCAGATTAGTCTGGCATGACTTATTTTTGAGAAATCCATGTTGACTTCTCGTGATTATTGCGTTGTTTTCTAAATGATTAGAAACTGAACGCTTAATGATCTGCTCCAGGATCTTCCGGGTACCGATGTCAGGCTGACTGGGCGATAATTATTTGGGTCCTCTTTTTTCCCTTCTTGAAGATGGGGATAACATTTGCTCTCTTCCAATCTGCTGGAACTTCTCCTGTCCTCCAAGATTTCTCAAAAATTATAGCAAGCGGTTCCGAAATGACCTCTGCCAGCTCTTTTAATATCCTAGGATGCAATTCATCTGGCCCTGGAGACTTGAATTCATCCAATGCGGCCAGGTATTCCTGTACCACCTCTCTACTTATTAAGTGCCTCATTTCCTCTGCTTCCTCCCCTGCTCCCCTACCGCCAGGTTGAGTGCTTGTATCCTTCTGGGAAAATACGGAGGCAAAGAAGGTGTTAAGTAGCTCTGCCTTTTCTCTCCCCCCTGTGAGTAATTCGCCATCTTCTCTGCGTAGCGACCCTACTGTCTCCTTCTTTTTCCTTTTGCTGCGGACATATTTAAAAAAAACCTTTTTATTGTTTTTAATGTCTCTGGCCAGCCTAAGTTCGTTCTGTGCTTTAGCCTTTCTGACCTCCTCCCTACATCTCCTGGCTACTTGCTTAAATTCTTCTTTGGGGGTTTTCCCCCCTTCTTCCATTTCCTATACGTGTTTCTCTTAACTCTTAGCTCAGCTGAGAGTTCTTTAGTCAACCATTCTGGTTTCTTCAGATGCCTTCCATTTTTCCTCCTTATTGGCACAGTTTTAGACTGTGCCGTCAGTATCTCCTTTTTAAGGAACTCCCATGCCTCCTGAACTCCTTTCCCTTTCACTATTCCTGACCACGGAATTCCAGCCAGCAGCTCCCTAAGTTTACAGAAGT
Organism: Ctenosaura bakeri; assembly: GCA_948474755.1. Taxonomy (NCBI): domain Eukaryota; kingdom Metazoa; phylum Chordata; class Lepidosauria; order Squamata; family Iguanidae; genus Ctenosaura; species Ctenosaura bakeri. The sequence goes on along the minus strand of CAOLHI010000911.1, from coordinate 202,845 downwards.
CCGCTTTTTTAAAATCTAAGACGAGTGTCTGGCTACCCTTATCTTCTCCTTCCCACTGAATGCTAAATTCCAACAGGGCATGGTCACTCCCCCCTAAAGATCCAACCACTTCTACCTCATTCACAAGGTCATCCCTGTTGGTCAAGACCAGATCTAGAATATTTGATCCCCTTGTGGCCTCTTCCACCTTCTGGACCATGAAGTTGTCTGCAAGACAAGCAAGAAACTTGCTGGACCTTGCTGTCTTGGCAGAGTTTGACTGCCAGCATATATCCGGGTAATTGAAATCTCCTATTATTACTGTATCTCTCCTCTTTGAATGTTCAGTCATTTGGTTGAGGAAGGCGTCATCCAAGTCGTCAGCCTGGGTTGGAGGTCTGTAGTAAACCCCCACCAGAATATCCCTGTTGTTTCTCGCTGCCTTAATTCTTACCCAAATGCTCTCTACCTGGCTTTCTGGGTTTAAGCCCAGGATCTCTTCACAGGTGAAAACATCCTTGACATACAAGGCTACTCCTCCTCCTTTCTTGTTTGGTCTATTTTTACAAAATAGGCTATACCCCTCTATTCCTATATTCCAATCATGAGACTCATCCCACCAGGTCTCAGTGATGCCTATCAAATCGTATTTATTTTCTTGTACTAGGAGTACAAGCTCATCCTGCTTGTTTCCCATACTCCTTGCATTAGTGTAGAGACACTTAAGTCCCCAGGCCCTTCCTGCAAGTCCTGTACTATTGTTTCTACTCCTCCCGCCATTGGCCGCTTGTACTACTTGTCCAGTATCATTTGGGCCTTTTCCCCCTGTGTTCTCTGAGTCCTTGCCCTGAATAATATTGTCTCCCTCCCCAGTGGATCTTAGTTTAAAGACCTCTTAATCTTCCTTGCAAGACTGTTTGCAAAAACATTCCTGCCCAGTTTTGTGAGGTGCAGCCCATCCCTCGCCAGAAGCCCATGTTCATGGAAATTCAGGCCATGTTCCAAAAACCCAAACCGTTGTTGGCGGCACCATGTGCGGAGCCAGTTGTTGACCTCTACTATTGCCCTTCCCTACATGCGCCGTATCCTTGAACAGGGAGGAGAGACGAAATGACCACCTGCACACCAAGGTCCTTAAGCTTGGTCCCCATACGCTCGTAGTCCTTTGCAATGTGGTTTAAGCTGCTCCTCGCAGTGTCATTGGTTCCCACATGAACCAAAATGAGGGGCTTATAGTCAGTGGGTTTGACTAGCCTGGTTAGCCTCTCCGTTATGTGGTTGATCCTGGCCCCAGGAAGACAACAGACTTCTCGATTGAGCTTGTCCGTTTTGCAGATTGCTGTTTCAGTTCCTCTTAGCAAAGAGTCCCCAACAACCAGAACTCGCCTCCTCTGAGACTTGTCCTGGGCTCCTCGGCGAACCTGTTCTACTCGGACTGCCTGGGCATTCTGTTTAGGCTGGGAGTGTTGATCTAGTCCCTGTTGGTGAAGTTTGATTCCTTCTTGTTGACATTCTGTTCCCTCCGCGTGGTGCTCCTCATTGTTCATAAGGCCAAGTAGTTCGAAGCGATTGTGTATGCTAAGAGTCTCTGTTACCTTCCTGGTCCTTTTACTCCTCCGTGTGACATTCGCCCAAACCTCCGTTTCCCGGCAAAGTGTGGTGACTTCCTGATCTGGCAGCTCCTCCGTGCATTCGGTCTTCTGGTAGGTCTTCTCTGCCCTATCCAAAAACTCCTCCCCTTCTCTAATAAGATGGAGATCAGAAATTCGTGCCTCCAGCTGGCGAACCTTCTCCTCCAAGAAGGTGACCAGCTTGCACTTGGTGCAGGTGTACCCGAGAACCTCTTGTGGCAAGAAAAGGAACATGCCACAAGCGTTACAGGTGACTGCAGCAGCTCCCTCACCTTCCATCCTTGAAACTACAGAGAGTAGTACAGGAGAAGCTCGAGAAAGTAAAGGAGTGCAAGTGCGCGCGCCTTTGGCGCGCGCCGTTGGTAGCTCCTAATAAAGCTCCTCCCCGCTAGCTGCCTCCTCCCTCTCGTTAGTCAGACCGTGTGATCAGGCAGAGCCCACGGCCAGGACAGTAGCCAGCAAACAATAGCAAGCAATTAACAGCAAAAACAAGCAACATGCTTTATTGATCCACACCAATTTGAAATTTTGGTATATAAGTAGTATATAGATGTTTGGTAATAAATAAAACCTATGCATAGCCTTCGATACCTCTGTAAACATAATGCCACATTTTTCATTGATTTAAAACTGAGGACAAGTATTAGATAGAGATTTAACTGCTTCCTGTTAAATATATAAAGAAGTGAGATATCAAAGGCAACATTACAGCTTATAAGGAAAACAGATAGAAAGCTCCTTTTGAGCACCGACACTCTTTACTTCTTTTCCAAAAGGATTATTCAAATTTTTTTGAATCAAGAATGACCGATATACAAGGTTATGCTCTTTTGCAGTTCAGTTTTCTTAAAAGTTTTACATCTGTTTAAATAGAAAAGGCACAGCAGAGAAGATTGCTATGCCATTGGATTAATTGAAGTTATATCTCCACTTTCCATTAAAATCAAAGCTCTAGACACTAAGCTAATGATGGCATATTCAAAACATGGTCTTTTATTTTCTTCCAGTGGTGTAGACCTGATTTTATACTATGCTGTCTTTAGTTACTATTTTATTGCATAATTTTTGCACTGATATATTTCATATTTTTAATAAACTGTACACATTCAGAAAATCTTTTATTGGACAGTTTAAAAATGCCATAGATGAATGAATGAATGAATATCAAATGAAAGCGCATAATTGAAAATTAAAGAACAGATTCCGTCAGGTTAAAAAGTACTTTGGGAATTTTAAATGCCCAAAGTCTGTTGGCATGAAATGTCAGTGGATGCTAGTGGAAGAACAGCAGAGAAGTAACAAACTTTCGGTCTTTCTGCACTACACTGTTATGATGCTATTATTCCACTTTCGACATCCTGTGGAAGAGCTCTCTGGCTGGGAATTCTAAATGCCCCTCCCTAAACTGCAAACCCTAGAATTCCATGGGATGTTGAAAGTAGAATAATAGCACTATAACAAGGTAATGCGGAAAGGCCCTTTGCCTCTCTAGGCAAAGAGATCCAAAGTGTGGGAGCAACCAATGAGAGTGTCCTTCCTTGTGTCCCCACCCAAAAGGACATCCAATAGAGGTGTTCTGCTTCATGTTCAGTACTGTATTTCTAAAATTAAATAGGCTGATTTCTGAGTAGATATGTATAGGAATATGCTCTAAGTTATCAAATAATTCTATGCTTGCTTAGCTAATGATGTAAATGGATTGGTGAAGATCCATTTGCCTAAATGACACAAACCTCAGAGAGTTGTTAGAAAGAAGCTGTTGTAGACACAGAGAAAAATACTATCTATATATATAGTTATATACATACAGAGGGACTAAAAGGAAGTAGTCAGTTATACCAAAATGAGAAGCAAACTTGTCCTTGCTAACCTTTGGCTTGGTTGACATGTCATAGTAAGCCAGGGATCCACTTTGGTTTCTTATGGGAAACTACCATGCTGGTACATGGTGCCCAATCACTTGCAGTGAGAGCAGCTAAATGAACTCCTGAAACAAGCTAGAACCTAGAAACAAATCCTGGATTGTTTTTCTGGCTTGTTGGGAGGGAGGTCACCAACTTCTATAGGGTTAAGACATCATGCTAAACATACCACAGACTGAAGTCTGTAGTTTGTTAAGCTACTCCAGACTCAAGCAGGACTCCAGAAAATGGGAAGCAGCATGCCCGATATCCACAGAACCCTGGCTTACCGTAACATACAGCCATTAAGCATGCTTACCTCTTGTCCTAATCTCTCATTGTGCCTTGGTCTATTCTTTGAGACACTAAAATACTGAAAGCTGTATAGCATCATCTCTCCACCCCCACCCCACCTTCACTCTTGCTATCTCACATGGATATTGAGATAGCGTTTTTTAAAAACATTTTTTAAAATCAGTTAAAAATGAATGGTTATTTCAATCTGTTTTCCTACTAAATTGCTGTAAATCCAATCATTTAAGCTTAACTGAGTTGTGGCTGAAGCAAATTATAGTATCTGTTTGATCTTGGTTGGCAATCATTTTAACTTTTCTTGCCAAGAGGTTGCATGGAGTAAAAATCGGGAACCATGTTTATATAAAAGTGAAGTGCTGCATGTAAGGAAAAAAAAAAAAAAAAAACTCAGTTCCACAAGTATGAGATGGGGAATAGTTGGCTTGATTAAAGGGACTGAAGTTTGGAAAATGAACATGAATATGAAACAGCAACATGTTGTAGTGACTAGAATGACATAGGCCCTTTCTGCACCATACCCTATTAGCACTTTCTTCCATTACAATCCAAGCACTGCCATTCACATGATACTGTCAGGTTAGGAATGCTCTTTTCTGCACCCTTCTGCCTTAAGTGAATGAATGAATAGCAGTATTGCACCAGTGTTCCTTTCGCACTACAGCATCCTTGGCCACTTCCGTGCTCCACATTCACTGTGCCCCACCACTCCTGATTGGTGTTTTGTTTGTTTGTTTGTTTGTTTATTTGTTTTGGAAGCTGTACTACACAGCAATGATGTAATAGTGTGACACACCAGTACACTATTGCACATTTGCACCATGATGCTTAAAAATGTATTTTTTTTAAAAAAAAAAGCTTTAACTCAAAGGAGAAATTGAAAATAAACACAGAGAGGTGATAGAAAGTTATCGTGCCATGGGAGTCACTGAGGGAGAGACAAGCCGGGCATGCCCACAACCCACTTTCTTTTGGATTTGTGATGACAGGAAGCGCTATCAAGCACTATAACAGTACTGCACAGAGCTGGCTGATGGGATTGAAGTGCTTAAAGGTGACTTTTCATGGATTTTTTTTCTGGAAATTGAATAAGGCATTTTGGTGACACTTGGGGACAGGATAGCAGCTGGAAAGTGATGATGCTGTGCAGTATCATGATTCCTGGACCAGAAACAACCTGCTGCTATTGTGGTGTGGCAACATCGAATGGAAATGGCCACAGTCAAGTTTTGATATGGTCTCATTTGGGGTCCGCTGTTCCAGTTTTGAGGGCCAGATAGAAAAAAAAGGTGAAAGTTTTTTTTTTTAAAGAAAACCTATGAAGATGAGATGAGGCATAGAAGGGAAGTCATTTGACAGAGAGCTGAAGGGTGTGGACATGTTTAGTTTAAGAATGGAGACTAATAAATGGTCATAGTTGCTTTGTTTTCAAAATTTTAGAAAAATAGCCCAGAGATGAAAATTTTTCCCTCAAGACATATTCTAGAAAGCATGCCATACTACAGGTGCACATGTAGAAAAGAAAGCCACACTGGGTTCTTTACTTCCAGAAAGGGCAAGGTCTTGAGAGCCAGAGTGGTTTGAGTGTTGGACTAGGCCTCTGGGAGACCAGGCTGGGAAACCAGCCATGGTAACCCATGGGGTGGCCTTTGGCAAGCCACACTCTCTCAGTCTCAGAATATGATAGTGGCAAACAGCTTCTGAGCAAATTTTCCTGAGATGTCCCATGATGGAGTAATCTTAGGGTAGCCGTATGTTGGAAACCACTGAAAGGAGCACAAAAAATTAAAGTCTAGGACTTCCTGCATATGTGGGATCTTAGAATAAAGATAGTAAATAAATTTGTGGGGCTCCTTCAGTTGTTCTTAGCTGTTTTCACACTAGGATGGGAAGCAGAACTTCCTTCAGTTCTTTTTAAATTGGGATGGGAAAAAGACTTTCTTGATGCTAGAAAAAATCCTTGATAGATTGGATGTTGCTGCCTTGCCTAAGGTTGCTTTTGTCTTCTCTAAGTGGCTGTAAAGTATAAACTAATTCTACAAAAAACCCAAAAACATCTGTATACCTTCACCCACATTGTCATATTTGTGGTGGTAGTATTTAATGTTTTTCTTTTCATGTGAAGGCGATGCGGTTTCAGATTTTTGCAGCTCTCCTGCTTAAAATAATTAAAGTTACCACCGGCCTTAGAAAAGCAGTTAAGAATATAGCAAGTCTGCTGCCATTTTGAATTTGAGGGGAAAAGGGGTAGCACTGAAAGACCATCTTATTTAATTACATATATAATCAATCATTCTGCCATTTGCAAAATAACTTGTTGCAGATTGAGTATCATTTTTCTGTGGTTTCCAGAAAAGTATGCTTCAGCTCTGATGCTAAGGCTTAAATAAAGATTTTATTTAAAACTTGTACTGCATATGTTACGGCTTCCCTTTTTTCCCTTTTAACTTCTATGGTTAGAAACAGTATCATTTCCCCTGTGGGCAGGCATTTTATTTCTGTCAGTCTCTCAGCATAAATGCAGACCATTTGTGGAAAGTTATTGGAGATGAGATCACGTTGGATGCTACCCTCCACCTAACTCTCTGAAGAAAAGCTTTACTGTCATTGCGGAGTTTCTCACTGTTCACTTATGTTGAATTTATTTGCATAAAATACCATGGAATGAAATGCTGATGCTTGCGTATGAAAAAAAATTGAGTGGTGTCTTAAATGCAAATATTAACCACTTTTATTAGTTCATATTTATGAGCTTGGCAGCCTTTGAGGAAATTGTCTTTTGTAACACATATGAACCACAAATATGTGGGATATAAATTTCTATCCAAGACTCCTTTATAAATATTGTACTCTTTAACACTCATAGGACTCAATCTTAAAGCAAATACAATTCTAAAAATTCCTCCATAAATTAGTTTCGAGATTACCCTGAGATGTTCAATGTGAAAGGCACTTCACTTACTATAGTTACCAGAGATATTAAAAGGAAACTTTTGTTGTAAATTTGAAAATGACTTTAAAAGAAAACCTCTATCTTGTATGGGATCTATAACATATCACAAACATTTGTTATTTTCATGTTCACATATTAGTAGCTTACAAATGTGCTGCAACTGATTTGATTCCTCAAGATTCCTTGAGCCACTGTGTTATGGATTGGTAGAGCATTGGGCATGCTTTACAGAAACATACATGGAAATCTCCAATCAGCTGTAAAGCTCATTGCATAACTTTGACTATCATTATCTCAGTCCTTTGATAGATTGTTGTTGTTGTGTGCATCTTCAAGTTCTTTCTAAATTATAGTGACCTTAAGGCAGACCTATCTCACAGTTTTTGGGGCTGAGAGCACGTGAGGTTTACAAGGTCACCTGGTGGGTTTCCATGGCTGAGTGGGGAACCCTGGTCTCTGGGGTTGTAGTTCAACAATCAGACCACTTTGCCATTGTACAAACATGATATTAGACACTTGATTTCAAACAAACTTTTGCAACTCCTCCCTACAGCTGCAACTGACAATATCTACATTGTTTTATGGCTGTGTGTGCATGATAATCCTGAGCAGTCTGAATGAAAATAAAATAAAAAAAAATAAAATAAGAAGATGTTTAGGAAACTAAAACTTTATTCTTTATACCTATTTACCTTGGAATAAGCCCAGTGCACTCTATAGAGAACAGAGAACTTCTTTCTCTGCGTTGTATTCCCTCTCTCTCTGTAGGTATCGGTGTGTGTGTGTGTGTATGTGTGTGTGTATAAATGGGTGGGTGGGTGTAGAATATAAAAATAGATTTAGTAAAAAAAAAAAAAAGATTTACCTGAACATTCAGTCACATTAGCAACAACCACTAATTCTTCATTTAAAGGAAATACCACCACCCCATACACACAAATCTTCAAAATCCACAGTGTCTAATTTTTACAGAACTAGAAGTAGAATTTCCTATGGCTGATTAATTTTTCCTCTGTTTTACAGGCTGATTGAAGGCCTTTGGGTAGGAAACTGAATCCTCACAGTCTGCCCACCACTGTTATAGAGACCATGGCTTTTGAAAAAACTCAATGTACAACCCAGTTTCCCAAAGAAAAAAGGAACAGCATCTCAAGTGTGCACCATATACCTCTTTCAGTGCTTATGAAAGTATATTGTGATCCTTTCTTTAAAATACCAACATACTGAAAACATTAGAAGTCAAGAAACAACTCCAAACTATATAAACATTGTTAATTTTAATCCTTCTATTTTAAATCTTTTATTTGGAATCTTTACTTTGATTTGATTCATGGCAAATGGCACTCACTTTGTGCAGGTAAAGGGTGTGGCCCTGATGGTTCACGGTCTGAATACGGGCATCGTGATGTGGCAGTATCAGAACCCGACTCCCTACTCAGACTGTGAGGCATCAATGGACTGGACCAGAGCATTGCACCAACTCAAACGGCTTTCACAACTGTGTAGAAAATAGGGATTGAAAGAAATTTTGTCTCAATTAAAGTAATCACCTATTTTTTTTCATTCACTATGAAGGATAGACTTTTAAACATGAATAAAAAAGATTTACAGGAAGATAACAAGATTATTCAAGCATCAACCTGTGGTCCCAATATCCTGATGTTATAGTTTACAGTGAATTAGAATTAGAATTTCTTCCCCATAAATAAATACCACTACTTATATATTTGATTCACCTTTTCTTATTTCACTGTCATTCCTTCCTGTTACAATTTCAGTGCAGAGGAGAGATATTACAGCCCAAATATTTTCAATGCAATAGTAAGGGATTATTGTATAGCAAGCTAGTCTTTTCCCATTCAATAATCCCCTACTTTGTATTGAAGGGAGGTTTATGTTTGCAGTGCAATTTTGATTCAGTTTATGGGTGACAGCATTCCCATTGTTGTTCAGAACACCTTGAATAGTATTTAGTTCTAAGAACTTTCCAGATGCCTGTGCTTTCAGAGGCCAGAAGAAGTGGCTCTGTCTTTCTAGTTTTGCATGCTCATCACTGTGGCCACTGCTGTGAGTAGATGCACTGATGTGCGGAATATCTCAACTGCTGTTACCTAAGGGAACAGTCCATAAGGTTTGATGGGGCCACAAAGGGCTATAGCCGACATCTATCTGCTCTGAGTGCTGCAGCTTTTGAAATGGAAATCCAGTTGGGAGTTACAGCTGTTCAAATATCTTTCGCCACAACAATTCCAGTGGGTATGCTGCCTGTCACTACTGCTACTTTCCTGCATGGGGACATGATGGACAGCAACACTGCTGACAAATTTTAAGGGTTCTTGGACAGAATGGGGTCATACCCTTTCACACATCCCTGGATGAAACATGCTTCCACTAAAAGCAGGAATATACCAGTATCTGAGACAGAGCTTGGAAGAGTTACTCTTTTGGACTACAACTTCCAGAATGCTGTAGTCAGCGTGGTCAGTGAAGTTTCTGGGAGTCGTAGTTGAAAAAGCAACTCTTCCAAACTCTGGTCCAAGGCTACCTTTGTAGTGTTTTAACTGTACACATTTTTAAGTGTGTCTGTTGCAGGTGAGTCTAATTGAATTCAGTGGGCTCACATTCTGGGAAGTATGTGGCTAGGACTGAAGACTCATAGGAAACTATGCTAATGAATGAAGCAGGTAGACAGATCCCTGCTTGGGACGTGGGAGAAGCCTTCTCATTTTTTATGTCCCAAAGGTAGCTTCTTTTCATAATATTATTTTGATCTAAAAATGAAAAGAATAATGAGGGTAGGGTGACTGCTTAATCTTTGCTGAAAGGGAAGGTGCTGTAAGAACCCATAGTGAATGATATTTCTGAAAGAATAGGACTTTGTTTAGTGCCAGAGGAAATAAGAACATGTTAATTCTAATTCTAGCCAACTGTGAAAATTTGCAACTCTTAGGGTCTTTCTGCACTACACTGTTATAGCGCTATTATTCTACTTTCAACATCATATGGAATCCTGGAGTTTGCAGTTTAAGGAGGGACATTTAGAATTCTCAGCCAGAGAGCATTTTAGCCTCAGTAAAGTACAAACCCCAGAATTCCACAGGATGTTGGAAATGGAATAATAGCACTATAACAGTGTAGTGAGGAAATGCCCTTAGAAGTGGACTTATTTTTCTTTCAACTCAGAGTGCTTAGGATTTGTTTTGGGCCTTTTCCACACCAGGCTATTAAAACAGTGCAGAGCGACCTCCAACGGAGGTCTTCTGCACCGTAGAGTGGACTGGGGCGGACTACTTTTTGTAGTTCCATACCTCAGTCCACTCCGGAGCAACCGGAACTGGTTGCGCAGTGTGTTTTTTAAAAACCTGTTTTTAGAGGTTTTTTAAAAGCATGTAGCGTGCTACTCTGTGTCGCTCCATCGCCACGCTCCAGTGCAGATTTGCAGGCGCGTGCAAGTGCGTGCCTGCAGATCTGCTGGGGGTGGCCTTTAGGCTGGTGAGCTAAAGCTGCCATTTTGGATGCCGGAGCAGTGCGGACCGCCATTTTGGATGCCGGAGCAGTGCAGACCGACGAGCTCGTACTGCTCCTCATCCCGACAGACTCACCCAGACGGAGAAGAAAGCAGGTGAGTCCCATTTTTGCCTGTTTATTTTCACACATGCAGAAAGGGCCTTGGATGAACAGTAGGGCAGAGTGCCTGGTGATTTCCATGGCTTCAAAGCACTGATTCCAAGTATGAATCCCTGTATGTTGCTGAACTACAATTCTGAGAAATTCTACGCAGTATGGTCAATGGTTATGGTTACTGGAAGCTGTAGTCCAACAACATTTAGAGTGCCACGTGTGGGAAGTGCTAGCTGACCAGAAATATGTACAATAGATAGAAGGGTCCAAAAACCAAATCTAATCTTGCCTGGCTATCGACCAAATTATTTATCCCGGAATACTTCAAATGTGTTTGTTGGTCATGTTGCCTGGGAGCTACTCCAACACATATAGGGGGTAGTAGTTTGAGGAAGACTGCTCTACAGAAACCATACTGCTTTGTCACATCAGAGCTTAAGGTGGTAGAAGCTAGGATAGCAAAGTATGATGCCAACTTATACTTGAAATATAGTGAGTAATATTTAACAGAACATTGAAATGTGCCCTTGAAGGGCCATTGCCAATTATATATGTGTAGAAAAACATTTGACAGTTTGCTACACTCCATACTAGATTTTTTTTTTTTTTGAAAAAAGGCCTAATCTTACAATGAAAGCACCTACAAGATTGCTTGCTGTTTTTAATTATACAATGTCTAGTTTAATTCCAATTAAATGCCATCATTCTTTGGATATGGAAACAAATAGCTGCCTTGATAGGACTCAGCAAATCTACAATGCAGTAATATAATATTGAACTGCATCCTTGGTCCTTCTGAATGGTCAGATGGAATTTAAGGCCACTGGGGAAGAGTTGCCATATATTTTTTACAGTGCATGCAAAATTTCTGTATAATTATGTCTGACATGTTTGGAAGTAACCACATGTATTGGAACTGGCACTGGAAGATATTTACAAACATTGGTAAAATGTGATTTGGATGTTTGTTTAGCCTGCTTTAGTAGTTAAGTTAAAGGCATCCCTTTCAATTAATGTAAACAAGTTAGGTATGCTGTTGTAGTGCATTGTATGTAGGAAATTGGTTCATTTGGTCTGTTTGGGCCTGGTTTTCATCTATCTGGCTATTTGTCATTTATCAAACCTGATGGTTACACACAATCTGATTTCCTTGGGAGTTCATTGGTAAACTTGATGTAGGCTTTTCTCTAATTAAACTTTCACACAGTTTCTTTCATGTTCAAGGACAAGATATTTAGAAAGCCAAAACATATCCTGTCCTTAGTTTTCTTTGCAGCGTGAAATGTACAAGCAGCTGTACTCATTCTATTTAATTTTAGCTAGCTATTTGTTCCCAGACCTTCATCATTTTAATGCTGTATTTGTAGAAATGGACTTGTATTTGGGTTAATAATGGATGAAACAATCAGGTAGAACTAGGAAAGAGACCTATGTCCATACATGTGTATGTGTATAGACTTTGATACAACTTTCAAATGAGCATGCTTTTGGAGATTCACCAGGAACTTATATGGAAAAGATGTTTGGATGGTCTTAAAAAGTCTTTTATATTCTTTCTTTATAGATGTACATAGTGCATTGCATTCTATAACCTGTTTGGAGGTAATTCACAACCAGTCTCTGCCCAAACAACTGTTCCATAGATATGCAGTCAATCCAAATTAATTAATGTTATTGGACATCCAACACTTGATACTGTTTTAAGAGAAAATACTAGTAATGTACCAGTTTCAACAATACTCAGCAAAGAAATATATATTTATTTACTTATTAAAATATTTTTTTTTTATTTCTCTCCTTATGATGGGTTTCAAGGCAGCAAACAGAACAATAAATAGCTTACAACACTTACAGATTAAAAGCATTACATTATAAATTAGTTTATAATTTAAACAGGGTAAAAACATACAGCCAAATAAATAGATGTGTTCCTGGACATTACTTCCTTAACAAAAACTTTCGTACCAGAGGCAGAGATAACATGGAAAAAATAAGGACTGGTTCCTATACTACTAAAAAAGAAGATCAGCTCAAAATTTCTGCATTTTTTAAATCTAAAACCAAGAACATACACAGGTGAAATTAAGCAGGTCATGGAAGCCTTGCATAAGCAAACAAAAACATTTTCAACCTTCTAGAGACCATTTGAAAGCTTCTTGCAAAATGTATCCAGGGACATTTTTTTTCTTTTATCAGCCTCCACCTTTCTTATGATTTTTGTTTTGATGGCCAAACTCACAGATCTATGCTCTTTTTTCTTTTTTAATATGGGGTGGGAAGCTGGTAAGTGAGGCCTATCTGTTCACCCACTTCACCCTGTTGCCAGCAGGCACACCCAGCTATATTTGGACTGGCTAGAGTAAAACCCCATTTTTCCCCAACTTAAGCTTCACTGCATTGCTTACTACAGACATGCTCCTGCAACCTGGGACTGAAAACTAGCGTTTCTCCTGCCCCCATTCATCATGTTCCCAGTGCCAATGTTGACCTTCCACCTAGAGAGAAGAAGAGGAAAAGGATGTGTAGAATGGGCAGGCGTAAAAAGACTTTTTAAAAAGGGGCTTTTTTTGTCAGGGGCTTTGTTAAATGAGTTATGCCTGTATTAAACAAGTGAACACGTTAAACAGCTTCAAATGCTAAAAAAGATAACACAATGTACAAGTATATTTGAAAAGTAAATTAGGCTCCACATGCTTTAATAAAAACCCAGGTTTTGACTTGTCGGGGGGAACACCCAACATTGCCATCAATCAACATTGCCATCAATCAACCATCCAAGGGAGGACCTTCCACAAATGAGGTGTGCCCACTGATGGGACACAGAGGAGCGCTCCTCCTCCAGATTTCAGTCCTTGAGAGTGGGGGGAACCACTCCTTCAGATCTTGTGTACCCAAGCCATGAGCTTTGAACGTTATCACCAGCACCTTGAGTTCAGATCTGAAGTGAACTGGCAACCAGTGCAGTTTCTATAAGACTGCTTTTATATACAATCTATATTGTACTATATTGTTTCTGTTTGTCCAGTAAATGGTTTGAGAGTTCCTGCTCCTGAAATTTCTGAAGTTTGATTCTAACGTCATCCTGAAGAATTGCTCCAAATTATATAGAGGTGAAATGTGTTCAGATTTTTAACAATAAACATCCAGCAATCGAGTATCTTTAAATCTGTTTCCATTTTTTTTCTTTACATTATTCCCTGGTCAACAACCTTGCTATCACATTTTGCTCTGGCCGTACCTTTTGAGTCATTACAGTAGTCTAATGAGGAAGTTAACCCTTTGTGGACTACTGGTCTATGGTTCTGTGTTTCTGTTTGTTTAGAACTACTGAAAAATTATTCAGCTGAGTCAAAATCTCTAAAAAAAATACTATAATCTTTATTAGAACACCAACCAGAATAAAGTATTGGTTTTGTAAATGCACTTAAACAGTTTTTTATATCTCTACATCATCATATCATTTATATCATACATCATCTCTACATCATCATCACAGGAGCCCTGGTGGCGCAGTGGTTAAATGCCAGTACTGCAAGCCACAAGGTTCTGAGTTCGATCCTGCCAGGCTCCAAGGTTGACTCAGCCTTCCATCCTCCTGCAGGTCGGTAAAATGAGTACCCAGCTTGTTGGGGGCATGTATAGAAATACATGCTATTTGTAAGTTGTTCACCGCCTCGATCCATATGGAGAGACGGGATACAAATAAAAAAATAAAGGCATAGGTCTATCTCTCTCTCTCATATACACAGAGTCCTCAGGCCACCCTTTTGCCAAAGGCTCTGTTATCAAATCTAGGTCACTTCATTTGACTAGATTCAAAAGTGGGTTGATTTCTCTTATGCCTCTCTCTCTAGGCTTTCTCGGAGAAAACACATCCCTTTCATTCAACTTCCTGCCCCAGTTGACTGAAAATTTCCCTAGCAGAAGGACTGACTCTTGGCCCTAACGCCCTGAAGTCAGTCTCCCAAACTAAATCAGTGTGTCTGACATTTATGTGTTTTTTTCTCATTTCCCTGAAGCCTCACACTAAAGGGGCTGGGTTTTTCCCTGGAGTGGCCATTCTACTTGCCTGGCAACCTGTTGCTGGGCAGTTCTCTACCACTCAGGATACCCTAGGGTCTGTCACAGATATAGAATTAGTTTTGAATTTAAAAAGCAGTAAAAGAAAAGGCAAAGAAGAAATTAAGTGGCCGGAGATAATTTATTGGTCTCCATTTTCAGTCATCACAATTTCTGTAACACTTGATGAACATGGAAGTAGAAAAAGCCATCAGTGATTAATAGAATAAGCAACATAAAATACAATAGGTGATTGAAAGGTTACAGGATGGTTAATAAGATTATTAAAGTTGTTAATAAAGGAAGAGTGTGGAAAAGGTCATAAGAAAAAGTAAATGCATTACATTACTTGAGGAAGCCCTGGTCAGTGAAGGAAATGATGTAGATCTGAAAGTGGCAAGAATTATTTTAAGCCTGTAAAATATTGCTTGAAACAAAACCAAATGAATTATTTGACCTCATTTTTGGAGTGCTTTAGTGGGTAAGGTGATTGTAAAAGCACAATTCTTTTCTGAAAGAAGAGGAGTAATAATGAAAGAAATGTGCTTCTAGAATCATGTGACTATAGACTAGCTGAATACCCATCAAAATGATTTGATTCATGGCAAATGGCACTTACTTTGTGTGGGTAAAGGGTGTGGCCCTGATGGTTCACGGTCTGAATAGGGGCATCGTTATGTGGCAGTATCAGAACCCCACTCCCTACTCAGACTGTGAGGCATCAATGGGCTGGACCAGAGCATTGCACCAACTCAAACGGCTTTCACAACTGTGTAGAAAATAGGGATTGAAAGAAATTTTGTCTCAATTAAAGTAATGGGTTTTCTTTTTACACAAGGGTGAGGTTTGTCAGCTTGCATAGCTCTTTTAAAGTCTGAACTAAAGCACAAAGTAGTTTAACCACACCACTGATGTAAAAGCCATTTGCCACTGGATTTGTCTATTCGTTCTCTTTCCAAAGTCTACACCTGTCTGTAACCATGGAAGTCAGTGATCACATCCTATATTTTTATTTTATTTATTATTATATAATGCTTTAGCCATAGGCCATTTGCATACATGTCACCAAAATCAATAATAAAAGTACAAATACAAGTAAAGTGCAATTAAAACATTAAAATATTACAGCTGGTCATATATTAAAAACATATAAAATACAATAAGTGACTAATACAATAAAATATGGACATTTGGAATTATAAAAT
The DNA here is from genome assembly GCA_948474755.1 of Ctenosaura bakeri. Classification (NCBI taxonomy): domain Eukaryota; kingdom Metazoa; phylum Chordata; class Lepidosauria; order Squamata; family Iguanidae; genus Ctenosaura; species Ctenosaura bakeri. Next base: position 187,184 of record CAOLHI010000911.1, on the reverse strand, counting down.
ATATGAGATATAAAAAACTATATAGCCATAAAATATATTAGGGTGAACATTAGTACTAAAATTAGTAAAATCAATAGAAATCAATAAAGATCATCCCCTGCACAGTCAACTGCCATATCCTTGATGAGACTAGCCCTGATTTTCATAGCTGCAAGAGCATAAAGAGAGACCTTACGAGTTACCGCAGAGTTGGTGTCGGACAGCACATCCTATATTAATTCCTTGATTAAGCCAAAGTTTGCTACTTTAGATGTAAGAGGAACAGATGGATCTCCAAGTGGGCTTAGTTTAAGGCAGGGTCTTTACAACAAAGCAAATGCATGAAAAGGGGAGAGAAGAGAAGTGAAGGCTAGAAGACTCAACCCTAATGTTCAGCCTTGATTTAATAAAATACTGTAATTGAAGCCTGGAATGATCGCCTGAACATGACCAGTGTTAATACAGCAAGAAAAAGTATCCAACTGTGGCATAACTTGTAGTATTAAGTTTACAAGACCAATCGTTTTTATTGATATTAAGTTTGCCATGATTAATGATTCTATCATGAATAACAAATTAATTTAATAGCTATTGATTCTGTACTGTTATATATTGACAGTGTTGTGTGCAATGTTCTTTCCACTCCTCCCACCCCCGGGTTGGATTTATTACTCATCTTTTCTAAAGCATAACAATGTTTCCATAGTTTTGCATCCAAACTGGAACTAAGGGAAAAAAATAACCTCAAGTCCTATTTCCCCAGTAGCTTCAGTGTTTTGTTAATACTGTATATTCTGTGCTGTCCTGCTTTTCATTGCACAATTGCAGCAGTTTGACTCCATTTTATCTGTCATGGCTTCATCCAAGAGTTCTGGAATTTTCTGCTAGAGAACTAAATTCTAATCTCCTAAACTACGATATGAGAGCCAGTGTGGTGGAGTGGTTTGACTGTTGGACTATGACTCTGCAGACCAGGGTTTGATTCCCTGCTTGGGCATAGAAACCCCGTGAGTGAGCCCCAGAGAACCCCATGATAAGTTCACCTTAGGGTTGTCATAATTCGGAAACAACTTCAAGGCACACAACAGCAACAACAACAACAAAACTACAGCATTAGAAATCTCTGGAAAATGATTTGAAAACTGCAAGTCATAGGATTTCATAATATGGAACACAGTAGTTATAGTAGTACTAGTGTATATACCTGGCATTGCCCGGGATTTTATTTTCTTATAGGTAACACTTATTAGAAATACCTTAGGAATTACCTTACCTTACTTTAGGAATTAGATGTGGTTGAAATACACATGGATTTGAGGTCCTATGTCTCTAATTCCTCACTCTGTGTCATTCAGTATGTGTAACTTTTACCCATATTCCCCAATCCAACCTGCATTCAAAGCTGTTAACATACAGAGTTTGGTTAACTGAGGGAATACATTGCCCTCATTCTTGCTGTTAGGCCTCATCTCCATAGCAACTGGCCGGAGCTCTCTGGCTGAGAATTCTAAAGGCCCCTCCCTGAACTGCCAACCCCAAGATTCCATAGAATCTTCACAGCCAGCCAATCATATGAGGTCTTCTTGCCTCACTCAGCCAATCATATGAGGTCTTTACCTGCCTGACGCAGACAAACAGACAAGCTCACTCACAAACTTTGACTTTTATATAGTAGATGAAAGTGCTATAATTGTGTGTTGTGGATGTACCCAAGATTTACAATCTGTTGCACAAGCAGAAAAAAAATCTTTGGGTTCAGTTCTCTCATAACTACATGCAATTCTATGAACAAAATAAGATTTTTCCTCACCTTTTTATTGCAGTTCTAATAAAAAATTGGAAAACTTAGTTTTTTGTTAAGACACAATATATTCAAAACCACAAGCTCCTTTATATGTTGACCAATCCATAATAAAAAGTATGAGTGCCTCTTTCTCTCCCTGTCTTTCTCTCTTTCTCTGTCATAGATCCAAAAGTGAAACTCAGACCCATGAAACCTGACATGGATAAGAAGAGTATGCATCTCAGGGGCTTTTTCTAAATATTCTGATCAATTTTAATTAAGACCTGACAGTTAAATGCTTTACCACATCTCCACTAGATGTCATTGAGTCACTAGGCCACTAGGTGGCAGATACCAGACCCCAGAAGAGGATCCCTTGGAGGTAAAAGGTCTATTCCAACTTAAGGGGCCGTGCTCAAGAGAAGAAGACTTGCACTTTGATTGAAATGCTTTCAGCTGCTTTGAAGGTGGAGCAATAAAAGGAGAAAGAGAAACTACTAAAGCCCTGATCCGAGAAACAGAAATCTTACTGCTTTGTAATCCAGCTATCTGGTTCTTGACTACATATTTAGGTGTACATCTAATTTGTCTTTGTTGTTAAGCAGCTTCAAATTGAGTCCAGCTTATGATGATCATATTGTAGGGTTTGTTTGGTGAAGAATTATTCGCAAAAATTCAACATGGCTCTGTGGAGATTTGAAGTCTGGTCTCCTCGATAGTTACTTGAGCACTCAAACCATTAGGCTGTGTGTGTGTGTGTGTGTGTGTGTGTGTGTGTGTGTGTAACTGCAGAGATGGAGAGATGGAGATAGAGAATGAGAATTCCTTCTGCCTGGCATGTGCTCCTAATTAATCTTTCTTAGGTGGTTTTGTTTTTGTATTTAGTAGCAGTATTTAGTAAGCTGTACTGAGAGGTAGAGGTTAATATAAGTTTTAAGGAGAAATAAGAAGAAGGGATAAACAAGGGAGAAGGGATGGAGTGAGGGTAAAGTTCTCCTGTGAGAATGTAATCCATTGTAGGGCCACATGCCTGGGAATAGACTTCACTGAACAGAAAGATCATTTCTTCTAAATAGGGTTCTGAATCAGGTCCCATTTTACAGATAAGGTAGGTTTCCAGTCCAGCTACAAAGGTGCTGGTGGTGATGATTCATTGAGACTGTAGTGAGATGTTCTTCAGTGGGTCATGGCTAGGCCAACATTTAGCTTAGGAAAAAATGTATTTTTACTGAATTCTTTTCTTCTTCTTGTGTTTGGATTTTAAATTGGATATTAGTGTGAATTATTGTGGATTTTCTAATCTTAGCTATATTAATTATTGTGAGATATTTAAGCAGCTATATGATTACTTATAACTTGTAATAGTTACTGAATTATGTTGGGGGGGTATTTATTTTTTGTTGTTGTTTTGCCTTCTTGACCATACTCTGATGTTGTTTGGCCATATGTGTCCAGGTTTTCCTCTATGAAGTGTTGGAGAGTGTGCAATGATGGCACAAACTAAAAGGAATCAAGATGAAAAGAGAAAGAAATCAGCTTAAAAGAAAAAGTTGCAGTGGGACAGAGAAAAGAAAGAATATGAGTGAGGGTGTAAGTAATGGGTTTTTAACCCAGACAGTGCTGGGTGATAATAATAATAATAACCCACCCGTAATGAAATATTTGCACTGAGTTCAGCACTTTCACAATAATTTGTAACAAGAGATTTTACTCTTACATTTTTCTATGTTTTTTTCGTTGATAATACATATGAGCTTGCCAACATTTTAACAACAGGGTGTGTTTTGCCACCATCACATATGATATACATTTTTGATCTAGATTATTCTGCATTGTGTTTAGACCACGGTCTACTACTGTTGATGGGCTTTTTAGTTGTTGTGTTGTAACTTTTGGACACTGTTCAGGGTTTTCAATTTTTTAGTTGCTTTGGACTTCTAAAGGAAATATTAGAAAGAAGTCAAACCAATGCCAGCAAAGCGATGTGGAAGTGTCTTCTATTATCTGTGGATATGACTGTCTCTGATTTAGACAGGGAACATACCCAAACTTCAGATGAGCATGTTTCTGCTAGATGCCTCCCTTGGCGTGGTTTCCTTTTGAGACATTTTTGTTGTATCCCCAAAAGGTCAAAGCACAATGCACTCACACATCACTCAGAGTGCTTTGTCCATTTCTGACAATATTGAGAATGTGGTATGTACCCTGAGGTGAATGACAACAATGACAAAAGACCCTACAGGGAAGGGCTGAAGGATCTAGGCATCTTTAACTTGAAGAAGAGAATATTAATATATGAAAAGTCATCTTTGAATATTTTGGTAGCTATCACATAGATGATGGACTAAATTTGTTCTTTTTTGCTCTAGAGGTTGGCCATGTGCTTAAATTTCCTCTTTTTGAAGTATAATTGTATTTAAATCAGAGCAAATGGGGAAACTGTAGCCCATGGCTGTTCTGGGGGACCTCAAGATTCCTCTGACACCCTCTAAATTTATTTTGGTAAAAAATGGGACTTATTTAACTAAAACTAGAGAAATTTCACTATTGTTTGTTCTCCCTGGGCTATTGTTTGTTCTTCCTTCACTGTTCATTATTTTTTGTTCCCGTAGTAAAGGCAGGAAGCGGATTCTTTTCAAATATTCTAGGGTCAAATTGGTGAAATTGTCCTGCACCCCTCAGCCTCTATGGCATTTTTATAGTAAAAATTACTTCGTATGGCTAGTTTAATGACTCCTCATTGGCTAAAAATTCACACAGGTGCATTAATTACATGTTACATAGGCCCTTTCTATACCACGACTCTCTTCCAAGTCATTGCACTGCAAATCTGGGTCTGGAAGGGAGCTCATCAGCAACACTCCCCTCCACACCTGCTCACTCCCTGTGGAAGGGAGCAAGAAAGCCCTGCCCATTCCTTCTGCAGCACAGCCAGGCACTGGCCATTGCTGCGCTGGGGCAGGAAATGTTGCAATTGCACTTCTGCATGACGGTAAGTACAGGAGTGCTGCATGATGGAAGGTGGAAAACAATTTTTTTTCTGTTTTTCAAATACTGTGTGAGTCTGATGCTTTGCAACAGGATGGCAGTAGGACAGCAATGATGTTCTGTGAAAGCACGTCCTGCCGACCACTGTTGCAAAAGTGGCTAAGCGATATTATGCAGAAATGGCCATAAACTTATAGTAACATTTTTTATCTACGTGTGTGTTTGGTGTGTACACCAAAAAGTTACATTTTACCTATGCAGGAGGCAGGCTTAAGTTATGCAGGAGGTGTGCTTTGCACCCTGTGATGTAATTTAGGTTATTCTAGTGCAGTTTTTGCCTCTTTTTATCTCAGCAGACTACAAGCGAGTTTTTTCTAATGTCACAAGATTTTCACATCTGTCTGTAGCATACAAACTCTCACTATTTTCAGTATATTTCAAAATGTTACTTTTTATCAGCACTGGCTCTAGCAAGTGTGTTCCAAAAAGAGCTGGCAGAAGTCATTTCTGAACCACTTACAATAATCTTTGAGAACTTTTGGAGAACAGGAGAAGTCTCAGTTGTGTGAATCTTCAACAAGGGTAAAAAAGAGGACCCTAATAATTATCGCCCGGCCAGCCTGACATCAATTCCAGGAAAGATCCTAGAGCAGATCATTAAACAGTCAGTTTGTAATTACTTAGAAAGCAATGCCATAATCACTAAAAGTCAGCATGGATTTCTCAGAAATAAGTCATGCAAGACTAATCTTGTCTCTTTTTATGATAGGGTTATAGGCTTGATAGATGAAGGGAATGCTGTAGCATATCTTGACCTCAATAAGGCCTTTGACAAAGTTCCCCATGACATTCTTGCAAAGAAGCTAGTAAAATGCGGACTGGACAGGGTTACTGTTAGTTGGATTTGTAACTGGTTAACCGACCAAACCCAAAGGGTGCTCACTAATTGTTGCTTTTCATCCTGGAGAGAAGTGACTAGTGGGGTGTCACAGGGTTCTGTCCTGGGCCCAGTGCTATTCAACATCTTTGTCAATGACTTGGATGAAGGAGTGAAGGGCATGCTGATCAAACTTGCAGATGACACCAAATTGGGAGGGGTTGCTAATACGCCAGAGGACAGGATCAGATTTCAAAATGACCTTGACAGATTGGAGAGCTGGGCCAAAGTGAACAAAATTAATTTCAAGAAAGAGAAATGTAAGGTCTTGCACTTAGGCAGAAAAATTGAATGCACAAATATAGGATGGGGGACGTGTGGCTGGATAGCAATATGTGTGAAAGGGTTCTAGGAGTCTTGGTAGATCACAAGCTGAACATGAGTCAGCAATGTGATGCAGCAGCCAAGAAAGCCAATGCAATACTTGGTTGCAACAATAGGAGTATGGTGTCTAGATCGAGGGAGGTAATGGCACCACTCTATTCTACATTGGTTAGGCCTCATTTGGAATACTGTGTCCAGTTCTGGGCACCTGAATTCAAGAAGGATGTTGACAAGATGGAATGTGTCCAGGGGAGGTCAACCAAAATGGTGAGGGATCTGGAAGCCATACCCTATGAAGAACAGCTTAGGGAGCCGGGTATGTTTAGGTTGCAGAAGAGAAGGTTAAGAAGGGACATGATAGCCATGTTTAAATACTTGAAGGGATGTCATGTTGAAGAGGGAGCGGGCTTGTTCTCTGCTGCTCCAGAGACCAGGATAAGGAGCAATGGATTCAAGCTGCAGGAAAGGAGATTTCACATGAACCTCAGGAAGAACTTCCTGATGGTCAGAGCTGTCCAGCAGTGGAATATGCTGCCTCGGAGTGTAGTGGAGTCTCCTTCTTTGAAAGTTTTTAAGCAGAGGCTGGATCTGTTAGGAATGCTTTGATGGATGTTCCTACATAGCAGGGGGTTGGACTCGATGACCCCTGGGGTCTCTTCCAACTCTATGATTCTATGATTCTAAAACCTTTATGGCAGAGTTCCTAGAGTAAACAATAGAGGGTTCATTATGGTTTCAGAGGAGTATAGGAACCATCAGGCTGTATCAGTATGAGTTTTAGTACCTCAAGATCTATCATGTTCTACAGCAAACTGTAAACTCGAAGAATCTCCCATACACATTTTTCATTGTGCACCATCAACAGGTTCAAACTATCACAACTAAGCATAGGGAATAAGTTCCAATGAATATGTGTTCTTTTATTCATTTTTGTGGTAAGCAATTGGAACTTTCTAAACAGAGGTTGGATAGCCACATGTTGGGAATGTTGTAGTGCTGGACATTTAACTAGATCACTTTTAAAGTTCTTCCAACACTGAATCTAGGAGCTGCTTGTTGGCAGTTCTACTGGCATTTGTAATCTCTCTGGTGTAACTGGCATGTCTGAACAAAGTTATCTAATGGGAGCATGCTTAAATTCGGTGCTCTCTCTCCCTCTCTGTAAGGTAACTATATTTAAATGACATGTAACCTAAAAATCCTCCACACTTGTAGGGTAACCATTCAGCCCATCCAGAAGAAAATGAGGGGAGATGTCTCGAGGCTTGTGTAGGGTGGTAAGAGACATTCTGTAAAATTTTCAGGACTAGGTGGGTTTGACTTACTGTAAATAGACAAGGCAGTTAAAAGTTGTTAGTTGCACTAAAAGGTTAGCCCTGCTAACTTTCCTGCGTGCTGAGTCAAAATTACCATGGCAACACATTTGTTTTCCTTTTGCTTCATCTAGTATAAACTGCTGAAAAAATGTCAGCAGAAAATATTTCATCTTTAATTTGAACATTACTAGGGGACAAGTCAACTAATGTTATGATCTTTCCCTGAATTTAATGAGAATATTACTGTATTGAAGGGTAGGAAGAATCCAGAATTTTCTGAATCTGAATCCAGATCTGAATCCCTGGAAGGTTCTGGGAATCCACGAATCTCATGAATCTCAAACCTTTTGAATCCTTTTTTAAAAAAGGATTTAAAAAGCAAGGGAAAGAAAACACTTCTACTGAAAAGTGTTTTTTGAAGCAGAATTTGACATCTTTGTTTAATGAAAAACAAATTGAAAATAGTTTTCAGTTCAGGAAAACATACCCATACTTCTTATTAGGAAGATACAAATGCAATTGACATGTTCATCTGCTACATGAAGTACATAACTCTCCGTCAAAAGAATACAGATTATTATCTTGCCGACGGAGGCAGTTCCAGTGGGCACAGGCAGCCCCGGCAGCCCCAGGCAACAGGAGCAAGCACAGGCAGCAGCCCCAGGCACAGGCAGCCTTTGGTGTGCCCACAGCTTTATGCTGTGATTTTTGCATGCCCAAGAGCAGGCTAGTCAGGCCTTTGGCTGACCCCAGAGGCACCAATTTTGAAAACCCAACCATGTTCTTATGCCTGCTCCGGCAGGATCCCGGTGGCAGGAGCATGAGATCGTGCTCCCTGCCACCTTTTGCCACCCCTCCTGGGCAGGATCAGGACTGTGGCCAGCAAGAGCAGAGCGGGGAGCACAAGATGGTGCTCCCCACCACTTTTGCAATCCACTCTGGGCAGGATTGGGCCTGCAGCAGTGGCAGAGTGGGGAGCATGAGATTGCACTCTCCACCACCTTCTGCTGTCTGCCCTGGGCAGGATTTGCTGGCAGCTGGTGGGAGAAGTGCAAGGAGCGCGAGCCACTTCAGGATTCAAGAAATTCGATTCCCCTATTTTGGTGGGGGGATCCAGATCCCCGAATCTCGAATCCTTGCCCAGGATTCTAGGATTTGATGATTTGGTTGGCCCATCCCCACTGTATTGTTATGATTATTCCTGAATTTGGAAAAGTTAACTTTTTGGACTAAAAGTCCCTGAATCTCCTTTTGGCTAATTTGGCTGGATGATTTTTGAAGCGGTGCTCAGCAAAATTATTTTTGCAGGCTCTGGATTATTATTTTACTGAGATATGACTGAGCTTTATGCAAACATTCTGCAAATTTTTGATTGTTATTTTAAGTGGGTTTTTTTAGTGTTAGTTTGTACTCATAATTTTTTCTAATGTTCCTAATTATATGTATTAATCCATAGTCAGTTCTGTCACTGAAGAGGGTTCTAAAGATTGAGCATATGGACATTAAGAAGAAAAGCCATCTATTCAATATAATGTCACATCTGGGTGGCCCCCCAGATGTTGTTGGACTACAACTCCCAGTATTCATCTCTACTAGATATGCTTGTAGGGCTGATGGTGTTTGCAAACCAACGATATATAGAGGACTCACTCAGACTTATATAACATTTAATATCGATCAAATCTGGAAATGTAATATAACAGGAGGGGAACCCCAAATAATGTTTTAATGTTTCAGTTATTTGTTTTGTTTCAGATAGTGCAGTAAAATGTGCAATGAGCAAGTGCTTTCATCTCTCTGTCTCTCTTTTAATTTTTTTTTCCAGTGAACAACTGATTGCTGAGTATAACAAGCATTATTGTAAGAGTCAGTTAGCATTTAAATCAAAAGTGAACCTTTTGGGAAAGCTTAATATAAAACCTGAACTGATGCTGATTTTGCCCAGTTAGGATGTGTTATCACTCTGCCTCTGTTTGTTCTCCTTTCTGTTGTGTATTTACAACAGGGACCCAAAGTGTGGTCTCTAGCTTGCCATGAGAACTAGCGAGAAACAACAATAACAACTTGTCATTTTGTTGAATTCAAATAGCATTTATAAGCACTTGCTAAATTACTGCACTTTCCCTTAGGATAGTATACAAAAATTACTACAGCAGGAAACATTACTCACTGACTTCTTCTGGTTAAAAAGCACTCTCCTCATATATAAAATTAACATGTCTTCTGCATCATTCTAATACACACCCTCTCATAAGAAATCTGTATCCTCCAGCTGTCCTGATTCTCGATTAATCGTCTATCATTTCCACTTTTTCAATTGCTTTTAAAATGTCCTGGTTTTTTCAGGAGATAAGAGAGGAGAGATTCAAGTTAATCTTGCCCTTCCTAGTAGACTCAGATAAAAGCATACTTCTGCATCATCTTCTAGCTTGTGTCTTCTTCATTAATAAGAATTTTGCCATTTTGAACATACTTTGATGTTGCTTGGCCACATGTTTCCTGGTTTTCATTAGTGAAATGTTAGAGGGTGTGGGACTGTCCTTATTATCCTCTGTGTTGGGTTTGCACACAAGTAGCAAATAGTTTGACATAGTTTCAGGCACTACACCAGAGCAGCACCATGTGTCATGGATAATCTGCTGTTACTAAATTTGGAATAATTGTGGAATATGGAAGCCTTTATTGGCAAGGAATAGATGTGAAAAACCAGGATAGCAAGAGAACTGGGAATATCTGATGTATCTTCTTATAGTTCTTAAATTAAAACTACCACATGGATTACTACGTAGAACAACTGAATATATCTGATATATTATAAGTTACTAGTTATTTAGGATTCTTCTGTTTGGTGGTTAGTTACTGCATTTCTCTTCCTGTGGCCTGGAAGTTATCCTATATTGTTATGAGTTGCTATCATAATTATGTGGTGTTTCTGTTCTTTGAATCTGAATAGTGTAAAAGAATGGTTGTGATTGAAAGCCAGCATGTTGTAATGGTTTGAGTGTTGGACCATAACTCTAGAGACCAGGGTTTGAATCTCTGTCTGCCCATGGAAATCCACTGGCTGACCTTGGACAAGACATCTGTCTCAGTCTTAGAGGGAAGTCAAAATCAACCCCTCCCAATCAAATCTTGGCAAGAAAACCCAGTGATAGATTCACCTTAGGGTCTTTATATGATTTGAAGGTACACAACAACATGGAAATGACTTGAAGGTACACAACAATAACCTCACAGAGCCAACAATAGTCATTAGCCATTTTTTTGACTCTATTTGTAATTGTGTGTATGCTTTCTAAACATGGACTACAGATTTCTCCAGAAGATATCTGGTTCAGTGTTTTGATATGCTATCCGCACACCCAAAACATATGCTTAATTAGGAATATATAACTTATCCTGACATTAATGAATGACACTAGCTTTGATGACCCAAGTTTGTATTATCTGCGTAATACTGTCTTCACACCAATAACTCTAGACTTGAGATACTTGTTTTAATGAGCTGAGAGCATGATTTGGCTTCCACACATAATATTTCTCCCTGTTTGGGTTTATTTAATCCAGATGTTTTGCAATAAATAATTTACAAGATGCTACTTTACAGAGGCATCAAAGGAATCCCAAGGGTAAAATACTGTCAGCAGCATAAAATTCCATGATCAGACAACAGAGGGGTTTTGCAGAAAACATTAGTGATTAAATGTGTTTATGGTGGCAGATCGTATTTGATGTAAATGTAGAAGCCATTCTTAGAAGGCTTGGGAGTTATAATTCAACATACACACAGTTTTTCTTCTGTAACAATGTTCTTTTCCATGGATATTTGTTGCTGTGAAGTTGCATCATTATATAGATTGCAGTGAAGATTAAGTGGCTAAGACAAGCAAAATACTGATTTGTTATCTTCAATAATAAAAAAATGCATAGAAGAATGGGACAAGTAACACAGAGTATTTTCTCTCAGTTATAGATATTTTTAGTGTTTTATATTTTGCAAAATTAGAGTCATGGGGAAAGTAGGAATTAGTAGAAGCTGATGAATAAACATCTGAAACAAAGAAATCAGAATAATGAACACCAGAAAAAACAAACTATTTTTGAGTTTCCCTATTATATATATATATAAAAAATGATATGGGTAATTTGTCAGAAAATAAGTAATCAATATAAATAAATTTCATTAATTGTATTCTTAAAGGAAGCAACAAGTAACTTTAGCAATTTTCTTCAAACTGCAAGAAAGTCTTCAAAAACTATACAATTTTCAGAGCCTAGTTGCAGTGTGGTACTTTCTCTGTGTAAAATTTTGTCTTGTACAGAAAACAGAATTTTCTGCATAGAAAACAGCACTGAAAAAGTTGTTTCGTACACAGAAAATGCTGTTCTCTGTGCAAATTAACCATATACAAATGTACAGAATGTCTCCAATTACACCTTTTTAAAACAGAAAATAATATTTTTATCTAAAAGGATTATATCCTGTGCAGAAAGGGCTTTGCAGAAAACGTTGTTTTCTGTACAAAACAACCATGTGCAAACTTTTTACACAGTAAGCCCTGAGCTGCAAAAAATTCTCATCAGTCTAAGATTCTTCTCATCAGAGTATCTCAACACTTGAAAGACATATTTTTGACCAATCTCTAAATATTTTCAAATATTCTTTCCATCGCTAATTAGAGGAGCTGTTTGAACAAGAGAGCTTGTGTTCCCTGTACACAGTTCTGATGAGTAATCTGGCTGCAGTTCTTTGGACCAACTGAAGACTAGTTACAGGTATTTGCTCTCATAGTGAATTATGTAATATGTAATAAGTTACTTTAAAAAAGAAAAGTACTTTTCAAGCTCTGTAGATCTGGAAAAGATAATCTCTTATGTGATAAGGATAAGGGAGTAATCACAAGAATGAATATGTATATACTCTTTCCAATAACAGCCAGACTTAGGTCCTATTTGCATAGCGTTTTTAAAGCGTATTAGGCACGCTCCCTCCCCCCTTCACAAGCCGCCGTACCGCATGACGTTCTGGTGAACCACGTGCTATCATAGCCATGGATAGTGCTGATAGTGTGTTTTCTTATTTTCACCTGAAAGGCGAAAATAATTTATTAATAATTCAGGCGAAAATAATTTCGCCTGAAAGGCGAAAATAACCTCCCTTTCACGCATCGGTCGCGTGACCGTCGTCCGGTGTGCTTCCAGGAAGGACCCGGGAGTGGGCGGGGTGTGGGCAGACCCTGCTGCCTGTCCCTCATGCCGCAGCTCCCAGGGGACGCTCCGCCCAGCAGCAGGCCAGCCGCTGCCCCCATCGCAGCAGGGAACACTGCACAACATGTCACCGTGAGAGGCCACCCAGGGGCTGCGTCGCCATTCACACTCAAGACAATAGCAGCCCCTGGGGTCCGGCCGACTGTGTGTTTCTTTTTAAACCCAGTGCTATCGTTAGCACATTAGCACATTACCAACATAGTATGAAACAGTCTGTTGGCAGGATCTATCGTGCTAACGTTAGCACAATAGTTGACAAAACAATAAAAAAGAAAGAAAAAACACCGACCAATCAGGGGTGGTGGGGCAGGGACAGGGAAGGACCTGGGCATGGCCCAGGACGCCGACATGTGGACAAGGCACCAGGCAGGGACTGGTGCTCTCTCGCAAATGCCCTACCGTGTGCAGACTGCAAGGGGCTCTCTACTGGGCCTCTTGTGATATTGGCAATATCGTGAGGGCTCTAGTTCATCGCGCTATCAAGGTAAGGTGCGAAAAGGGCCTTAGATCAGTCTTCAAGGCATAGGAATCACATTTCATGAACAGGTTGATTTGAACATTGTTTTTAATAATAATTTTATTAAAGTTCCATAATATAAAATAAACATATATAATTGAATTATTTCTGTTTATCTTCCATTCCTCACTAGATTTCAGTTTTTTTATATAATCGACATACTGAAATATTAATGTACCACACTATCAAATGCTAATATTACATGCTAGATCCTGCAATACTTCAGAGACAGTATATTATAACATAATATCCATCTATTCACCCAGTTGCATCATCTTAGTATACAGTCTATATTCTTCTATATTAGGCATTATCATCTGTTAGACCCCAGTAAATACCCAACACTATTTGCCATTCTTTCAATATCTCTTCATCCGATTTCCCTTTAATCTCTGTGAACATTTGAAGACAACATCCACACAGTTTTCCCCTGTGCACAGTTGAGGACAGTGTGCCAGCTGGAGAGGAGTAGTTTTGCATATTTGCAGTCTTCCACATATTGGGCCAGATTGAAGAGAGAACTAAACCATCAAAAAGATAGATATTTCTCTCAGTATACAGTGGGAAAATTGAACCCACATCTATTATCTTAATGCCTGTGTGATCAACATGGCTGTTTCTGTGTTCTGTATAACTTGCAGACTACAAATTCCAGGCATTAGCACTGGGATCCACACAAGAGAATTCTGTACTGCCAGAAGTTGAGTCTAGTTATTAGAAAGCTACCCAGTTTAGCCTTTTTTGGCTTTTTCTACATAGCATATTTGAAATTAGACTTGTTATTATCATGATATTCTGGTTACTTCCTGTTGTTCAGCTCTACACAAGGTCCCTGCTTTGTGAATCTACTTATTTGGACCATGCACCTCTTGCTTTATAGCTCCCTGAGACAAGTGGCTTACTAAAACTCGTAAAGCAAAGGCATACATATTAAAACCTAGTTCAGGAACAAAACTTAAGGGTGTCCATGTAGTTTTCATGAAGGTTGTGGATGCTCCAGTTTTTATTCTCTCCTCCTTCCCTGAACCTGGTGGAAACACTGGATAGATAATTCAGGCAGGAAGACTGACCTCCAGATGGCCTTCATCAAGGGATGGTTTGAACATCCAAATGTCACCAGGGTTTCTAATTCATTGGCTCAGAATACTTTCACTCGCTTTTTTTTTAATCCTATGCCAATATGAACCTGAGGGAGTTGATTCATCTCTGCTTCAGTGTATAATGCAACCATCACAGACTAGTCATCAGAACCAGATCTTTGGGTCATTCAGCTTCCCCTCAAATCAGGCTGTGAGTCATCCAGTCAGGATGTGCTGAAGGATGCTCACATTTGTGGGAATTAACTATTTCTAGAACTTGGAAATATTACATTTTGGACTGCATCTCCCCAAATCTCCCAGCCAATGTGGCCATTTGCAGTCCAAAACCCAAGGTTTCTAAGATCTTTTTCCCTTCATGACAATGACTGAATGTGACGGTATTTAGGAAAGTAAAAAATATTTACAATAATTCTATATAAATTTCAGCAGGGATGTTAGAAAAGGAGATGAGCAGGATAAATAAGATGAATGTGAGGAAGGAAGACATGCATACACAAAGAGAGAGAAAAAACACTCACAGACTTAAATGAAAATGTTTCCCAAGCTTCAAATTAAGACTTTCCATATGCAGATCCAAGATCAGGACCTTGATTGGTTTTGATAAAATGGAAAACTGCAATTACTTGCAGCTGTCTTCTCACATAAAATTCAAAACCAACAGCACTGGTAAATAAAAGAGAATTGTGAAGCAACAGCCAGGATATGTTTATGCTATATCAGAAAAGGATGTTTACTGTATGATGGAAGGAAATAGCTGATGGCCATATTTTTAAAATCATGTATTAACTCTTGAACTGGCACAAACAGGAGATGACAGGCATCCTACTCCTTTAATAAGGGCTGGGGAGATTTGTGCTCCTCCATGTATTGCTGGGCTGCAACTTTCATCAGCTATAGCTAGACCAGCCAATGGTAAGGGATTATGTGATTTGCAATCCAGCAACATCTGGAGGGCCACTTCCTCAACCCTACTTCAGCATTGATGTAGAACAAGACATTGTGGTAGGTATAGCAATATTAGATCCAGACTGTAGTCTTGGTTGCTTGTTTTGTTGCACTGTTGTAAATGAGAATTCTTCATTTCCTTTCAATTGAATATTTAGGGGTTTTTTGTGTGTTGCTTAGTGTTGCTTTGAAAATGCATAATATGACATTGCACACATCTAATAATCTCTGTGTGACTGTAAATCTGCATCAAAATTTTACTTTTTTGTGTAAAGTGGAACGATAATGTTTGAACTCTCAAAGAGGATTCAAAAACTATGATTCTCTTGTCTGCTTTTCCCTGTCAACCAAAAATAAAACAATTGTAGCATCTAACCTGTCCCCACATGAATAGAAGCTGCAAAACCTCAAGAAGTGATACTCTTTCTTCAACTTCACTTGTCTATATCTGATCTTACTTTTAGCAGAACCTCAAGTTTAATACAACTCCCAGAAACTGGGTTTCCAATCAGCATGGCCACTAGACATGTCCCCTGAAGAATCCTGGGATACAGAGTCTAAAAATAACTTTTAAAAAAAAAAACCTCTGTAAACAGATCTGTCCTAGGATCCCTTGCAGTGGCTCAGAGGAAACAAAATACATAATATTTGGGTTGGCTTCAAAAGTGTCTGATTTTGTGTTTTATTTCCTGTGTTTCAAGTTTAGTGGAAAATCAATTCTTATCTAAACTTTTCTTACCTTTTTATTTAAAGAAAAGGTACAGGATTAGATCCAAAGATGCCCTTCTGTTCAGAAAGGAGAAGAAGAAGAAAAGTGGGATTTATTTTCTATCCCAGAAGCCATCTTCATTTCCTCAAAAAATCTTTTCTGGAGGGTTGAAGAAATTCCAGGAGGTGGCATAAGGGAAAGGGCATGTATCTGAAAAGTACATGTATCAGAAAAGTACTGCTTCTTTCCTTCTCTTTACTGGACCTCTGCTGGATTAAAAGTCCTTGCATTTATGAAGCAGCTGCTTCCATGAGCAGAAGGGTACTATTGCATCTTCTTCTTTTTTTTTAAATACCATTAAAAGTACACAGTTTCAAAATAGACTTAATTTTTTTACACAATACCCATCCACTGGGGGACTAAGGGCTGATGTTTTGACTGAGTTTGTTGTGTGATCTCATAATTCATTATAATTTATTTATGTGTTACATTTTTATTCTGCCTTTTCACAAATAAGCTAAAATGAAGAATATGATTTCCTTTTGCCTAGTTTGTTATTACAACAACCTTGCAAAATAGGTCAGGCTAAGAGAGAGTAGTAGGACCAAGGTTAACCCATGAATTTTATGACTCACTTGGGGATATCCCCAAGTCCCAGCACAACACTCAACTATTAATATCACACTGGATCTCTTATTACTGCCCTTTATTATCATCTAATTAGATATAAAGTTTATAAATAAATAATAAAAATGCACAATAAATTTAATGGAACTCACTATCACATATAGATACTATAAAAGATTAGACAAATTCATGGAGAACATTTCTGTCCTTTACTATTTTTAGACATTGCATCTAAGTGAAACCTCCAGGTTCTTTATATCAGTTGTTTGGAGAAGGGAAGAGAAATGCATAGCTCAGAAGTAATAAGTAAAGTAATTACCTGTAATGAGTTACTTTATGGTGTAGAGGGATAACAGGAGAATATCATTTCAAAAATATAATGAATGGGAATGAAACCACTTCAATGGAGTGAATGACAATTTTATTTTATTTTTAAAGTTACATTTAAATTGCATTCCGGTGACATCCTCAAGAACTTGGAAATATTACATTGTTCAAAATATTGCTATACTTTGGACATGTGAAGTGATCTGACTTATGGGGAAAAATTATAATATTTGGTAAAATGGAAGGCAGTGGGAATAGAGGAAAATTGCACTATAGGTTGATTGATTCAGCAAGGAAGCCACAGTCCTCAATTTCTAAAACCAGAAAAGGCGAAATGATGAACATGGCACTCTTGGAGATATCTCATTCTTTGGGTCTCCATAAATTGAAATTGACTTGATGTCAGATAACAACAAAGGGATCTGTTGGCAGGTACTTTTTCAAATTTTATTCCATTTTACAACCTTTTTAAGTAAGAGAAAGCAACATATCACTATCAAGTGATGTCACAATTCACTGCCACATGTAAAAGTAATGGGGGTGGATTACTTTATGAAGTGCTACAGTAAGTGATCAAAATGATTTAAAAAACCAACAACAACAACAACTCTGGGCAAAGGCAGTCAGTTTTGCCTTTAGGTTCTGCTTCTACAGAGCTATTCAGAGTCATCTGTCTGGCCAGACAACAGAATGCTGGACAAGATCTAGACACCTGTGCCTGATTAGCCAAGTTGTTGTGCCAACTGCAGAACAACTTTTCTAGAATATTTTTCATTTGTGTTGTCACTGATACATATATCAGAAGATTGATACATATATCAGAAGACTGACCTCATTCCACCTGAGAAATTAACACCAATTTGTCATTGTATCCTCTGTTTTTTTAATGAGGCAATGTTTAAATGTGGATGTAAATCAGGTTATTTCATTACTGTGACACACCCTCATCTATACAAAATAGTGGTATGATAAGAATAGTTCACAACAATGGATAGGATGCAGAAGATATAAGGAAAGCTTGTGATAAGAGAAGTGTGTGATGGACTTACCTGTAGCATTTGCACTGGATTCTATGAGCCTGAAACCTTGGTACTAGTTTCCTCACCTCCCTGGGCTGCTCTGATTATGGTTATATGCCAAAAAAAGTTATATACAGTGAATTTTATATTTCTGAAGTAACAAAGTGGTTTTCAGTGGAAGTTCATACTTTGTTAGTCAACCCTACCTTCCTTCTCTTATTTTAGAAATGTTGTGATTTCAGAGATGCCTCCAAAGTTTTTGACTCTGTACATCTTTCCTTGGGTTAAGAAAATATTAAACTCAAGATAATATAATAACTGTCCTGAAACTGCCATTGGAATGAATAGGAAACAGTGTGCATTGAAGAGATGAAGGGCCTGTGTCCACTGCTTGCAGTCTTTGATTCTTTTCTATCTGACTGGGCACCCCTTTGTAGTACAACAGATATAAAATATATATTTAAATAGATATAGAAAGGATGATACTCTGGGTCTTTTCATTGCTTTCTATACATTTGAATGTTTTTTGTGCTTTTTAGAACACTCTACATATGTAGTAGCACTGCAGGACAAAAAAGAAAAGAAAAGAAAGAAAGCTAAATGAATTTAAGACAGTTCCAGCATAAAGGATCAATATTTTACTTTGAAGATTTTGAAAACTACTTACCACTTGCTAGAGAAGCTTGCTTTTCAGTTTTAGAGGGAGAGAATTCTCACCACAAGGTCATACACAAGTGACCTTGTCTCTTCAGAATTTATCCTATTAGCGAGCCTGGAAAATAGCAAGTCATTTTAAGAAGAAAAAATAGAAGTCTTTGAAATATCACAAAACATCTTAGAGAAGCTTTCCCCAATTTGATTGCACTGTGAGCATTGGAGCTGGAAATGTTGGGAGTTATGGTTCAGCATATCTGGAGGGTGCCAAGTTGGAGATGGAAGGTTGTAAAGACTGAAAGCTTGTTTCTCTGAGAGAGGTTGTTTTTGTTTGCTTTTGTAAAAAAAAAAGCCATCTTGATCTAATTTGAAGTCTGAAATTAGCATGGGCCACAGGTGGCAAGTAAAAGTTTTAATAATAGAACAGTCTGGACCTTGAGATAAATTATGCATAATTATTCATAGCTACTATTTTTGGCTCGCCTGCAATTGTCCTAGGCCTCTGTTGGAGGAAACAATTTGCCATAATTAGTGCGCTAGTGTGCTGACAATGATGAATGAATCAAACTTGTCTGATGCCAAACATGGAGTTCGATAAGAAGCAGAGAGCTTGGATAACGGTGGAAATCTTGTTTTGAAATCTCTAAGACTAAAGACATTTAGCATGCTGCTGTGTATAGGCAAAACCTGTTGCGAAGGTTAATTTGTGCTAGAATGCAAAGGGACCTTTCAGCACCTTTCAGGCTAACTGAAAGAACTTGGTAGCATATGCTTTCATATACTTAAGTCTTCTTCATCAGATGAATGTGAGAAAAGAAAGCGCTGGGTTATCGGAATACTCAACACTTCTGAATTCCTCAGTTTGAATATGTTACTCTGTGTGTGTTTGCATTTGAATATGTATGTATTTGTGCATGTGTTGGTGTATGTGTCTATATGTATATCTCTGCACACAAGTGTGTGTATGTGTGTATGCACGTATGTGTCAGAAGTGTTGCTTGAATTTCTGTGCAAAGGGCCATAAGAACCCTGAATTGCTCACAGATTCCACACAAATTGTGTCTGGTACAGAGTAAACTAGAACTACGTTGTTGCTTTTCAGAGCAAATGCATAAAGTGAGAATGACAGATGGAGATTCTTATCACACACACACACACAAAAGAATATTTTAGGCCATGTGATTGCCTTACAAGTTTTCATTATTTATTGTAGAAATGATTGCCTTACAAGTTTTCCTTATTTATTATAGAAACCACCATGCAAAATCTATTGCTTGGGTAACCTTTTGAAAAGCCAAATGTTTCACCTGAATTTGTGGGTGGGAATGAGTGACAAAGGAGTGAGGGATGCTACTTTCCCACTTCCATTGTTTTGTGCAGAGGGAAATGCCATCTCAATGAATGAGCCTTACCAGAGATTGTTAAAGCTCTGTTGCTTATCCTTAGGCCCCCCCCCCAGTAGCAACCACCTTACCTTTTCCCACCTCTAACTAAATGTCATTTGGAACACACTATTTCAAGAAATTAATCCAAAGAGCTACAATAGAGTTTTTATGAACCATCACCTCATTCCACCAAAAAAAAAAAAAAAGTTAAAAGAGATTGAGTAAGAGAGAGAGGGAGACAACGTCACATTTCATGGTGAACAGCACTGCAGAATTGGGGGAGGGAGTAGTTTATCTGCCTCTGTCCGTTATATATTTTCACCTAGCATGAGGAATCACTGGGCCCTTTCACCCAACACAATTAAAGCACTAAATTCCACTTTAACTGCCATGGCTGTATCTTGGGGTTTGTAGTTGCTGAGGCACTGGAACGCTCTGGCTGAGAGTCCTAAATGCCCTTCTGTCCCCATTAAACTGCAAGGTTGCCATGGCAGTTACAGTGGAATCATAGTGCTGTAACTGTATTGTGTGAAACAGCTCGCTGTGAGTGAGTAAAACCAGGTGTAGCAGTGTATACAAACTATACAATTATATGGCAATTTGATAGCAGCTTTCATGGCTTCATCATATGGAATCCTGGTATTTATAAATTAACAAAGGACATAGCTCTAGATCCATAGTTTTCCAATACAGAATAGCTCACAAAACTACATATCCCAGGATTCTGTAGCATGGAGCAAGTACACTACTCAGTTTTATCGCAGTATAACTGGTGTGACATCCATCAAAGAATTCCAGGAATTTAGTTTTATAGAGTGCTGGAGTTAACTATCGGATATCATGGATCCACCCACAGATCTAGAGCACTCAGGATGGCCTGTGGTGGTGGGGATGACTTTGAAACCCTTTGTTTAGTGAAAATTAGCCCTCTAAAGGAATAATTTGCTCATCTGATATGGTACAGTCCAGGATGGCTTTTACCATTTCAGTCCATCAAATTATAACTCTAGGTGTGAGAAAACAGAATTCAAGGACAAATTCTTTTGAAGTAGAGAGTGTTTTTGTATGCTAAACACATAGCTTCAACTCATAAAAAATATATAATTTCTTCATGAAGTGAGTTCTCTTCTCTTTGTGCCACATTGACTCAGACCTGCTACTCTACTCCCCACCACTGTCATAAGGACTAAGTTGGTTGATTTCTGTGACAATTTAAATTAAATGTGCCTCAATTTGCCAACCCAAATAATCTCTTTTTCCCATCTAGCCACCTGCTTACAAAAGTATTTGCAGCTCTCTTCCCACCCATGGATGGGATTGGTGGGGTGGGTAGGGTGGAGTGAGCCAGTCTGGGGACTGACTGATATGAAGTTGTTGAAGAATTCTCCTACAGGTTGATTTAGATTATGAGAACACTGAGATGAGTGAGTTGTAAGGAAAACTCACAGATTTCCTTATCCTTTGTGATGAAGGCTAACTTCATACACTGAGAAGATTATAAACTTCTACGAGATTTTTTTTTTCATTTTCGGATTTTCTGAAAAAAAAAAGAAGGAAGTTTTTTTTTTTTACAAAAAAACTTGTTTTATGCAAGGAACCCTTTTTTTTTTTTTTTTCACAAAATAGTGCGATGTACAAGATATATATTGTCTTCTACTCCAAAATGCACCAGAGGTTTCCTCCCCACACAAAAATTTGTAGAAGAGCAAGAAATCATTATGGGTATACAAATCCATTAACTCCATCAAGTGAGCAGAAAACATGTCAGATTGTTTGATCTTGCATGAGAAAATAGATTGGGGGGAAAAATTGCATCCCTTATATAGGGAAATACTCACTTTGTATTTCAATGAATGTCATGAACTCATGAAACTTGAATTTCCAGACCTGGAAATATGGGTCACAGTGATAGTGATATTGCAAGTTGTAAGCATGACTGAATTGGAAAACAGCTGCATGGCATGGAAAGAGGCAGTCCTGCCACTGTAGGTACCAGCTCTGAGACTCTGTGAACTCTTAACACTTTCCTAATCGTCTGAGATAATCAGATTCTTCCCTGAATGCAGTAAGACTAACACTCTGTCCCTGCTCTTATGAGATGCTAGTAGTAGATTTCAACACGATATCACATAAATTGCAATTAACATTATTCAGTATTTTAGGAATCCATGGGCAACACATCTACAATGTTTTGAGAAGCCAACTTTTTTTTTTAAATTCTACTGTTTGAGAACTGCTGTTTTGGGAACTAAACTATTCCTGTCTGCCATTTGGTCTGTTTATTCATATTTCTTTTAGTAAAGCTATGCCACTTGAAGATGCATAGGATTAAATAGTGTATATATTAGTGGAAGAGTAGAGGTGGAAGCAGCTTGAGTTCTTTGTTCATTCTCCATAAAATTCACTCCTGTAAATTCAGTGAATGCAGACCCCCACTCCTGAATTCAGAAGAAACAGCCTCAGGTCACTCAGGTCACTAACTCTGGCGTAGAAGAGAAGCCCTCCAGTTAACACACAGTCAGGTGTTTTGTCCCAAGCAGTCTTTGATGTTACAATTATAACATTCACTGCACAAATTCTTTCTAGATGTCCATTGTAGGCCCCTGTAAGGCAAACACCGTATTTTGTGTTGATTATTTATAAGGTCAGTTCCTGATGGTGAAGATGAAAAGCACACAAGCAATGTCAAATGCCTGTTGTCTTGACCAATATATTTTCCTAGGTAGATCGCCAGCAGCTTTGATTTCATTGTGTCACAACATAAATGCAAACATCAGTGGAAACAGAAGCAACTGTCAAATATGATCAAGTACCACTAATCAGAATTAATGATGGGGTCTGAGTGTCAAAAGTAATGAGTAATGCTGGGCAAGCTAGGAGGAAGGGTGGTTTCTCTTTTCAAACGTTACAATAATGCTACACTAA
Organism: Ctenosaura bakeri; assembly: GCA_948474755.1. Taxonomy (NCBI): domain Eukaryota; kingdom Metazoa; phylum Chordata; class Lepidosauria; order Squamata; family Iguanidae; genus Ctenosaura; species Ctenosaura bakeri. The sequence continues at coordinate 164,381 of CAOLHI010000911.1, read as the reverse complement.
TTGGTGCTTAGTTCTTAAGGAATGTTTGTATCCAATCAGTGATACCTAAAGGAAGCTGGCCATAGAGCATGTGAACTGTCTTGTGGCTGTCAAACCTTTTGTTTTATGAGTTGGGAAAACAGAAGAAAGAAAGGGGAGGGGGAATCCACTTCATGATTCTACAGGGGCAAAACACTAACATATATCAAATGTTGAATTAAAACATACAGTAAAGTCAGCAGACCATCATGGATGTAAACAGTCTACTAACAAAGAGATAATCAATTGAAAGATGAATCTAAAACTAACCAGCATTTCAGTGGAGTGGAAAGTACCATAATTATTTCATTCCACAGTAAGAGGGAAAGGGAAAGAGAGGGAGTCTGTTTTTCTTTCACATATACTGGCCACAATCCAGCTGTTTGGAAATACTGATTTTCTTTTTCTTAAGCAAAAGAACATGCACCTGTATTCCTTGAAATATGTTTCTTAAATAAGAATACTTAAAAGTCATTGAGACTTTTGACCAACTCCAAGTGTGCACCAAGTGTGCATCTTAATTTATCTTTCCAACATGCCTGTACCAGCCCTAAAAAAGACTTTTAATGAAGTTCATAGTTGAAGTTGCAGCATTTTCCTTCTCCATGAGCTTTTATTTAAGTTTTGAAATGCTTAACATGTTCAGCTATGCGACACAAATGAAATTTGGTGGGCTCCTCTTTGTCAGGACTGCTGGCTAACAGGGAAACTTAGCCATCTGTATCTGATACCCATAAGGCAAGGTAGCTGGGAGTTGCAACATTATGGAGAATTCAAAGTGAGTAACTTGATCTAATGAGAGCTAAGTGAACAGTGAAACTTTAGGTATCTCTTTAGTATATCCTATATAAAATGTGCCCTGTTGCTCACTGGAATAATTTTAAAGATTCAAATATCTAGCATGGATATGACACTTCTCCTAGTGTTAGTCTTCTATTGGTGGCACACCATTAAAAGCCCTTGTAATCACCTCCTAAAAGCCATTGGAACAGAAAATTTTTCACTTGCTGACAGGACAGCAAGGAGGAGAAAATTCTAGTGTTGTGGGTGGCTGGAAGTTCCAAAATCAGGGAGTAGCCAACAGGCTCTCTCCTTTGTTCCCATTGAACAATCCTGAGAAGATACTAGGACCACAGCTGCTAGTTCTGTTCAATATCTGGGTCCTTCTGATAGCCTGGATCCTAGGTGTCTCAGGCTTTATAAGATATAATGAGCACTTTTAATTGTGTCCATGGGCAACCAGTGGAGCTGCTGCAACAAGAGAATTGTATGCTTTAGGCTATGAAGGGAAATCACGTAACCCTCCCAATGTTGTTGGGCTGCAACTCCCAGCAATCTGGTCAGGTATAGCCAATTGTGAGGATTGATGGGAGCTGCAGTCCAGCAACATCAGGAGAGCATGATTCCTAACCCCACTTTTGGCAATATTTCCAGATTTTTGATGACCTTTTTGCTTACAGTCAGTTGCTTGGATTGAGAAGCCAAGCAAGGGATTTGAGTTATACAAGGCTTGGTGAGACCCCACTGGCTCTGCTGCTGGAAAGCTGCAATGCATCCTGCAGTCATTACAGCAGCAACAGGTCAGGAGAGCTGAAAATGGAATAGTTCAGCCATCCTTTGGCTTCTTTGACAGCTGGTGCTACCGGTTGTTTGGTATTAGGTGAGCACTGGAGACCACTTGTATGGAGCACAATCAGTGTCTTTTCTGTGAAGATGAGATGTGTGTTAGAGAGTGGGACATCTGTGTTCAAGACCTGACACTAAATGCTACCTTTCTCATGGATTGCACTAATGTTATGGAGACAAAGGGTGGGTCATGTATCCTTAATGAATAAAATCAGTCCCCAGTTTGTGATCTAATACAGACAGGCATCTGTAATGACCAGGCAGCATATTATTGCAGGGGCTGAAGCAAAAGGAGACAATGGGATGGGTTTGTCTATCTGTTATTCCTGGATGGAATGATGGCAGTGTAGGAGAAAGGAAGCTTCTCCTGCTGCTTTGTTATTGATACAATCTCACATTGCTCCCCTCCTACCCATCCTTCCCTGTTTAAACTCCCAAGTCCATTTGCAATCAATGGTGCAGCTTAACTGCTAGCTTGAAGGTTATTAGCATCTTGTTATAAATGTTAATGGCCACAATGATGTGGAGGATGGCTCTTTGTTTTCCTTCACATCATGACTAAATGGAAAAATCTGTCTATTCAGCTTGTAGCCCTCTTCTGTATTCAGCTGTCAGGGGCCTATTGTGAAACTAAACACTATCAGACATCCCTCCTTGCTTAATGGCAGCAGCTTGTCATTGAAAGCTGGGAAGTGGGAGGGTAAGGATCCTGGCACCAGCCACCAGGTGGTGGCCAACTGGCCATCAGCTCACACACAGTTGAACCTAACACAAGTTACACTGGGGCTGGCTACAAAAGGCACACATGTGTCCCCTCTAAGCTTCATTAACCCCTTTGGAAGAGGCGAGTATCTTTCTGACATATTAATTAGTTGCTCGGTTTTCTTTACTCCCAGTTTAACCTTTATGGTGGTCACTTGATTCAAATTACTAATAATTGCAAGGCTGTTAGGGGTCTTGTTTATGCAAAGCATCAGGAGAGCTTTCCCAGATGAAATGAGTAGGTAACTGGTTTGTATCATTGTAAAGCTGATGTTAAGAAAAGTGGGCTGATGGGCAGACAGGAAGAAACAAAGAAAAGAAAAGAGGATGGGATAATAGTGTCATTTAAAAAGCCAATTTAGTTAAACATGCAGTCATGAAAAAGCCAGACTTTTTTAGGAAAATCAGGGGAACTATAGCACTGTTTTTACTTTAAAGGTGATTTTTAAGCAAGATCTCATTACACAAAATTACCCATTTACCCTCATAATACCACTATATATAGCATATTTCTTAAATTCCACAATACAAGTATCTCAGTCATCTGAACAACCACCTGGGTAACATGATGCTGGTACATGTCAAAGAACTTTTCCTCTTCCACTCCCTCTTGTAATCTAGAAGCTGCCTGTGAAACATTTCTAGAGAGTTTCCTAATCTTAGGGGTAAACTTTTTGAATTTCTTGGGGACTGCACTGGGAAGGGAAGATTGCTCTTCTGCTTAACTTGAGCTTGATTCCACTGCTGGGTGAGTACTTGTCCAGTGTTGAATATTATACAGTTTGAGAGATGCTGAGCTAATGGCAGTAGGAATATTTGAACTAGTACCCCTTTGTTTTGCATCCCTCTATCTAAGCTGTTAATCTATATCTCTTTATGTCTTGAGTGAATGTAACTAGAGCTGCTGGAGGGTGGCAAAGAAAATGAAAACTAAGTATTGTTTCAAAGTATTGATTAAGTATGGATAATCAAAATAAAAGAAAATTTATAATCTTCTTGGGCTAGATTTACTATAGTTATTGTGTATTTCTGTCCTTGACAGATATTTGCCTCAACATTATTGTGAGATTGCATAACATGATCCTCCCTGCCCATTTTACCTCTAATATCCTAAGAGTTCTAGTTCTAGTTTTACCTACTTTCCGTATTCTGTGACCATTGAGAATACTCAGTTCTCAGTTCTCACTGGTTTCTCTTCAAAGGTTCTTCTTAATTTTGACTTAATAATTGATTGGTTGGTTTTTGTTTATTTGTTTTATTAAAACATTTTTTTTGTCTCATGTTCTACCTAAATGTCTCCGGGCAACATATAGTAAAATCAACTTGACCAATTTAAAACAGTATAAATAATAACAATGATTTCAAAAGACTAAATTGCATTAAACACTTTAACAAATTAAATGGATTCAGATTAAAAATGGTTGAAATAATTTAAAATGATTTTGAACCATGGGCATCTGTGGTTCTCTATAAAACCAACTGGGTTCCAAAGGCCTTAGCAGACAACTATGTTTTCACTTAGCACTGGAATGAAAACAAGGTTGGTGCTAAGGGAATTGTATTCCAAAGCTAGGGTGCAACAGTAGAGAAGGCCCTCCTACATCCTTCCATAATGTATTGTCTTGATTGATGGGATGCAGGGGGGCTCTCTCCAGCAGACCTCAAACCTTGGCCAGATGTACAGAGAGAGAGAGGTTTGTACTTCTGCAAAGCCTGGAAGTCTCTTATGCATGAATCATGCAGTTTGATCTATAGAACAATCAGCGGCTCTTTCCGCACGAGGTGAGTGAATCGCTCCATGCCGTTACTTACTGGCTCTTCTTGGGTCTGAAGTAACACAGACTTTCCCTTGAGCCCTTCTGCAGGGCTCCTCCATTAGTGCAGGGTGAACCAGAGCAGTGCGAGGTCTGTAGATCCGCACTGCTCCGGCTCAAAATGGCGGCTTCCGGTGTCTTCGTGGGAGTGGACCAACTGCTGATGCTGGCCATGCCCACAGTCTGCCCTCCGCTGATCGCAGGCTCACATTGGTGTGAGCCTGCACATCTGCACAGGTAAGTAGGAACGCAATGGCGCGTTCCAGAAAATGTAAAGACCTGATTTTTCCGGTCTTTATCAGCGTGGGGGAGGACCACTTGGGGACAGGTTGGATCGGACTGAGGTGTGGAACTAAGTTAAATAGTCCGCACCTAGTCCAATCCGAGGTGCAGACGACCTCCGTACCAGGACGCCTTTTAACTGCCCCGTGCGGAAAGGGCCAGCATTTGGAAAAGGAGTTCTCTATTACTATTTAAAATGCTTTAGTTTAAAGTACCTCAGAATGATGAAAGTACCTCGGAGAGGCTGGATTCTTCCAAAGGTAAAGCAGTCTATAAATATTTCTACATTCTATATGGTAAGTGGTATACACAATAATTGAACAAAACAAATGTATAATATATTGCAGATGATTTCTGTGTTCACTGAAGATATACTCTTGTGAAGTTCATGGACCCTCTTGTGGAAGAATGCCTGTATGGGAGTTTACTTGTGGGAATTGAGACTAATTCCAGAATAAGAATGAGAAGAGTATTTGAAAATCTTTGAAAAATGGTAAAAAAAAAAAAATGGCTCTTGAAGAAAGCTTGATTGGAAGAATCCTGGATGGATGAGAATCTTCATAGTTCACAATTTATTCTATGAAGATTTGTATATATGTGTTTATGCAGAAATCAGCATTTTATACACAAGAAATAATATTCCTGTGCTGAAATTGTTCTGTGTAGAAAATGCTTTTTGTTTATAGAAAATGCTGTTTTCTAGACAAAAATGTCATGTGTGAATTTTGTGCAGAATAAGTCTTGAAGCTCAAATAGTTTTTGAAAACTGCACAGTTTTCCAAGGCTGTCTTGCAGCAAGAAAAAAAAATACTAAAATTACTAATTGCTTTGTTTTTTCTAAGAAGAAAATTAGAAATTCTGTACTCTAGAACAGGGTTGGAAATAGCACAGAGGAAGGAGGGAATGGGTTGCCTGCCACCACCCTCAGCTAGGGATTCTTGCATAAAACTCCCACTCATTTGTGGAGATTTGGATTAGACTTGCTGTTGTGGATTAAGAATTTGTTCCTTTTGTTTTTGTCTTGACATTTGGCCAGAACTTAATATATTTTGTTTCCCACATACTATAACAAAATTTTACAAACCAGTGTAGATATAGATGGTGTCTTCTTACCTTGGCAAACAAATAAATGTAGGATCATTAAAAGCACTCTCATGCATTGGCCAACAGCAGAGATGAGAACAGTACTTTTGAAATGAATTACACCTCTTTGGCACTAAAATTATGGAGAGAGAAAATACTCTGTCCTTCCATTATTTAAAAAAATGGATGCAATATACATATTTTGTATTAAGAAACTCAATATCCACTTTTTGGAGGTGGGAGGAGGACCTCCTACTGTTTTTCAAATTGAAGACAATCAGTGCACTCCAAGAGTGCTGTTTTATTTATTAAAGGAATATGTAAACCTACATAAAATGTTCAAACATTGTGGGGCATGTAAATTAAAGAACTGAAACATCAAAGCAACAGAGACTCAGGAAAACCTTGAGGGTTCTCACTTTACATTTTGTACTACAGCGGGATTGCATCTTCTTATTCTTTTTGTAAAACTCTGAATCAGCCGTCAGGGAAAGATGGGTTGCTGCTTCCAACTTTTTAAAGGAGACGCATGCATAATTCTATGCAGGCATGCCCTTCACGCTTGACAGGACAGACATGTATATTGTACTTGTGCATGCATTCTGAGTACAGCTAGAATCATCCATTAATAGTAGCATGTCTGCTGCTTCAAATCAAGAATGGCATGAAACCATGTGATCTCAAATGTGAATAACACTGGTTGTTTTGGGGGCTTTTTGTCCTTTTTGAGAGTACATAGTATTGCTATTATTCATCAATAGAAAGTAAAGGTAAAATAAAATTGAGTAGCTGGTAGTTTTCATTCCAGAAGGGCATTGAATCTGTTCAGGGTTTTATTCTGAACTTTAAAGGAGCTATCCGTTGTGCTGAGACCAATCCCAAAAGCACACCCAGTTACCTTGGACTAAAATGAGACAAAAGTTCAGACTAAAATATAGAGCACATTCATAGTCCTGCTGACATAGAAGCCACCTCTAATGAATATCATCACTTTGTTACCTCATTGCCCCATCCTAGCCTTAGGTAACCATGCTTCATGGAGGTTTAAGTTGTGTAGAGAAGAATAAGGTTAGCTCAGCCTTTCAAAATTCCCTCAAAGTCACAAGGTTTTGTGACTTTACAATAAGGTGGGCAACATATGGTAATGCTCAACTGCAGATCCCATGTTCCCTCACAATTTGCTATATTGGTTAAGACTTAGGAATGTTTCAGTCCACAAGTTGCTCACCCCTGCCTTGTAAACATTAAACAGGTTGTTTTTCTTTCTATCCTATGTTGGAGAACACAGTATTGATATTAGGCTTAAAGTATTTTATGCAGAGTGAGTTCAGCAGACATTGTTGACTTATTCACTTTGTGTGCCTTTTTCGGTGAACTCAAACTCATACCAAAAGTCTGACATCTGATCTTTCTACGGGCTCTTTTCTTTGCTGCGAACTACTGTTTCTTTTATTGTTTATATAGTGATAACCTATCAAAGGAATTGCCAACTTAACAATGCTTAATTAACATGACAGCTGGACAGACTTGTTCCCTCATCCAAATACTGACAAACAGACTGTTATTGTGCTCCCACCTTGTATCTCCCAGGCTATAAAATCTTGTGTATCCGACATGTGTTACCTAACAAAGAAAGTGGTGATGGATGACCAGACAGAACACACTAGTAAATGAGAAATCCCAGTGGAGCCGTTTTAGTTGCACTTCTACATAAACATGTATCCCTGCAATCCTTGGCAATCCTCCTAGTCTGTGACCCTGACAGTATCCATGGCAGCATAAGCAGATCATGTTAGTCACCTAAGAAATATCATTTTACTAGTTTCTGAAGCTGACAGGTGAGAGAAAAACATAGTCTCAGTAGAGTTGGAGCTGGAAATTGGACTGCTGGCACAGATCTGACTAGAAGTTAAGAACACTACATGAAAAAGTTATCTAGAACTCCTGGAATCCCTTAGCCAACTTTTCCAGGGTCTGGGAAAGATGGATTATAGCAATGAGGACTGTGACAAAGTATCAGAGGAAGGTCATTCCAGAAATACAATCAGTTATGGATTACTTTCACAGTTGGAGAGTTACTCTCAGATGTCTGAGCTGGATGATAGGATTGCCATACCCCTGGTTTGGCTAGATTTCAAGTAGTTTTTAGGCTTGCCACCTGGTGCCTGTTTGGATAATCATCTGGCCCATATTCCAAGCTCCCCCTTTAAAAAAAGGCTGGTGTCTAGCCCTTGAAACTGTGGCATTATTGGCAACATGTACAACCATGCTTCTTTCCAGTCGTTTTGTGAGAACTGTCCTTTGTATTTAGCTGATGAGTAAAATCTCACATCTAGCACTGGTATTGACAAGACATAGCATTAATCAAGATCTATTGTCTCTCAACACAGCTCTCTAGTTCCCTAGGTAAATGTTACATATCTGCAGGAAACTCTACTGTTTCAAGGAATGTTCAGATGGCCTACGTTTTGCATAACGCCTTTCATAAAGACCACACAGCCTTGTGTCACTGATGGTTTGGTGGCCTACCCAGTAGTTGGTTTTATTCTGTTCTGGATGGTTTCTGGGCATTAAGTAGTGAATATATGCATAATATTTGAAATATTTCAGTTATAAATTATTGTCTTCAAGCATGTCCAACAATCCTAGTGTTCTAGGCAATGATCTCTCTCAAAAATAATCCAGTCCATCCTTTTCTACTCTATCCATTACCCACTGCCATAACCAGTATTGCCACATACTCAACACAGTCTCCCTTCATCACCATTGCTCCTGCTACCAACTTTGCCCCACTTACTTTATTTCCATCTGATCCTGTTTTGTTCTTACCTGCCTGTTTTCCTGCCCTCTGTTTAAAGTAGCACTGGAAACTGTATTCAACGTCTGCTTCTTTTGTGTGTAGGCAGATGGCAGCATAATATTAAGGGAATGGAAGAGAAAAGTTGGAAGTATAATTGCAGCTGCAAGGAAGGAAGCATGATAGAAGTGAGGAGAAAGAGTAGAAGGTTTAAAGCAGGATATGGGTGCAAGGTACAAGACAGCATAAGTTGAGCAGAAAGAGAGGAGAAGAAGGAAGGTGAGACATGTGGGTGGTAGAGTGCAGGAAGCAAGGGAGGGAAATATGGGAAAAGTGTGAGGTGAGGCAAGGTGGGAAAGGAGGAGAGTGATAATGAGAGGTGTAGCGGGGTTGGAAGGATAAAGAGAGGTAGAACATAAGATGATAGAAAGTGCAAGAGAAATAGACCAAGGTGAGGCAAGGAAGGAAGGACAGAAGTAGCTACCCTGGGAATCAGATGGATCTGTACCTTTTTGCCACTTGAAAGAAAACTAGTAACAATGCAAGAAGAGAGAAGGAGAGAGATTTGATAAAAATACAGTGGCATTAAAGGGTCTATGATTGAAAGATTATAAGTGAAAGATTTTGTTATTTGCCACGTTAGGAATATGTATGGCACCTATACCAAGTTCCTGCCTGCTACTAATTCCCACAACAATGCAATAAGCTAGATTTGCTGAGAGGGAGTGATAGCCTGAGGCCATTCAATTACCAAACAATTACTTTAGATTGTGTGTCTCTCTTCCAAGTTCAGCACTACAAATGTTAGTCTGTTAGTCTTCTCAGAAGTTTGATTATCAAAAAATGGTACCAGGCCTGAAACATAGTGATAGAAAATACACATAGTTCTGCTCCTCACTGATAGGATGGCTCTCAGTATTTCAGATATACCAACAATCACCATTAAAAGATATACCAACAATCATCATAAAAAGAATAACCAGGGATTGCCTTTTTTTTTCAAATTGTAAATAATAAACAGAGATGAAAAGAATATTAAAAAAAAAACAGTTAAGAACTGGCTAGCTCAGGTGTTGGGAAACCCTCCCAAGGAGAATCCTAGTTGGGAAAGAATCTTTTTAGTTCAGGATTTATTCTTCACCCAAAATACATGTGTTTTCCCCCCAGCTAAAAACACCATTTTCTACAATGGCCATGAATGCTGTTAGAAAGTTATAAAATAGTCTTTGCATTGGAACCCCTTGCACTTATTGTTGTTTGTGTTAAATATTTGGTCATTTGATTCATACACTTTGTACATTAGTCAATGAAATTTTAATATTGCGTATTTTTTTAAACCTGGAAAAGTGTCTGAGGAGTTCATTGGGGAAGGTGCAAGGCCGAGCCAAGTTTTCCCATTCTGTATCAAAAGGTATTGCGACAAGAGTCTAAGATGCCAGAACATTTAGCTTGTTAGCTCACACTTTTTGAGTAAAGACTCTGACTGTTTCACTTCTGCTTTCTTCTTCATTTAGTTTTTTTAAAAGTTCTTAATTCCAAATATGAAGAAATGTGTAATTTTAGAAGTTCTGCTCAAATATGAAGACATTTGGAAATTCTGCCAAATTCTTACAAAATGAACTGAACTGAAATTCCTACCCACCCTAGTCTCAAAAGTGACAGTAACATATAAAGGCACTCTTATTCCAAAGAAGCCAGAAGAATTTTTGATAACTTGAAAGACTGATTTCTGACATGTGTCTTTAAAATGTAAGTATTGCTTTAGGAGAATAAATGATTAATGCATCAATCTTACAAATGTATATATGCAAAAGAACAGAGAAAATAGGCACCATCCATTAAAAATCATTCCTTATCTTACAATGTACAGGGCTAGCTTCTGAAATTTGAGACTTTAATTCAGATCAAATGAGTTTGGTGGTCTTGTCTCAAGCCCCTGAGATTGACTCCTCTTTATCAGAAACACAAATAATTTGACATGCAGAAACTCAGAAGCTAACCTTTGGCCAGGGAGATCCCAAGGGACTAAGATAGTCTGAAGGTTAAACCACCTCCTTTCCTTGGAGGAGTATTCCAGTTCTGCTGCTGAGGTCATACATCGGGCATTATGGAAGGTTGTATTGTTACCTACACAAGGTCTGACTGGTGAGCAAATAAGAGACTTTCATTTATAGTCTCATGATGTCTGTCGTTTTACCATGGAGGTACAATTTATCAAAAAGTCAAACAATGAAATCTTTATGTGGCTTTCCCCCAGCCTCCACTCCTTCGTGCAGGCTCAACACAGAGGGAAGAGTTAAACACACTTGTAGAAACATGGTCCCAGCAGGGTTGTATTTTTGTTTTGAGCTGTGTGTTAGTGAAAAAGAAAGACGTTAAAATCTCTGGTGTGCACATTATTTGTTTTCGACTTTGATACAATGTCTGATGAGTTCCTATATGAGTGCCAATTAGGTTTTAAAAAAAATACTGTGAAATCCAATGCATGGATAACTTAAAAATATGAGTACCAAAAAATAAACTTAATGTTGTACTTGAGCTCATTTCATGCCTCCTTGTGATGAAACACTAATAGTGGCATAGATCAGCATTTGTTTATTTGTTTTAAAATCTGTAATTGGAAAGGTAAATTCAGGAGCACTTAGTATTTTATAAAGTTTCTGTCCTTTGAGTTTCACCTTACCTTCCAGTGAAGGTAGATAATGATGTTTGGCAATGCTGTACCATATATGGAACTCTCTTCCCAAACAAATTTGCACTTATCTTGATGTATTTTTACAAGCAGGTAAAAAGTGGCCAGTGTTTGCTTGCTTGTTTATTTGTTTTGTTCTTCTTCATTCCAGCAGTATATACTGTGGTATAGTTCACTGCTTCTGAGTTGTGTTTTTCATATTAGGTGTTATATTAGGCATTAGATTAAAAAACCAGTACAGTTTGGATGTTGGTTATTATGTTGTTTTATTATCCTTTGTATGTTTGCCATTCTTAATGTTGAGTTTAGCAATTTAATTAAGCATTAGGATAAGGGAAATAAAATAGCAAGCATGGGCTGATCCTGCCATTAGGTGGAATGAGATGGCTGCCTCGTTAAGAAATGATAAAGAACACGGACTTGCTGGAACTTGTTGGTGATGAGCTGAAGGTCCAACTCCATACAGCAAATTCCTTTCTGATCTGTATACCTTATATATGCATTTCAATACCCCACAAATACTTTTTACCCAGTTCCTTTTTATTTCAAGTCACAAATGGCTTGCCTTTTGTTCATTTTCCTGAACGTATCATCTTCATCTTCCTTCCTTTTCTTTAAATGCTTGCTGAAGTTTGGTTCATTAATTAGTCTTCCCAGGATTGCTGCAGTCTCTAACAGTGCTTTTTCCACCTTCTGGAATAGTCAGTTTTATTGTTTCTGAGCTGGTGGAGAGCAGGACAATCACATGTATAGTTCTCTTCTCTCTCTTGCTCATGGAAGCTTGTGAAAAGGTGAGATATGACTAAGTAAACTTTCTCTTAACTCTTCCCCTTAAAGTGTTTCACATATTTAAATACATAAAAACCCACTGGTAGGTGCTGATAGTTAAAGTAATGCACTGTATGGTAATGCTGACTCCTCCCCAGAGAGTTGAGTGGTTTCCTAAATGATGTGGCTTGTACGTATCATGGAAGTGTAGTGATCCAGTGCTTTGCTACCATGGTAGTTTTCTTTGTTTGCTTTCAAGTGATTTTTAGTTTGTGCTGCAGTCATATAATGCAGCATGTGCTGCTCAGGCCTCAGGAAAAGCTTCTCAGGAAGTACATAAGGCCTCAAGGGCAAGGAAGTGAAGAGAAAAATTAGCCTTTTGCATGACTGTGAGAAAAAACCCAAATTGACTCCATTATTTGTGTTCCCATTTACTATCTTCCTATCCACTACACTAGACTTTCAATGAAGGAGGAAGGAAGAGGAAAACATCCTCTGAGTCAGAGCACAATGTTCTGCTGAAAGGCTCTCTGGGAACTGCATCAAGGGAGCAAAAAAAGGGGGGGGAATGGCTAAAGGTTCATTTCTGGTTTTGAAAAAAAAAAGTTAATTTTAGATGTTACACAGTGCAAGGAAGGGACTGCAACCTCCTTTAATGGTGAATTGCTGTACCTGAAGATTTCTAGAAAAAGAAATTCCTCCTTTGTTGCCAACAAAGAGTGGTCTGGATAAATTGAAGGATGTAAGGGCCTCAAAGAGAGCCAGTATGGGGTAGTAGTTTGAGCTTTGGACTATGACCCTAGAGATCAGGATTTGATTCACCTATCCGCCATGGGAAGCCACTAGGTGGCCTTGGGCTTGTCACACACTCTTAGCCCCAGAAAGCCCCATAAGAGATTTGTTCTAGAGTTGCCATAAGTCAGAAATGTCTTGAAGGCACACAACAACAACAAAAACAACAACCACAAAAACAGCTATTGGGGCCACATTTAGCTCTAGGGCTTCACTTTGCTTAGTTCTAGTGTTAGGACCACTCTAGCATTGCCTTTATAATCCCATGATGCCTATTACATAAAAACATTCCAGCCATTTTTGTCTGTCTCAAGTCAAATGAGAATATGAAGGGTCTGGTAATGTCTGGGAACCCTCTTTTCTGACACCATGTGTAGTGTGAATGGCCTCAGACCATCAGAAGAGATTGCCTTGGGAATCTATTTTTAAATAAATAAACAAATCATACAATATTACCATAACTACCAGTTGGCATGTAGAGGCTTTTAAAAATCTTTTTAAAGCATATGTTTCTATAGATTAATTTGATTTTAATGTTAACTTTTTGCATGCTTCCAGTTGTAATCTTTTAAATGTGCAAGCTTCTTTGAGTTCCATTCTTGAGGGATGTAAATAAAGATAATGATAATAATAACAATAATAAGAACTGCTACTATTCATCCTGGCAAGCATTCAAGATTATGGTTTTCTGTGTGGATCTCAGAGCACACATGCCCTGATCTTTTTAGCTTAGCTGTGAAATGCAAAAGTCAAGAAACCATTTTCTATCCTCAAAGGCTTTAGAAGGGGGAAAGAATGTTCCTTCTGCACACTTTTGTTGTGAGTTTTGCTATCTAAGTATTTTTGCTTGCTTCACTACTGGGAGGGGCATTTTTGGCATTTCATGTACCTCCCAGAGAGTCTTGGGGGAGCACATATACCAGCCTAATGAAGCTTAGTTGGCCAGAGTGCCCTAGTACTGCCTTGGGATCCAGCTCACCATTGGCTGAAAGAAAGGTCTGATACCATCAGCCAGAAGGCTTCTAAGATATTCTCTGCTGTGAAACACCTGCTGCATCCATTAATCACCAATGAATTTTCCTTTGACATCAGTGGCTTTGCCAGTCTTGATATCACACAAATCTCTGGGGAAAGGGCTAGAGTGATTCCAGTTCAGAACACAATGTTATCTATCCAAACAGCCTATAGAGAGTTTTCAGATCACTCTATGAAATGGGCAGTGGGAGTAGGTTATCTCTCCATGGACAAATTTGAGGATAGAATTTCTGGGTTCTCTGGAAACTGGAAACTTCTGTTGATAATTTGCTGTAACTGATTGATGGCCCCTTTTTCGATGCTTATTGGCAGCAAAGTAACTGAATTTGCTTTTTTCCTTTTAATATATATTTCTGTATGTGATTTAGTAGATGTGATTGCAGCAATGTAAAATGCACAGATTTAGCTCTGTTTCTTAGCGCAAAGCAGTCATTCACACACAGAGAAACAAACGATTGTGTCATGAGCCTGGTCAGGAGAAATAAGATGTGATTAAATTTGTAGGTAGGAAAGATTAGTGAGCATATTTGTGGTTGTGGTTCTTAGTCATAGGATTGCTGATTGTATTTATTAGCTCTAAATATTAAACAGCCCAGCAGAATTCCATTGTATATAAATAAGACATTTGAGACCTGGAAGCAAGCCGTTACTGATATAGCCAGCTGGTGCTTTTTAACAGTTTTATTTCAGAGCAGCATTAAGGAATCTCACTGTACATTTGATGCTCTTTAAAATGACAATAGGAGAATGCACATTCCATTGAGATTTCTGTATGCAATTCCATTGTTAATATTCATTTTGAAAGGAGGGTGGACTAGAGAAATAATATACTGTGCACCTGTTTGATGTACCATATTTTTTATTTCAGGCAGTAAGAATGCCAAAAGCAAAGATTGTTTCAAATGTGAATGGTGAACATTTTTGATAACAATAAAGATCATGCCCTTCATTCCTTTCATGGTTATATTAATTTTTCACCTTATATTCTTCACAGATAAATGGCTTAATTTAGATAGATGTGACTCTTTCCTAAGCATAGAATATCTATTAAAACTGCCTTGCTATACCTACAGAGTGTGTTTGAACCATTCGCTCCATTGTGCCAGAAAATTAATTTCAATAGGGACAACTATAAAAGTAGTCACTTTCTTTTTTTATTACATACTGAAAATTGATCATGATTCAAGATTTCATCTACCCCATATGCACATGAGGTGAGTGTGCATATAAGGACCAATGTTTTCCTTTGGTAAGAACGCCTCACACCTTACTTGGGACAACAAGATGTATTGGAAGCTTTAGCTTGTAAATATGCTGTACCCTTCTCCTTCCCACAAAGCCCTGATCATTTGAGCAGAGTGCTCAGGACTAGAAGTGGGAATGCATACTTGTCCAGCTCTATATAATGAGAGAGAGAAAGAGAGTGTGAGAGAGTGAGTAGCACAGATCAGAATCTCTTTGGGCCTATTGTGAAAGCATGTTAGTGTTTAGAGCTACAAAGACCTGAATTTCTATACTGCAGGGAACAAAAAACCAAAACATCTGTTCTTCTTCGTGGTCTCTGTGCCTCATACAATAGGAGCTTTCGCGCCTGCGCGGTAGCGTTCGGAAGATTCTAGAGCTCGCTGGCTTGGCGGAGGGAGCCCCTCCCCCCGGTCGTACTGCGCATGCTCCTCCTGCCGAGCCGCGGTCTCTCCTCAGTTCTTTCTTGTCCGCCTCAGCGTACAGAAGGTTCTTCTCGTTGGCTTGCATTTCTTGCTGCGTAGTTGTTGGATTTGGATTCGGAATTGACCTCGGACTGTTTCTTGACCTCCCTACGGACTTCCCTTCGGTTTTCGGTACGTTTTGCACGGGTTTTTTTGGACTTTTGGACTGTTTTTGGCTTTTTCCTCGGCTGGGTCTTCGACTCGGCGCGGCGTCTTCGGACTCTCCCCCTCTCCTCGCCCTTGCCCCGCGGTTTATGTCGGCTTTGTTCAAGTCCTGCGCCTCCTGCGGAAGGAAGGTCGCCCTTTCGGACCGACACTCGAAGTGTCTTTTTTGCTTGGGTGAGGGGCATAACGTCCAAACTTGCCCCGCGTGTAGGGAGTTCACCCACCAGACACTCCGTAACCGGGCGGCGAGGTTGAAGTCTTTTTGTTGGGAGCAGTCTCTCCGCGCCCAGAAGACCGTCCCCGCTCCGATGGAAAAAGGACTTTCTCCACCCTCCTCCTCCTCTCCAATGGCCGCCGGGACCTCGGTACCGTCGGTATCGAAGCCCCCGGTACCGGTGATGAAGCTACCGAGGATCCCGAAGATCTCGGCGAGTCGGCCCCGAGACGACCCCGCGGCCTCCTCTTCGAAACCGCTGACTTCTGCGCAGAAGAAGCGCCCTGCTACCGAGGAGGTAGCCAGGGAAAAGAAGAAGAAGGGAAGGAGAAGCGGCACCCTCCGGAGACCGCCAGGCCACCGACCCCGCCGCCTACCCAGTTCACGGCAGAGTCGGCCCTCTCCGACGTCCCGGAGGAGGAAACGCCGCAGGCCCAGGAGATCCTGGAGCTATCGGACGACGACCAACCCGTCGAGGCCGCCCAGCCTCCGAAGCTAGTCGTGGAGACTGTGCCGCCGAGTCGCCGTCCATCTCCGGAGCGCCACGTGGACACCCCGGGCCGGAGACGTTCCTCCCCCCGGCGTGGCGAATCCCGATCTCCGGGCCACTGGGCCAGGCCTCCATCCCCGCGGTATCGGGAGATGCGCCTGGAGAGCGTGCGCGCGGGCGAGAGCGCTCATTCCCCCGGCTACTTGGGGAGATATGCGCTGGAGCAAGGATGGCACGAGCCCCCGGGCTCCTACTATTCTTACTCGCCCTCCTACCGGGACCGCTACCATCCGGACCCTAGATACTGGTCCCCGCGGCCCCGCTCCCGCTCGCCGCATCGGGAGCGCCACTACTCCCGCCACGGGCGATCGCCGAGGCGTGGGTCCCCGAGCTCCCACGCTCCCCGGGAGCCGTCGCCCCGCCACAGACCGGTCTCCCCGCCGCCACGGACAACGGCCACGGCGACCAGGCCGACCCCCAGGCCACCCCGGCCCGAGCGGGAAACTCGGCCACGTCGACGACGCAGGCGGCGTCGCACCCGAGACCATCGGTACCGCCCCCGGAGACCGTGCAGGCCCCGACGGTACCGCCGGCCGCTCTGCCGACGCAGCCGGCACAGCAGCGGCCTAGAGAAGGGGAGAAGACCGCGCGCTCGCCATCCCCGTCCGACGAGTCCTACGAGTCGGACTCGGACTCCGCGGAATCCACGCCGTCCTCCCACGAGTCACCGCCGCTGGACTTCGGAGACCCGCTCCCGGAATCGGCGCCGGAGGACGTGCGCCAGTTTTCCGCAATCCTCCTCCGGATGGCGACGGTGCTCGGCCTCAAGGTGACGGAGCCCGCCCCGCAGGCGCAGGACCCGGTCTTCCAATACCTCGAGACCCGGCCTCCATCGACCGCGCCGCTCCCGTTCCTCCCGACCCTGGCGGACGCGTTGAAACAGCCTTGGGCGAAGCCGGCGTCCGCACAGCCTATCCCGCATAGGCTCGAGCACCTCTACAGGACTCAGAGGGAAGGAGCGGAGTTCCTGTTCAACCACCCCGTCCCGAACTCCGTGGTGGTGGAGTCGTCGCAGACGCGAGGTGGCAACCGGGCACACACCACCCCGCCCGCCCAAGAAGGCCGGAAACTCGACGGCTTCGGGAGGAGGTTCTATTCGGTGGCGTCCTTGGTGTCCAGGACCGCCAACACCATGGCCTGCCTGGCGGCCTATCATCGAAACCTCTTTGACCGCCTGGGCCCCCTCCTGGCTGACCTCCCGGAAGAGTCCCGCGCGTCTGCCACGCAGATTTTCGGAGAGGCCGTGGCGGTGGCTACCCAACAGCTCGCCACCTCGAGGCACGCCGTGGAGGCTACCTCGAGGGTGATGGTCGGCGCCGTGGCCCTCCGACGCCACGCGTGGCTCCGCTCCTCCGGACTCCAGGAGGACAGTCGCCGGAGAATAGAGGACCTCCCCTTCGACGGGCAGGGGCTCTTCCACACGTCCACGGACGAGGCCATGGACCACCTCGTGAAGGCCCGGCTGACGGCGAGGAAGATGGGGATCAACCAGCCCCCCAGGCTCGCCGGTCCTCCCAGTCCAGATCGTCCTGGCGGAGGTCCTCCTCGTCCTCGGCCTACCAGTCCCGGTCCCCGCGCTCGACCGCCTCGAGACCGCCCGCGGCGCCCGCCCAGAGGAGGCCCTTCCGACGACAGCCTCCGCCGTCGAAGAAGTCGTCGTCTTCCGGGGGGAGGGCACGCTTTTGATGCCTCCCGCAGGACACCACCGATGCCGTCCTTCGCCCCTCCAGCAGACCTCATCCATCACCCGGACCTGGCCAGACACCTCGACCGATGGCGCGAGATCACCACGGACTCCTGGGTACTTACCATTGTCCGCCTGGGGTACGCCATCGAGTTCGGGATATTCCACCACGGGGCGTCTACTACTCCACCCCGGCCAGCCCGGCTCTGCTGGAGGAAATCCAGTCCCTGCTCGACAAAGGAGCGATCGAGAGGCTTCCGCCTTCGGCCAGGACCACCGGCTTCTACTCGAGGTACTTCGCCGTACCGAAGGCGGACGGGTCCCTACGCCCCATCCTGGACCTGCGGGGAGTGAACGAGTACATCCCTCCCAAGAGGTTCAAGATGGTCACGCTACCGTCGATCCTCCCATTCCTACGCCGAGGGGACTGGCTGGCATCCATAGACCTCAAGGACGCCTACTTCCACATCTCGATCCGCCCCCAGCACAGACGGTACCTGCGCTTCGCGATCGACGGTACCAGCTACCAGTACCGGGTTCTGCCCTTCGGACTCTCCACCGCACCCCGCGTGTTCACGAAGTGCATGGCTCCCGTCGTCTCCTTCCTGCGGACGAGAGGCGTCTCGATCTACCCCTATCTCGACGACTGGCTATTGGTGGCGTCCTGCAAAGACAAACTTTACAAAGACATTCACCTTACCCTGACGTGGCTTACCCGGCTCGGGCTCAAGGTAAACCCCAAGAAATCCCACCTCGAACCCACCCGCCTCCTCGACTTCATCGGGGCGACCCTCGATACCGTGGCGGGAAGGGCCTACTTACCGACGGAGAGGGCTCGGACGCTCACGCGTGCGGCGCGGGCGGCCGCCCAGGCCCCGACGGTGTCGGCCAGGACGCTACAGCAGCTGCTCGGCTACATGGCGGCGACCACGGCCGTCACCTACCTCTCCAGGCTACGAGCGCGACCCCTGCAGCACTGGTTCGTCAGGGTCTTCGACCCGCTCCGGGACGAGCAGTCCCGCCGCTACCGTATTCCCCCCGAGATCCGGCAGACTCTCCTGTGGTGGCAGTCCCACCGGAACCTGATGTCGGGAATGCCGTTCCGCCAGCCCAGGCCCTCGGTCACGATAACGACGGATGCGTCCCTGCTGGGCTGGGGGGCCCACGCCGGGGACCTCCGGGTCAAGGGCGCCTGGATGGACGACGAGACGTCCCTCCACATCAACGCTCTGGAGCTCCTCGCCATTCACAAAGCCCTGATGGCGTTCCGGCACTTGGTGGCGGGCCGCGCCGTGTTGATCCTCACCGACAACACGACTGCCATGTGTTATGTGAACAGGCAAGGGGGGACCCACTCCACCACTCTCCTGACCATCGCGCTCGCCCTCTGGAACTGGTGCGTCTCTCTGAGGATCCACCCGCTGGCGGTTCACCTGGCGGGGCAGGAGAACACCATGGCGGATGCTCTCAGCAGGGACACCTCCTCCTACCACGAGTGGTCCCTGGCCGACGACGCCTTCCGGATGCTCCGACACCGGTGGGGCGAGCCGACGGTCGACCTCTTCGCGACCAGCCAGAACGCGAAATGCCGACGCTTTTGCTCCAGGGCGGGTCACGATCCCCGCTCCATCGGCGATGCGTTCCAGATCCCGTGGGACAAGGAGCTCCTGTACGCCTTCCCGCCGTTCCCGCTCCTCGGTCGCGTCGTATCGAAGATCATCTCGGACGGAGCCGACGCGATTCTGGTGGCACCGTACTGGCCGAGGCAACACTGGTTCGGCCCTCTGATCGAGGCCTCGCGGGGGAGGATCCTCAGTTCCCGCTAGCGCCGGACCTGCTCTCCCACTCCAACGGCCAGGTGCTGCACCCGGACCTCCCGGTATTGGCCCTCCATGCCTGGAGGATATCGCCGTAGACGACCCGGCCATCGGTACCGTCTTGACCGCGGCGAGGAAGGAATCGACACGGAGGAACTACCACTATAAATGGCAGCGGTTTGTCGCCTTCGCAGAGGAGCGACGGGAACCGACGTCCCCGGCCGGCCTCCGGACCGTCCTCCACTTCCTCCTCCACCTGCGACAGCAAGGCCTTGCCTTCACATCGATCAAGGTCTACCTCGCCGCGATCGTGGCGTACCAACCGCCGGGATCGCCCTCGGCGGCCCTCTTCCGGGATGATACCGTCAAGCGATTCCTGAAGGGCCTGCAACATCTCTACCCGCCGGTATCGCCCCCGCTACCGTCGTGGTCGCTATCGCTGGTGCTATCGCAGCTCACGAGGCCGCCCTTCGAGCCGATGGTGACAGCGGACGACAGGCTCCTGGTGATGAAGACGGCGTTCCTGGTGGCGATCACCTCGGCCAGGCGAGCCGGGGAACTGGCGGCGCTACGCTCCGACGACCCCTTCCTGGTCTTCCACCGCGACAAGGTGATCCTCCGGCCTGACGTCTCGTTCCTGCCGAAGGTGGTGTCCACCTTCCACCTCAACCAGGACATTGTGCTCCCGGCCTTCTACCCCGAGCCGACCTCGCCCCTGGAGCGGGCCCTGCACTCCTGGACGTCCGTCGGGCCCTCGCCTTTTACACGGATAGGACGGCGTCCTACCGACAGACTCCACACCTCTTCGTCTGCTACGGCAGGCGGAAAGAGGCCACAAGGTATCATCCCAGCGACTCTCCAAGTGGGTCGCGCAGACTATCCACTTGGCATACCAACTGGCCAAGAAGCCTCCGCCGGACCTGCTTCGGGCCCACTCCACCAGAGCCGTGGCCACGTCCGCGGCCCTCCTGCGAGGGGTCGACCTGCCGGAACTGTGTCGTGTGGCGACCTGGGCTCAACCGTCGACCTTCATCCGCCATTACAGGCTCGACTGCCGTTCCAGGCAAGATGCCCGGTTTGGTCGGGCGGTGCTGGCCTCTGTCCTCTAGGGTCTGGGACCTGACCCACCATCCTACAGGTGAGCTATACAGTCTCCTATTGTATGAGGCACAGAGACCACGAAGAAGAAGAACAGGTTGCTTACCTGTAACTGTAGTTCTTCGAGTGGTCATCTGTGCCTCATACACACACCCGCCCTGCCTTCCCCTCTTTTTCAGGTCCCATGTTCTTCGGCGGACCAGAACTGAGGAGAGACCGCGGCTCGGCGGGAGGAGCATGCGCAGTACGACCGGGGGGAGGGGCTCCCTCCGCCAAGCCAGCAAGCTCTAGAATCTTCCGAACGCTACCGCGCAGGCGCGAAAGCTCCTATTGTATGAGGCACAGATGACCACTCGAAGAACTACAGTTACAGGTAAGCAACCTGTTCTTCTTTATCTTGGCTTGAGATGCCCACCTGTTGCCTTCCTTTCTGATCCTCACATCATGGATTCATTAGATCCTGGTGTTGCACTATCTTCACAATTCATTGCAGATTGTGTGGTAGCCAACCAGAAAAGTTTGTACATCCCCATTGTAGGTCAACATGACAAAATTCATCAACCTGCATGACCTGTGGCCACACAGATTGGGACATTGTAGGAGCTGCACTGCAAATAATGATAATAATCATATAACAGTGATAACTATTATCATAATAGCCATCAAGGACTGTTCGGATGGCTCTAAACCGTAACCTGCCCTTTTTAGTTGTTTTTTTTTTTTTTTAACATTAGTTAGGGCAATTGCTGGGCAACCCAAAAGTGATACAATCAGTTCCTTTGTATTCTTCCAAATACACATACACACACACTCTCACACACACACATATACATATACATATACATATATTTTCTGAGGCAGGGCGTCTGTACTGTAAGAGACCCATTGCAGTTACAGTACCTTTTTGTGGAGAAGAACTGACTGAATAGATGTCAAAAGGCAGAAAAACACAGATAAGTCCACATTCTCTCTCTGTCTCCCCAAGTTTACACAGCCCTATTGAATGCTATCAAATAGAGTGGGAACAGCCACAATTCTGAATGTTATCAGCTGCTCTTTACTGTGGTGTGTCTGTTGCCTGAGTGAGTTCACAAGGTGATGTAAAATAATTACACTGACAACAAGAGTGCCATGCAATTTTTTCCCCCAGTTGTCTATTTTAATAAGTGAAGATATGTCTATTTCCAACTGTGTATCTGGAGCTTGTTAGCACATGTAGCAATCTTCATATTATATCAATATCTTTTCATCCGATTGTCATTTTTCTTTTGATATTTTTCTCAGCTGCATGTTCACAGTATGTTTTCTATGGATGTGTCAGGTTCAGTTAAGTTCAGCCTATATTTTGTCGTCAACTGGTATCCGAGCATAAGTCTGAAATGAGTGTGGAGATAATTAGAAGTAGTTTGTTCTGTCAACTCAGAGTAAATTTATAGCCCTCTTCAAAGAATTATATGTTTTAAATTGTCAAAATATCATTTACTTTTTTTCAGTTGAAAAATATGAGTATTTAAAGCAAATGTCTATCGTATATATAATAGGAGATGTGCCCTCTAAAATCCTGGAGGTACATTAAGCTATTGTGATACTTATTAGTGTATGCAATTCCTTCTGAAGTATATATAGATTTTGGTAATGTTATTATTTCTCAAAGCAACATGTTTGCATATTTTTATTGAATATATCTCCACCTGCTAGATGAAGAAAATCAAATTTGATTTGATTTTTCCTATTTGAAATTTGGTTACCCACCCCATCAATCTTCTTTGTACTTTAACTAGGAAAAAAAAAGGATGTAGCAAAGCAATATAAGGCAACATGCACACAATATTTTCTGATTGTATGTAGAATGCCTTGTAGAATACCATGATCAGTATTCCATCTCACTGAATTCAGATTAGAGGCTGAAAAATTAACAACCACAATATGAATATTCTTTGCATTGTTCAATGGCACAAAAATATGAAATAGGCTGCTGACGTATACGTATATACTCTTGCAAGCAGTTTCAAGGTGGCCAGTGTCCGTCTCAATTCCTGATAAACCTCTCTTCCATTGTTTTCCCCTGCCCAAATGGCCCAAATGAGACAGGTGGATGTAGCTGTGGCAGCTGTGCTAATATTCCCATTAGAAATATATCCCACCCCAAAGTTGCTTCATACCAACTTGCAGTGCTTACTGCTGCACTTCTGCTACATTGTGGCAGGAGCTGCTGATAGAATGAATAGTGTTTGCACATAGAGCTTGCTTGAGGATTCAGTTGAAACATACAACACGTACACATCTTTCTTTCTTTCTTTCTTTCTTTTGACTCAAAGAGTGATAACTCTTCTCTTTGCAGAAGATGGTAGCTTCCTCTGCAGAACCTAAATATTGCAGCTGCCACTTGTATGTGACTGGTACTGCTCATGTGACAAACTAGTGTTGGTTCAATGAGGAATAAGCAGCCAACATCTGGCTAAACTGCATATATACTGCTTACCTGGACCTGTGTGGCAAATGGCCACAGCAAGGGAGAGTAACTATTTGATGACCTCCATGATAAAGACCAAAGTGATTCATGCCTGGTACCAGATCATAGCATATGACAGGGGTAGGCTATTTAAGGCTGACTGTCCCTTCACATTCCCCCTTTGATGATCACAGGACAACCCATACTCTTGCCCTCAGTGCAGTATGAGACTTATCAGGTTGCCTCAGAGCTGGGTAGGAATGTTTTTCCCTTTTCCCTGTTTTTTTGTTTGTTTGTTTTGCGTACTCTGTGCTGTATCTATGGGACTTGGACAATTGGTTGTGAGTGGCTTCAGTAAATAGACCACCATCAAGCCAATGGGGGTGAAGAATTTAAGTCTTCAGTGATTACCTTTTGACACCCTTTTGGTTCAGAGCTCTGGAACCTCCTCTTTAGGGTTCTGTACTCCAGGGGTTGGTGAAGGAAGCTATCCTTGAAGCTAATCTGAGGTTTAGGCTCTTACTTATACGGTACTGTGGTTCAGGTGGTACTTCCTTGAGTTACCTTCCAATCATGCCTGCCTTGGGAGCAACCCAAACATTTAGATTACCTTCAGGGCTGAGTCCCTTTGCCCATGGGAAGGCTGAGGAGGTAGGCACAAGATGACACCTGGTCTCAGTTAGACCTGCATCAGGTTTCTCTCCCCACTTCTGCTCTGTTTCCAGGTCAATGCAGCTTAAATAGGGTAGGTCAAATAAAGTGGCTCTTATTTAACCAGCTGTTCTGTGCCTTGTCCTGTAATTTCATGTTTGGTCATCAAATGTAGGGCTTTTCCCTGGTGCAATGAAAGAGAAAAAGCACCAAGCACTCACAGAGCTGCATCTCCATCAAACCCCCATTGAAATAAACATGCATGAGGGTGAGGGTTGAATGCTGTAGTATGGAAATGGGAACTTTGTGGGCCTTGAAGCTCTCTTCTCTGAAAAATCTCCCCCCACCACCAAAAAAAGGACAATCACACCTATAGAGGCCTACACTTAACTCCTATTCTTCATTTGTATCTCATTTAAGCCCCAAAGAGATGTTTTGGAAACCAGAAGTGACCTTCTGGTCATTTCCAGTTTAGAGAAAATGTTTGAGTATAACCCATAGGTATCCAGGCAGGACATGGGACAGACTTGGAGCCTGGATCCTCCATGATTGTCAGCTCCTGCTTTAGTTTCATGTCAAGAAGGCCTTTCCCAGTTACAGCTCCATGACAACCAGGTTTTAGAAACTTCAGCATGTTTTATTTAGAAGGAAACTGAAACAGCTTATATCCAGAGTTCCTATTTGAAGTACATACTCTGAATACATTGTGATATTCCTGCGTTCACATTGCATATTCCATTCCCGTGGACTGAGATTCAAATTTCAACCTTTGTGTGTTTCTGATGAACAACAAAAGCCTCTTTTTAACTTCCACTCTGTAACAAGAATTACCCACTTGCATAAAATGATTCCCCTCTTCCATTTATTTGTATATCGAATGCATACTGAGATCCCTCCTTTGCATTAGAATTTTCAGAATATTTTAAGGGATGATCTCAATAGTCTTTGTGTTTTTAACGCTGTGTACTACAAGGTCTTTTCTGGTAAGTAACTAACAGCAAGCTAGCAGTTGAAAACAATGCAGAAAGTTTGATCTCAGTTATTAGTGAATACATGTGATGATTTTTTCTCTTCTTAACTAACTTCTGAAATGCAAAGGAATATTTTAGCACCTTTGAGATTGAGGAAAATAAGTTTGTAGCGTATGGCTATGTTATGAACTTCTTTCTCTCAATTAGTCTCAAAGGTGCTACATTATCCTTTTGCACACCAGTCCAGATTAACATGGCTATGTCTCTAACTTCTGAAATGGTTGCTCAGGGTAATCCTAACAGTGTTGTGAGATGGTAGTATATAATACAAAGTAATAAAGATGTCAAAAACTATTGTCATAATGATTAACTTAATCCAAAGGGGAAGGATATTCCCCCCTCCATGATGTATATTTTCCTTGACTTTCATTGCTTTAAACTATAGAAAATTGTTTCAGTTTGACAGTGTTAGCATTAGCTATGATCACATGCAAGTCTTTAACTAAATATACTGCTATGGTGAAAGATTCATGTTATCCATTCAATCTAATTTCCACATCTTCTGGAAGAAATTCTATCTTCATTCTCTTCAGAAGATTATTTGTGTAGGACTTGTGACAGCTAAAATATGGAGTGTCTTGCCCAACTCCCATTCATTAGAGGTGTTTGTCTTAAAGTTCCTGGCCTGCAATTTGCAATACATTGAGTATGTTACTTTACATTTTCTATGTAATCTGCTCAGTTTTGCCGCTTTCAAAAATAATGTCGCTGACAATAAAAAGAAAAAAAACCCTGCTATACCTATTTATGTCAAATTGTTTTACATACTTTATACCAGTAAAAGTAAAGTGTCAGTTAAAGTTAAGAAAAGGTATTGTACAGAAAGGAAAATTAAAAACTGATTATAAAATGAAGTCTAGAATTTGTTCATATATGCTTGAGAGCCAGCGTGGTACAGGGGTCTGAATTTTGGACTATGACTTTAGTAGACCAGGGTTCAACCCCCCCCCCATTCAGCCATGAAAACCAACTGGTTGACCTTTAGCAAATCATACTTTCTCAGCCTCAAATGAATGCAAAGACAAAGGCAAACCCCTCTGAACAAATCTTCTCAGAAAATCTCATGATAAGGGTCATCATAAGTTAGTAATGACTTATAGCTGCAATTACTAGCCATAATACTTATCTACATAGACAGCATGTTGTTGTATGCTTTTAAGTCACTTGATTTCATCAGGATGGAAGGTGAAATCATACATAAATTGCTCTTGATCCTTCTGTTTTCAGTTCAGGCATACCCTTAACAATGAAACACAAACTGTCAGAAAACCCTAGCTGTTGCCACTGTGACTGAGGGAACTCATGCTCCTATACTTGTGAATTGGATGTTATTTCGTATGTGGGCTTTGGTCTATTTAAGGCATGGGATGACACTCTTTGTTCCTTTCCTTGTTGTTTATGTGATACCTCTGCTCTTGAAATTTTTTATTTTTTCCTCAGAATATTTTTGGAAACTAAATCGAAGAACTCATGAATGCATGGTGTTTGCCTTAGCTTTAGCTTCCTTTAGTTTATTTGAATCTTTTCCTTTCAATGAGATATAGATTCAGACCATTTGCATTGTTTATGAATTGTAGACTGGTTTCTACCTGCATCAGTCAAGCTGATGAGTCGTTCTTGACCAAAAAAATAGGTTTCTCAACACTTGGGAAAAGCAGCTGGGAGGAATAATAAGCCAAAAAATCTTCTGTGGGAAGAAAAAAGCAATCTTGTGCAACAAAAGTCTTACAGAAAAAGATCTTTTCCAAGAAATAGCAATTATGCACCAAAATAAATGAAGAAATAAATATCAACATTTGGGTTTTTGTGGTATTAACTTACTGTTTCTGTGCAAGATTTTTGTTTTGCAAAATTGCTGGGGTTTGTGTAATAATCAGCAATCTTGCACATAAAACACACGACTTCTTGGAAACAGTGTTTTTAAGTAAACCTCATGCAACCGCCCCCCATCCCATAAACACAGAATAATTTCTCAAAGCACATCAGGATGTGGGAATACCAGGACAAATTGCACGGAAGCCCCCCACCCCCACCCCCACCCCTGGTAGCAGGAAGATAATTGTGGCAAGTATTTGTCTTTACTTGTGAGAGCGAACAGTCAAATATTAACATCCCTAAATGTAACCAAACTAAAATTGCCTTTTGTACTATTTTGTCTGTTCAGCCTTATGCATCAGTCATATGAAGTAGGCAAAATGTTTTGAGTGGATGGAAGGATCTGAAAATTCTGACAAAGTGTGCCTCCACAGTTTCCTTTATATAAAAATGGAAATCAAAGACCAGAACACAAGAGATTTTCTAATGCTTCTATTTCACACTGCAAACCAGCCCATGTAATTCAGAACATCAGCTTCTTTAGGAGGCAAGATCAGCTGAATACACTTTAAAAAGCTTCCTTGTTTGCCATAGTTAGGCTATGGAAGTATTCTAAAATACTTCCCAGGATCTTTAAGGTGTTTGTAGTGACCTAAATCAAGCTGGCACATAAGATTGCTCTGATGATGGGGCATTTAAACACTGCAGTCAGACCCCAAATTGATCAGATAGTGTCCACTGTGACTCCCTTAAGAATAAAATGGTTCAAGAATTTTGAAAGAGAATGGAAAAGGGTAATGCTTTGGTTAAACATGTAAATGTTTGTGGATTAAGTATGTCGGGGTATTTGACAAAGTTTATGTATAAGGGAGAAGAAGGATTCAACTGGATAATTTTTAATATATAGAAGGAGGGGCGGGGAACGGAAGGATTATAATAATGATATATATATTTGTGTTTACATATGCTGTTATGTATTTTGAAAATTAATAAAAATCCCTTAAAAAAAAAGATAGCATCCACTGTGTACCAGAAGGCAACATGATTGAAAGTGCTGCTAGGATATGAAGTCTCATAAAAATTCCTATCAATAATGAATGAATGTCTTCAGATAATAAGGAGCTGTAATTTACAAAGCTCTGAGTCAATTTCAACATTAAGAACACCCAGATCATTAACAGTTTTAAAACTCCCTCAGATAAGATCAGAATCTGGTATTTTTATTCAGCATTTCACTGTTACTTCCTAATTTGGGTGTTTTTTCTAGCTCTACAAATGGCCTAAAATCTCATTCTCCCATAATTTTACAGGCAATTTAGTCTTCATTACAAATTAATGCCATGATAATAGCTCATTGCTACCCTTTATGTAGAGCATATTGTGGCATTGTTTAGTTTGTCATGCAATTTATACTTCAGAGTTCATGCCCTTGTGTCAATATGGCAAATTTAAAGATGTCTTACATGGTAATATTAACAAATGCACTAAAAGACTGATGCTGTATTTTGTTGTTGTATATTCATCACATTACCCTATGATGTATCCATATGGTGGTGTGATAAACTAACTCTACATCAAATTTAATTTTGATGTATTAGAAAGCTAAAATGGCTTTTCTGTTTACATCAGACCCCTGTATAATATCCCAATAAATAATGCATCAATGTGTTCATATCAAGAAATATTAAACTGAAAGATTATAATTGATATTACATTTTGGATTGCCATAACATGCTGTACATGGGGTTGCCTTTGAAGAGCATTCAGAAACTTCATCTGGTCCCAAGAGCTACAGCCAGTTTGTTAACTGGGCTAGCTGCAAGAAGCATATGACTCCCTTGTTCCAACAACTCCACTTGCTGCCTGACTGTTGTTGAGCACAATCTAAAGTGCTGCTGATAGACTATAAAGTCCTAGGTCCAGGTTATTTGAAGGATTGAATTCTCTCATACAAACCTGTCCCTGTTTCAGGATCTGTTGGGGAGGCCCTTCTCTTTTTCCCCACCACAGATACACACTTGGTGGCTTTCTCAGTGGCTGCTTGCAGGCTCTGGAACTCCCTTCCCAAAGAAGCTAGCTTGGCATCATCCTTACTTCCTTTCAACAAGGGAGTAAAACTTTTTTTTTTTTTAGTCTGCCTGGACATTTAGAAAAGATGCTCTGTATACTGTTCTGGACTTACATTTGTTGTCGTTATTTTCATTAGGGTTTTTTTTAACTAATTTTAACTTTATGATGGTTTAATTGCTTTTTAACTTTTGCATCCTGTGAATTTTTAACTATGTTTATGTTTTAACTGTAGTAAGCCATCTTGAGTCCCATAGTGGGAAAAAGACAGGATATAAATATAACAACAACAACAAAATAAAGTCAATCTGTTGCCCTAGAACAGTTCCTTTTCCCCCTACGATAGAGAATGGTGCATCCAGGCAGCTTTGGTGATCTTTTCAAAGCCATATTAAATTTTTTGGACACAGAGAATCTGGAGTACTCCATGGGGTTCACGTGGGGCTTTGCTGGGCAAAAGGAAGCTCTCAGGCTTTACATTGCCCACCCCTTTGAAAAAGAATGTTGCATTGTGAATAATGTCAGTTAACAGAGTTACAGCCTTATGCTCAATCAAAGTCAGAAACACAAAAGTAGCTGCAGAAGCAAAAACATGGGTTTACAGCATTCATGTTAACTCTACTGCCATTTGCCGCCAGTCACAAAGTTACTTGTCAATGCAGGCCACAACATTAGCCATCTAGGGAAGCAATAATTCTAAGCAGTGGGTCCAAATTATAGAGGGGCAAGCTCTGTCTTAAATATGTCTTATTTCTTTTTGATGTATTTCAGTATATTTTTTAAAGGAGAATGCTCATGTGTCACTAGTGCATCATCTTATTTTTTCCTTATATGTTTTGTATACCTCATATTTCAATATAAAACATAATTATCTGGAGGTAAATCATATCAAAACCAGTGCGGTATACTTCTGCGGAGACAAATGTAGCGTTGTGTTGCAGTTTGAAGCCTATAAACCAACAAAGAGTTAAGCAAACTTAAACTGACTGAGATTTATGGATAGGTAATAGATTAAAGGCACCTAAACCAGTGTTGGATATTTGCTGTCTAATCATCTTTATCTTGTTAAAAAGAAAAAGGTATCCAAATGCATTTCTTGTGAAGCAATAAATAATTCAAGGCAACTGATTTTTGATTAATTACATCTACTGTACTTACAGTCCATAAAAGTCTATTTTTAATTAAAAAAGGTCTGTATACATCATTGTTCTTTCTGCTGATGTTTTATTTCTCTGATTACATACAAATAATTATTGTGTGAAATCTTGGGAGGGGATCTTTCTCATTACACTGGGACACACAAGGGGGAACTAAATTCATATCATTTACTCATGATTAAAATCATATGAGCGAATGGATAATGGATAATTGTAATTAGGACTGACATTTGAGTGCATCTAAGCACCAGAAGTGTTATCCATTACAAAATATGGTTGCTTGTTTCATTTGGTGCACTTATATAAAGTGAATCAGATCACTTTTTACAAGGACACCAATTATCTATTATCTATTAGTTGTATGATTTTTAGCCATGAATGAGGACATATTCAATTGTTACTAGTGAAAAACAAACTGACAATTCCATTAGTTTTGTTAAATGAACATTTATCATATAGTTTTAATAGACATATGCACAGGGAGAAAGTTTCAGATTATTCTAATCTTAATTAGAATTAGACACTTAATTTGTGATAATTATAACATTTGTCTTTACAGGTGTTCCATTTCAATATCTGTACAGCCCTGTCATAGTAAGGTACATGATACAACTTCTGGTTTAATATTTTGATTTTTAAAATAATATTTGATGACAGAGGTGATGATGATGATGTCTTCAAGTTGGCTTTTCATAGATGTAACATCAAACAGTTTTGGGTTCAGTGCATTATTAGAAATGAATCAGTTCCTCTAGTCATGGTTTCAGTTTGAGACTTGGCAGTTAAGAGGAAAAATAACTAATGCTATAGAAAGTGGAAGTTTGTTTTAAAATGAAAGTGTTCTACATTTGTTCATGCTTACCAGCTCATGAACCCCAAGTTCATAATAGTCAGTACTTCTAAACTATGTAGCTGATATTCTTGTGATGATTCATGCTACCAGAGCAGTGGAGACTGCTATCGCCTTTTCCCCAACTTTCATCTAGCTGTTGTGATCACTATGGGAGGGAGGAACAATGACTGGGGCCATTGCTTCCATTTCTGCTTTGCCTTCTCCCACTCCTCACCATATCTGTTTTCCATCATCTCTTTCTGTATTCCTTTTTCCTTCTTCCATCTCATCAATTCACTTTCCTCCAGCATAGCTGGTAAGAATGGGAAGAGAAGCATGTAATGGTCTCCTTGTGCTTGAGCATATGAGTTGCTGAGTTTGCATTCCAAAGGAAGGAATTATGAAACCTGGTGACATCTCAATATATTATAGATACTCAATCAAGCAGAAACATGAGTTTTAGTTCCATCCAAGTCACTCATAGGACACTGAGTCTGGAATCTTATATCCACTTAGCTGAACTCAAGAAGATAGATGTGTCACTTAGATGAGCATTGAACACCACTGTAAGTCTATAAATAAATGTTGTTATTAAAATGCTTGCTAGGTTAAAACCATCTATGAAGAAAATACATTGCTATGCATCAGTAGATAGATAGGAAAATATAGAAATGTGAACAAACAGAAAGGATTCTTTTTTCATACATTTCCACCATTTTATAACACACGTTGCAGGATGGCTTCTCATGAGTCACACAATGTAGACAGAGACCATTGCTTTAAGATCAGGGTAAATGAGTCAACATCAAAAATGTCATTGCTTGTTTCTTACTGCCTTTGACCACTAAGATATTAAATGAAAAGTGTTGTTCTTTTGCATACATTTCTCAGTATTCTATTGAATTTTCATTATGTGCTAGTCTAAGACCCGATCAATATGTTAACTTCTGCACCCTATGAAAAATCAGCAAAACATCAGCAAACTGTTCTTGTTTCATGATGAGATCTTCCATCACAGAGCAAATAATGGTGCTTTCAGAGCAGATAATCTGTGTAACCAAAGTAAATGGACAGTCATTTTCCTAGGCAGGAAATTAATTTTCTCCTGTATAATAAATAATGTGCTACATGTGAAGCTTGCTTTCTTTCTTTCTTTCTTTCTTTCTTTCTTTCTTTCTTTCTTTCTTTCTTTCTGCCATTGCTATGACATGTTTCACAGTGCTAAAAGCATAATAAACAATGAATACATGGGAAAAAATTAACATATTTTCTTATAATCTGTCACATTTGAATTTTTCAGATCTTATTAGTCAACTGTGATGACAGGAGTTTCAAACAGTAACATAAATATTAAACATATTTGGATGCTTATATGCATCATGTCCAGTCTTACAGAAATGCATATAATATTGATAATTAAAGGCAACAAAGATTTTAATTAGTTGTCACACTTTGCAAAATAATAGAGAATGAAAAATATAAAGAATACAGAATAGCAAAAATATATGTCTTTTGGCACTTATAATTTCACAGGTGTATTGTACCATATATTGTTTATTAGAGCTCACTTAATGAGAAATAGAAAATGCTATTCTTAGGTCCAAATGAAATGTGAAGTGGTAGATCATAGAACTGTAGAATGACAGATTTGGAAGAGACTGTAAGGGCTGCTCCATCCATCTCGTCATATGCAGGAACATACAACTAAAACACTCTCCAAATATGTCTACGCAACCTTTGCTTAAAAACCTCCAAAGAAGGAGAGTTTACTTAAGAGTCAAGAAGTTCTTCCTAAAGTTTAGGTGGAATATTTTTTTTCTTGTAATTTGAACCCACTGGTTTGTGTCCTATTCACTAGACCAGCAGAAAACAAGCTTGTTCCACCTTCTATATGACATCCCTTCATATATTCAAAGATGACTGTAATGTCACCTGCCAGTGTTCTCTTTTTCTCTTTTGCAAGCTAAACATCTTGGTTGCTCCCTTGGACACATTCCAACTGGAAGGCACTCCCCAAAGTTCTGTGTGTGTGTGTGTGTGTGTGTGGACACGTTGGTGCGAGTATGGGGTGTCCAGATTTATTCTGGGCACTGGTGAAGGGAGAGGAAACTTTTATTGATGCACACTCATTTATTGATGAAAATCCTTTGCCTGAAACTGGCACTATTAGCAGCTATCGGGGGAGAACACATTTTGTGTTAGAGAATTAATGTATGTGCACTGCACAATTATAGCAGTTTGTTATCACTTTAACTGTTCAGACTCCCTCAAACAGAATCCTGGGAATGGGAGTATGAGGAATTATTTAGTGTTTTGTTCTAGAGAGCTCTAATGCTCTAGTTCAGGGGACTAACTAGAACTCTCTTGTGCAGAGTTACCTGCACATCACGAAACTCTTGAGTATTCCATAGCATGGCCATGATACAGTCCTATGCGTGTAGAGGACAAAACTTGTAAATAATTAGCTCAGTTTTGACCTAGGCATTTTTTGAATAAGACAAATTTAAATCTCATGTATTTCAATGGTCTATATGAGTATGACCACATTTGAAGATCTTGGAGATATTTTCTAAATTCTCTCTATGTTATCATGTTGTCCTTATTTAGGATCGCCTGGCAATACTTTACTTCTCAGAAGGGCAATTTGGCATTTCCTCACATTTTAAAATATACAAACATTTTAAATGTATACTTTTGTGTATGGCATTCAGTAACTGAATAAAGTTCAGTGTGATTTATTTTTTGAAAAATTACATTTTCAGTTGTTTGCATCTTTAAAATGTATACATTTTTGTGCATAACTTTATTTTTCTTATTGTGCCACTGGTCTCCAAAATGTGCAAATTTGGAAGCAAGGTACATTTTACCTCATAAGGAGTTTTGGGAGGGATAGAATGTGTGTGTGTGTGTTTTTATATATATATATATATATATTTAAAAAATACAAACTTAAAAACTTTTTTTTCTTTCCCTAGTGTGAATCCAAATAGCCATGAGAGATATATATGCTGTTTGTCTGACATTTCTGTTCAAAGCTTAAATATAATGAAGATAAGAATAGGAACCATTTACAATGGTGGAGTCTAATAATCTTCCTAGTTCTTGTTGTGTTCATTGAACCCTACACTGAAAAAAACCCTGTGGACTCAATCAAGATGTTAATAGAGAAAATCAAACTTGCAGATAAATTCCAGCATAGCAATTTGATAGAGGACTTTTCTTTTGGGTTGTTTTTTGATCTGGTTAATGCGGGGAGTGAGTCTGTGGTCTGCAGCTGCGCCCTGGGATATTGAAATATTAATTTACTTATTTCTCAAATGTTGCCATTTTTGAAATGCCAAATTTTCTTAACATTTCCAGATAGAGTATGATATAAACCTACTGACCTGCTTGAATTTTATGCTTTTAGGACCCATCATTTAGGATTTATTCATTTTTTTAAAAAAATTCAAATTCTTGTGTACCATTGTTCTTTTTATTTAAAAAAAGAATGAAAGTACCAGGTACTGAAGATAAAATATAAAATTAAAATCAAATTTAAAGTGATACAACCACAGTAGATCTGTGTTCTTTCTTTGTACCCTTATGTGTATATGTGTGATCTTTTACACATGACCACATGTTATGTGATCTTTATTTTTGTCAGAAACACACTAAAAATGCCTAAACTTTCGTGCCTTATTTAGTAACACAGAACTTAATAAATACTGAATATGTATTTAGATAGGTTTCCTTATTCAGAAAAAAAAAATGACTGCACAGTTCTCTTGGAACTTTACTATCTCAGAATGCAGGCAGAAGAAATATAGCCACAGCAAATTAGTAGAAAAGGATTCCAGTTAGACTTTTCTCTGACATGTGTTAGTGTCTGTATGCTTGTTCTTTGTTCTGCTGGGTTTTGCTTTGTTTGGGGATTTTATTTTTTTGTTTTGTTTTGCTTTGTTCACAAAAACGTTCCAAAACTTTTCAAACTGTTTGCATTCTATTATGATATATTTAAAAGATTGATGTGCCACATGTTTTTCTAAGCATGTACATTGACTCTGTGACTCATATCAATGAAGAGGATATCAGATTATCATCTGGTAAACTGTCTGATTATTTGCTGTGTATGTTCCATTGATGTTACAGATAATTTTATAATGACCATTCTTCTGTATATGTTTTCAGTGGGAAGAAATAAGTGGTGTTGATGAGAACTACACCCCAATCAGAACCTACCAGGTTTGCAATGTTATGGACCACAGTCAGAACAATTGGCTGAGGACAAACTGGATACCACGCAACTCAGCTCAAAAGATCTATGTGGAGCTCAAGTTTACCCTGAGGGACTGTAACAGCATCCCACTGGTGCTGGGCACTTGCAAAGAGACTTTTAACCTGTATTATATGGAAACTGATGATGAGCATTCTGTCAAATTTAGAGAACATCAGTTTACAAAGATTGATACCATTGCGGCTGATGAGAGCTTTACTCAAATGGATCTTGGGGATCGAATTCTTAAACTCAACACAGAAGTTCGTGAGGTGGGGCCAGTCAGCAAAAAAGGATTTTACTTGGCTTTTCAAGATGTGGGTGCATGTGTTGCCTTAGTATCAGTGCGAGTGTACTTCAAAAAGTGCCCTTTCACTATAAAGAACCTCGCTATGTTTCCAGACACGGTACCTATGGATTCCCAATCATTGGTGGAGGTGCGAGGTTCTTGTGTTAATCATTCCAAAGAGGAAGACCCACCCAAAATGTACTGCAGTACAGAAGGTGAATGGCTCGTTCCCATTGGAAAGTGCTTGTGCAATGCTGGCTATGAAGAAAGGGGTTATGCCTGCCAAGGTAATGTCTGTCTAATGGCTTCTATCTTTTCACTGTTTTTCCCATTTCACTGAATTGTTCTACTTTAAATAGAGAGAACAGGCTTTTAATCAGTTCTATAGTGATTTCTTATATAAACATATCTGTTACTAACTAGATGACTATAGGTAATGATTTAGCTGGTTAATTTGAACTAATATGCACAGTTCAAACCCTGCGTTGCTCACCACTTCTTGGCACCTGTTACTCAGAAGAAACCATAGCTAACCAAATTTTCATAAGGGTATATACCAGGGATAGATAACTGTGATGGACTCAGGGACCAAAATTCTGCCCAGGGACTCTCAGACCACCCAAACTACCAAACATGTCCAAAAAGAGGGAGAAAATGGAAATATCTGAAAATCTATTTCTAGTTTTGAAAAACTGCTATATTTTCTGAGCTAACTATTTCATCGAGGTCCTGCCCCTAGAGACTTTTGGAGGACAATTTACCTTTTTTCGGGACCCTCCAAGATCTGGTGGCTTGGGAAGGACTGAGAGCACACAAACAACCTAGAGACTGCCCATTACCCATCTTTTTCTACACCCTAGGTTTGTGTCCCATTGGCTTCCAATCTAGAACCCTCAAAATCTTCCTTGCCACCATCCACTCTTGATCTTGTTTTAAACTTCAAAGAAACTTCCCACAGTGCAGAACATATTTTGGTGGTTTGGGAAGTGCAGACTGAAATTCAAAGCAGACTCACTACGCAACTGTGATGGAAGCTACCAGTTGCCACTGCCATTACTTTCGCACATATATATGCTGTGTGCCTTTGCTCCTTGTCTCCAGGAATGTAGGTGTTAGTTTTTGGAGCAATTCCATGATGAGACTTGTTTATTTTACTTGCCTTATCTCTTAATCAGCCACTTTAGTACTACTTTGTCACTTTTGCATAGCATATAGTCCCATCTAGTCTCAAGTATTGGGGCGTTTGCTAAGGGATTCCATCCATTGGTTAATCTCATTTACTTGCTTTCCTGTCCTTTCTCTTTAGACAAATTATTCACTTAACTTTCTTTTGGGTTACTATTTTCAGTCTTTTGTCTAATCTGTATTAGTCCTTCAATTCCTGGATTCCTTTGACTTTCCTACTCTTTCTTTCCAGGATCTTTTTCCAGTGCCCTGCTGTCTTTAACGTAAAACACACCCAAATGACTTCTTTCTTTTCTGCTAAAAACTTGGTCTATAGAAATGAATAGTTTCCTCAGCTACTGAGCAGTTTGTACAATGGTACAGTTGATTACTTCATAGATTATGTAATATTAGATTATTATCTATCAGCTTATGTCAATTTGAGTATAATAGAAGGTTGGGATAATTAGCTGAATTATAAGTGACATATTTTTGTTTTTGTTATATATATGTAGTTCATTTTCAAGTTCAACATTGTTTGGAATGTGTGATGCTTAATTTAATGGCTTGTACATAAAAATCTGTGTGTGGACTTCCTGGACCAGGGCTAAAACAGACCCTTGCATTGCTGAAAAGTGCTGAGGAACCCTTCAAAATGACTTACTGTGAAACATGAGAGGCTCCATCTGGGAGAAGAAGTTGGTGGAAATTGGAGACATGCCTTGAGGTGTTTTCTATTCACATGAGATTCTCTGAGAAGCCAAACTTGTTGAGTTTTTTTGTCTTGAAAAAAGGAGATGTGTGGTGTATCAGAAGTTTAGGACATGCTTCTGTGAGCCTAGCATCAGGGACTGGAAATATACACTTTGCTGAAGTTGCTTGAGGGCTCAGAGAACTAGATGATGGCTGTGTGAGAAAAGAAGGTCTAATTCTAATTGTTAGTCCCAGATAAAGTAATCTGCATATCTGTTGACTTATCATGTTTCTTCTGATTCAATGGGTCTACTTCAATTGAGATTGACAATTGGATTTGGGCTAGTGGATGATCAGGAATGACTATCAATAGGTGTAACACATATGATTTACAAATGGAGATAGAAAAATCCATGTCTCTGCTATTTAGGAATGGATGAGAATATTCCAATGTGAGTTTCAGTTGAAATTATTATATTTTCACTAAGCACCTTAAAGGCAAATGACAGCCAGTCTGAATTAATACATTATTTTTTTACTTTAGAAACTGTCTGTTTGATACATTTTGGACTTTAATTAAAAGCTTCCTTATTTCATATGAATTCTTCATGGGTTCAGTCTCAATAGGTCAGCAAAATGATTTTTTGTTCCATCCACTACATTGCCAATAAAGATGTATTATTGCAACTAGCTTTGCAGAACATGGAGCTAAGTTACGATCTACAACTTTTTTATTTATGAATTCTGATTTATCTTTCTGTGCTTTAGAGAAATACAGCAGTGTGGAAGCACTTCGTGTATTTCCAATCTAGTCCTAAGGTTCTTTGCTGCCATAGAAGAATAAAAATTTTACTCTGCCTTTCAACTGTTGTCTTCCATTATGCTGAGTGTTGTAATTGTTGCACTACTGTTGTCAAAGAATAAGCCTTTGATTGCAGAAAGATTTACTTCCACAATCATGCATGGGATTTAGAGGTCATCATGAAATTCACAGCTCATTTTTACTTTGAATGTCTGCAACTTCTTTACTTCCTGCTATTTTTGCAATAGCCAATGGAGATAAAACAATTCTTGAGTTCATTAGCTGGAATACTGATAAAATCACAATGAACTGCAAAGCTAAACCTGCTTCTGTGCATGGTTTCTCCCAAAGTAAAGGAAGTGGCTCCCTTTTAGACATATGCATACCTAAATAATTCATCTGTGGAATCAGAACATGGAAAAATTACAAAATTCTGTGGGCAGCATGATGGCTGGGAGACTCTGGGAACTGTAGTCCAGAAAGTAACTTTTCTAAGTTATTCTAAGCTATAGTAGAATTTGGGCAGAATGTAAGGGTATGAAGCTTTTTGACAGTCCCAATTAGAGTACAGTAGATCAAAAAGACTTACAGAAGTATTAACTTACTATTCAACAGTTGGCTCCATCATGCTACACTAATTGGGACTACTAATGGGATGAAACCTGCTCTCCATACTTAGAATGAACGTGTCCTATGGTTATAAATCAGAGTAAGGCTCGCACAGATATTGGTATATGCAGCTTTATGGAAATATTTCTTTTCTAATCTGATGGTATTGAGGAGAAAATGGAGAGAGAGAGGAAAGAATTACTAGCTTTATAATAATAATGAGACACATGTTATATTTATGTATTCACAGTTAGATGGTAAAGATACATTGTGTGATTGTGTGACTGGTTTCTTAAAAGTTATTGGTATGAGTGATTCTTTATGTATGTGGAGTGACATATGGACTGAGACTTTGGAAAACAACATGAGAGTTTTATTCCTACTTTAATCACTTAATCCAGATATCTCCCATGGTGACTACTAGCATTATGGGGAAGTACCAAATCAAGGCCATTTCTACACAATGTCGCTATAACGTTATAGTAGTGGGTTGTTACTAGTCCAGGAGCTGTGTTTCCATACAACATCAATGCTATCCAGCTGCTATCCCATCCCCAAGCATTGTCAAATTGCCATATTCCCATACTCAGGGGAAAAAAATCCATTAAGAGCCTCCTATAGAGCTTCAATCCCGTTAGCTGTTGTGGTACGGTAGTGTTATAGTGCTTGATAGTGCTGCCCATTATGGCATATCCAGCTGTGGATGTGCCTAGCTTGTCCCTTCCTCAGTGATTCCCATAGCGTGGTAACTTTCTATCACCTCTCCCTGTTTATTTTGAATGTTTCCGTTGAGTAAAAACTTTTTATTTTTTTAATACATTTTTAAAAAGCATAGGGCAAAAGTGCAATAGTGTATTGATACTGTCATGCTGTTTCAATATTACTGCATTAGTACAGCTTCCAAAAAAAAAAAAAAAAATGACTCCCCAATCAGGGGTGGTGGGGCAGGGTGAAGGCAAGTCACAATAGTGGCCAAGGCACTGTACTGCAGAAGAAATACCATTGGCAATACCACCAGCCATCCACTTAATGGGGAAGGGGGAAGAGATACTGAAGGCACAGTCTAAAACTGTGCCACTAAGGAGGAAAAATGGAAGGTGTCTGAAGAAACCAGAATGGTTGACTAAAGAACTCTCAGCTGAGGTAAGTGTTAAGAGAAACATGTATAGGAAATGGAAGAAGGGGGAAACCACCAAAGAAGAATTTAAGCAAGTAGCCAGGAGATGTAGGGAGGAGGTCAGAAAGGCTAAAGCACAGAACAAACTTAGGCTGGCCAGAGACATTAAAAACAATAAAAAGGGCTTTTTAAAATATGTCCGCAGCAAAAGGAAAAAGAAGGAGACAATAGGGTTGCTGCGCAGAGAAGATGGTGAATTACTCACAGGGGGAAGAGAAAAGGCAGAACTACTTAACACCTTCTTTGCCTCAGTTTTTCCCCACAAGGATACAAGCACTCAACCTGGCGGTTGGGGAGCAGGGGAGGAAGCAGAGGAAATGAGGCATATAATAGGTAGAGAGGTGGTACAGGAATACCTGGCCACACTGGATGAATTCAAGTCTCCAGGACCAGATGAATTGCATCCTAGGATATTAAAAGAGCTGGCAGAGGTCATTTCGGAACCGCTTGCTATAGTCTTTGAGAAATCTTGGAGGACGGGAGAAGTTCCAGAAGACTGGAAGAGAGCAAATGTTATCCCCATCTTCAAGAAGGGAAAAAAAGAGGACCCAAACAATTGTTGCCCAGTCAGCCTGACATCAGTACCTGGAAAGATCCTGGAGCAGATCATTAAGCAGTCAGTTTCTAATCACTTAGAAAGCAACGCGGTAATCACGAGAAGTCAACATGGATTTCTCAAAAATAAGTCATGCCAGACTAATCTTATCTCT
Organism: Ctenosaura bakeri; assembly: GCA_948474755.1. Classification (NCBI taxonomy): domain Eukaryota; kingdom Metazoa; phylum Chordata; class Lepidosauria; order Squamata; family Iguanidae; genus Ctenosaura; species Ctenosaura bakeri. The sequence continues at coordinate 123,774 of CAOLHI010000911.1, read as the reverse complement.
TTTTATGACAGAGTTACTAGCTTGATAGATGAAGGGAATGCTGTGGATGTAGCATATCTCAATTTCAGTAAGGCCTTTGACAAAGTTCCCCATGACATTTTTGCAAAGAAGCTAGTAAAATGCAGGCTGGACAGGGCTACTGTTGGTTGGATTGGTAATTGGTTGACCGACCGAACCCAAAGGGTGATCACAAATGGCTGCTTTTCATCCTGGAGAGAAGTGACTAGCGGGGTGCCACAGGGTTCTGTCCTGGGCCCAGTGCTGTTCAATATTTTTATCAATGACTTGGATGAAGGAATAGAGGGCATGCTCATCAAATTTGCAGATGACACCAAATTGGGAGGGGTTGCTAATATGCCTGGGGACAGGATCAAAATTCAAAATGACCTGGATAGATTGGAGAGCTGGGCCAGGGCGAACAAAATGAAATTCAACAGAGAGAAGTGTAAGGTCCTACACTTAGGCAGAAAGAATGGAATACAGAAATATAGGATGGGGGGCACATGGCTGGATAGCAGTACGTGTGAAAGGGATCTAGGAGTCTTCATAGACCACAAGCTGAACATGAGTCAGCAGTGTGATGCGGCAGCCAAGAAAGCCAATGCAATTCTTGGCTGCATCAATAGGAGTATAGTGTCTAGATCGAGGGAGGTACTGGTACCGCTCTACTCTGCTTTGGTTAGACCCCATCTTGAATACTATGTCCAGTTCTGGGCACCCCAATTCAAGAAGGATATTGACAAGCTGGAGCAAGTCCAGAGGAGGGCAACCAAAATGGTGAGAGGCCTGGAAGCCATGCCCTATGAGGATAGACTTAGAGAGCTGGGTATGTTTAGTCTGCAGAAGAGAAGGTTAAGAGGGGACATGATAGCCATGTTTAAATATTTGAAGGGATGCCATGTAGAGGAAGGAGAGGGCTTGTTTTCTCCTGCTCCAGAAACCAGGACAAGGAGCAATGGATTCAAGCTGCAGGAAAGGAGATTCCACCTGAACTTCAGGAAGAATTTCCTGACAGTCAGGGCTGTCCAGCAGTGGAATCTTCTGTCTTCTTCTGTGTAGTGGAGTCTTCTTCCTTGGAAGTTTTTAAGCAGAGGCTGGATGGCCATCTGTCGGGAGTGCTGTGAGGGTGTTCCTGCATGGCAGGGGGTTGGACTGGATGGCCCCTGGGGTCTCTTCCAACTCTACATTTCTATGATTCTATGATTAAGGGGACTCTGCAGTCACCCATTTGATAAATGTATATTATTGGCAGATATGTTTAATTGGTATAAAATATAAATCATATAAATATAAGGCCATGTGGAGGAGGAACTTTGGAAAAACAGGTTGGAGGGGATCCCAGGCGTGGCTGAATCTGACTTAATGGCTCTTTCAAGGAAAACAAAAGGCATGTCCAAGAAGAGTAAGTAACCCCCTGTGGTTTGCATCTCCTATAGAAGACAAAGCCATAAAGCTGGCTACCAACTTAGGCCCTTTCCTCACCAGGCAATTAGAACGGGGCAGTGCATCCTCTCACAGAGGTTGTGTGCACCTTGGAGCAGACTAGGAGCGGACTGCTTACTGGAGATCCGCACCTCAGTCTGCTCCAAAATGACCCCAAGTGTTCCCCCAGCATGTTTTCTAAAGACCGCAAAAAACAGGTCTTTATTTTCCTGGAACACACCATTGCATTCCTGCTCCCTTGTGCAGATTTGCAGGCTCGCACCAATGCGAGCCTGTGATCAGTGGAGGGTGGGTGTTAGGCGTGGCAAGCTTCAGCAGTTGGTCGGGACCCACGACCAATCGGAAGCCACCATTTGGGAAGCTGGAAGCCGCCATTTTGGAAGCCAGAAGCTGCCATTTTGGAAGCCAGAGCAGTGTGGATCTATAGACCGTGCACTGCTCCAATTTGCCATGGACCAAAGAGAGGGACAGGCCCTTTCTGCATGGGGGGAAATGCCCGAAAACGGAGCTTACCGGCCTTGTTTTCCAGCCGGCCGAGTCCATCGCCACGAGGAGCAGCGCGAGTTCACTGCTCCGCAGTCCTCTGGCATCCCAAATGGTGGCTTGCGGTTGGTGGAGGCTCTCCACCAACTGGAGAAGCTTGCCAGCCAGAAGCCCGCCCCCGGGAGATCTGCAGGCACGCACTTGCACGCGCCTACAAATCTGCTCTGGGGCCGTGCGACGGAGCAGCACGGGGTTGCGCGGTCTGTCCTTTTTAAAAACCTCTAAAAAGAGGTTTTTAAAAAGCACACTATGAGACCAGTTCCAGTCTCTCCGGAGTGGACTGAGGTATGGAACTACAAAAAGTAGTCTGCCCCAGTCCACTCTACGGTGCAGAAGACCTCTGTTGGAGGTTGTTCTGCACTGTTTTAATAGCCCGGTGTGGAAAAGGCCATAGTCCGCTTTGCTTCGGACCCCAGAAGAAGCGGTAGGTAACAGCGTGGAGCAATTGCCTCGCTTCGTGCAGAAAGGGCCATAGTCTGACACCCATTTGCTGGAAACTTCAAAACAAAGAGCTTTTGCTTGAATGATAGTGCTGGTTCAGGAAAACAGGACGATTTCAAACAAATCCATATTTGCATCATTCTCTCACCTGTGACTCCTTCCTGATCTCTGATTGCTTTGCCATCAAAGGCTTTGTTATATACATGCTAAACCCATCAACAGGTTTCCTTCATTAATCCATCCTGCCACCCTTTGTCCACTTTGGAAAGCCTTTGTTGTCCAAGCAGAGAGTCACGCCTCAAGGGCATATTTTTGGGTATAAAGGACCTTGATTTTGGGTCCTCCATACAGCACTTCAATTTCAGGTTTTTGATCTCAACATTGGTCCAAGTCACATCACCACTTCTCTGTTTCTCTCTGGATCATAAATATAACCTTGATCCCCTTTTCTAGTCCTCTGTTCATTTTCCTCCCTTTCTTTCAGGTTTGCCTTGTGTGATCACTTGTGTGTGTGTGTGTGTGTGTGTATTTGTGTGGTATATATTTCCTCCAATAAATTATAAGTTTTCAGACTGGTCTCTTTAGCATTTCTTCCTGAAGTTACCCCCCTGCAGGCCTCCTTAATTTGAGTTAATTAATTCCCCATTTTTACATTTTAATTGCGGGTTCTGATGTAGGACCTCATGGGGTAACAGAACAGCATTGTGTGAATGGTGATGCCACCATTATCATAGTATAACGTGCTAATGGTCTCTAGTGTGAAAATGGCCCAAGACTGTGATAGCAGCAGAAGGCAAAGGATTGATCCACTGTCCCTCCATAAACACTGTCATATGACAGGTACCTAATCTTTATTGAACTTTGTATAAAAATATGAAAGAGCACTAAGGAGGTTGTACTTCCTGTAATGAACCAGAAAGTAGTTGGCAATACCACACATTTTCCTTCTGAACAGAAAAAATTGAGAACATAGCCAGAGGGGTCATTGTGGAACACTTACCTTTAAATGATTGTCAAACATTCTTTCAGACAGCAGAATCTGAGTTCTCAAAGTACAATCCCATAAAAATGAACACTCAGTGCTTGCAGTTTGCTTTGAAGAAGCCATTCAATGTCAGGTCATCAAATTTGGTACTAAAATAAACTACAGTCTAGGAACATAGAAGGCACTTTTATATTTGTTTTGTTTTACATTTGTTTAGAACTTGTGTTTCCATTGTTAGAAATTAAATAAAGACACATACTTACAAATATTCCACATTTCTCTCTTTCTTGGCCTCCATAGCCGGACTGAGCTTGGGGAGATGAGGACTGTAAGTAAAGAATAATATGGAAGATACAGGTATCAGAGTTAAAGTTTTTTGGGGGGCAGCTAGAAAAAAAGTCTTTACAGAATGTAATCCCATATAAGCAAAGTTAAACTTCAATGTGCTTGAATGTCCATTTGTTAAAACTGTAAGCATGAAACTGAAGACAAATGTATTGCTAAACCCTTATACTACCAGACTAATCCTGTTTTTCAGACACCATATATCGGTGGAGTGCCTGCTGATTTCAGTCAGCAAGAGATTCCTTGTGACCACAAATGTGAAATGTAAAAACAGACTCTGATCCAGCAATCATTTCTTGGCATCCAGGGGTGCTGTCTTGCTTTTTTGATTGCAATTCCATTTGTTCATCAAGAGAGCTTTGTATGAGCAGGCTATTAACAAAAGTGACAGAATATTCTGGTATGCTCTGGTTTTACATACAATGTCCTGCTGTCCTGACAGCTTTTATCAAGACCCAAATTTGTCAAATATTTTCACCAGGGTGTGATTTAAGTGGCACTTTAAAAGCAGCTGGTAACCCAATCCCCTCCCTGCTGTTGACGTCAGTAACACAGCAGGAATCGGAAGGCTGAGAACCAAGATGAGGTGTGTGTGTGTGTGTGTGCATACTTCTCGACTCAACACCATGGCTCTGTAAGGTGCCTCCTATGCTCTTTTACCACGCTCACTCATTCAAGATGAGATTATTAAATATGTCTTCATGAAGGTAATGCAAGCATATAGGGGAGATAATCACATTTCATTACAAAAAAACAAATTTTACTTAGCCAATATATATTGTCTATCTAGCCTAGATAGGCAATGAAAAGAGTGCCTGCAGAAAACACAGGCATCAGATATATCCACTGTATATATTTTTGTGGATATCTTCCCCTTTCGGACCATGGCAGCACTGATCAAACTTTGAATTTTTAAACATTTTCCAGTTTAAGCCAGTGAGCTTTAAAAATGTATCCTAAGAAAATATCCATAAAACATGTAAAGGGAAATTACACGATCAAGAGCTGGATTACCCATAGTCAGTTTGCAGCTTGGTGAAATAGGTTCTCAGTCCTTTTAAAGAATTAAGTATTGTAATTTATCCAAGCAGAAAATAATGAATCGACTATAGGATGGCACTCACAGAGCATAAATATGAACCATTAAGCAAAACTCTTCATTTTGTTGTGTTTGCTTTTCAGGGACGTTTGATTCTGATATACAAAAAAATTCTTTATTAACGTTGCAACATATTTTCTTTAAAACATGATGACATCCTAATTTTGCATAGAAATTAAAAGCTGTGATGATTGTGTTAAGGGTAATTGCCTCAAAGCCTAACTCACTTTCTCACCACTGGAAGCTATTTCACAACCTTGTGTATCTATGTTTGCTAAAGCTTTTATTAAAATATTGCTGAATCCACCCTTTTATTTTAAACAACAGTCCAGTATTCAATGTTCCTTTTGAGTTATTTTAATCTTGTCTCTTAGGAAAATTGTCCAAGTGTTTGTCTCCACATATTTTTAGAGTTTAGATACCTTGTGTACAATTCAAACTTTTAACATGATGAGTTTTTCAAGCATATGATACAGTGTTCACTATGCAATGTATAGTAAATTCAAGAATAATAAACTTTAGTGTCCTATAATGCATGATAGATTTTTTTGACAGTGGTGGTGGTGAAGGCTTACTTAAAATTCTTTTCTTTTCAAATATCTATTTCTCATTTGTTTAAAAAGGTCAGGGTGAATAAGGAGAATTTGTCTAGAAACTTGAGTAAATTGAGGTTGCATTATATTCATTTGTTTTGTTTTGTTTTTGAAGGAAGAAAATTGATTGATAGCATTATTTGCACTATGATTCAAAATGAAAGGAATGATATTATCGAACACTGGGCATATTCCCTAAAAGGCATATGTTCTTCTGAATGAAAAGTTCGAGAGATATTTGAAATGTCTAGATAATCAGAACCTCACACAACACCTGAAGTTGGACTACATGGTGTACACTGGAATTGGTCTTGAGACATTTTGTACAATTGAAATGTTAACGTCATCAGAATGCTATTGTAAAACTGTACTTGATGGTCTCTTGTCCAAGCTGAGGTTTTCTTCTCCCTACAAACAAATTTACACTGCTGTTGATTGTTTCCAAAATATCCATTACTACTTCACCAAAATTAATAATAATAATAATAATAATAATAATAATAATAATAATAAAAAAATTAAGGTTATGCCCTATGTACTGCACTCCATCTAGACATCTTAACATTTTTTAAAAAAAAATTTGAAAGGTAGCACATAAGCCTTTAAGTTAAATAAATGTATAAAAATCCTTGGTCAAATCTGACCCAATCAGTTTGGGAGGTAGATAAAAATATTAGGGGTGTTTCTTTGTGAAATTGTGGATGTCTTCTGTCCTTTTCTGTACTCTCTGTACTCTTCTATTTTTCAAATAACTAGTAGCAAGAAACATTGCCACAGCTTAGGATGCAATCCTACACATATTTGTCAGAAGTAAACACTACTGAAATCAACAAAATTTGCATCTAGATATAAGATACAATTGCGATTTTAGATGATAAAAACAACAGTTTCAGTTTTGATTGTCTCTCACTCCTGATTGCTCTTACTTTTTTATTTTTGGGGTGTGTTGTTTGTTTTTGTTTTTTGTCTGTTTTTGAACATAGGCCTGCTAGTATTAACTAGCAGTTGATTAACAATTTTGTAATACACATGTTTTTAGCAGGCATAATTCTACCCAGACTATTAAGTTCCTCAGCTAAGTAATATAAAGCAGAACAAATCTTTCTAGAAATGGGGGATACATTTGTTTTGTACTCATTTTAATGCCAGCTTACTTGAACCATACTTTTCAAGAAATATACAAAATGAAATGCAGTTATAGATGGATAGTCACAGTATTTTGAATGTGTTCATATAGTTATCCATTTTTTTCAAAAAATGTAAAATAATGTGTAGCTTGAGGAAATATGTGTATGAAAGTATTAATGAAAATAATATATACAAATATAGTGTGTTAGGAAGTGATACTCCCAAAATTGAATGTTAGGCAGCACTGGTGACAGAAATCTCTCTCTCTCTTTCCTTCTTTCTGTCTATGCACAAAAACCTATAAGCATACACGTATGGAGAAAGAGGCACAATAATGAGTAAAAATATTAAAAGTGGTTATATCCATGTGTGTAATTCTGCCCAGTCTGTAGAGTTTCCAAACTTGGCAATCTCTTTAAGGATACATTAGAAACTTTTGTTCAGTTCATGCTTTAATGAAAACATGCCCAAATTTCCATTTCCTGAAGAGATACACCAAACAAAATGTAATGATAAATGGCTATTCATATGCTTCTGAATTTTATTATGAATTTCTCCAATAAAATATTTAAAAAGTACAGAATTAAAGTGCAGACAAAAATGTATTATTAATGAAAGTAACAAACAAATTGCAGTCATCCAGCTTTGCTGACTGGGGCAGGATATAGGTATCATATAACCCCCTTGCTGAAACAGCTTTGCTGGCTGCCGATCTGTTTCCGAGTAGAATTCAAAGTGCTGGCTATGACCATTAAAGCCCACATGGGCCCATACTGTTTTTTTTTTTTTTAAATGTTATTTCCTTATATTAGCCTGTCTGAGTTCTAATAGCTGGAGAGGGGGAGAAGCTTTCTCATGGGTGCATTGCCTTGTGCCTGGTGGTGACATAGGAGCGAACCTTCTCATTGGCTTCTCCTAAGTTGTGGAACTCCCTTCCTCTGCAGCTCCACTTGACCTCTGCCTGCCAGCTTTCTACTGTTTCTGTGTTGCAGCAGATAGAGCTTTTAATGGGAAGGGGGTGTTATGTTTCTATTTTATTTGTTTTATATGTGTTTTACAAAATGCTTTTAGCTTGCATTTTTAACTTTTTTTTTAAATAGAAGTCTGGTTGAATTATATTTTGTACTAAGAGCTTTTTAGTGCCACCTAAGGCCTAGGATTTGTAGTTCCCTGAGGCCCAAGAGCTTCCTGGCTGAGAATTCTAAATGTCCCTCCCTCAACTGCAAAGTCCAGGATTCCATAGGATGTTGAAAGTGAAAAAAATAGCACTATAACAGTGTAGTGTGGAAATGACCTTAGATTGCATGCAGGGAGAAAGATACATATACATATACATATACCTTAGGGTCACTATAAATCAGAAATTCCCTCGAAAAGTGCTGACAAAGATGTGCGCATTTTCACATAAACTCAAAGAAAGAAAGGAAGGAAGGAAGAGACTGACACGGAAATGGGAGCAAATGAACTTAAGGTTGGATTTGTAAGAAAATAAATGGACCAAAATTGACATCAATATGAACCCCTAAAACTCACTGTAAGACAGGCATCCTTAACATGCTCCCTTTTGGCAAGATGTCCGTAGAGCAAAATAGTACTTGGAATGAGTCCAGCTAAATTTTGAAGTCAAGTTCATTTTTGATGATATGTGCGTGAAAGCTGTCCTGAATTGTGCTGGGCTCCTCCTATTAATTAGTTAGTAGCTATTGAAATGGTATGCTTTATTGAGAAAAGAAATAAAACAACAACTACTACTACTACACCCACCCTAAATCAGCAGACATGAAGTGCAGCTCGCCACTTGTACATGTAAGTGTGTTTTCTGCCTTTCTGTGCTAAGAACTGGATGTGGTTAAAAAAAGTAGATTTCTGTTATGTTCATTCAGCTGAATAACTTAAGTTAAGCAGGCCCCAGTGGTAATAATAATAATCAAAGAAGAAAACTGTAACATATATCAGTTAAAGATCCTGATTATTTATGTATTTACAGTAATCCCTCTATATTCGCTAGGGTCAGGGGCACAAGACCCTTGTGAAAATGGAAAAAAAATGTGAATGACTCTAGACCCTCCCAAACCATGTTTAACACGCACAAAAAGTGTGATCACCATATTCAACCCACCATGGATTCTTTTGAGGCATCAGGGTTCCTTCGCAAGGCAGAAGTGGGTGGCTGGTGGGGCTTCCTGCCACCTCTACTGCTGCCCCACATCATTTTTATCAGAGACTTACAAGCTTCGTTCACAGTTTCTCACCCTCACAAGGCCTGCAGTCCCTATTAAAAATGGCAAAGGGAGGCAGCAGAGGGGACAGCAAATAATCCATGAATAATCAAATCCACAAAAGTGAAATCCACAAATGAGGAGGGCTGACTGTATTCCTTTTTACTTTGATGTTTAGTTTATCTTACCCTTGAAAGGACTTGGTATCATTTAAAATCATGCTGCAACATTTAACACATAAAATATAACTTTTAAATAATTATGCTTACTGTTTTCAAATCACACTGCTGAGCTGTTCACCTGTTGATTTCATGAGGATGGCATGGTTTGTAACAGCCGCAGAAGTATCTTCAGGAACAGAAATAAATCAGTCAATAGATTAGTAAAGGGCCTTTTACAATGGGCTGTGCTGTTTCTATTTGTTTTTCTCTTTTTAATGGTTATGTTTCCAATGGCTTTTAATTATATCAATAATTTAATTATGTTTCAAAGTTTTTAATGGTGTGTTTCTTTATTATGTATCTTTTTTTTTAATTTTTACATGTCATTTTGACTTCCAGACTCGGAAAACGTTGGAATATTATTACACATTAATAGTTTTGGAGGGGAAAAATGAAATGCTACTAGTATTTAAAATAGCTGTCTGGTTTCTGTTAGTATTCGGTAACAAGAAAGTAAAAAAAAAACCTACTATGGAAGCAATCCTGTATCAGATATGAATAAAATGCTAAAAGTTTCAGTTTCTGCTTTTGAGAGTTTCTAATCTTAGTAGCTTCAATTTTGTCATGCTGATTTTGCTATATATATACCTCCCCAAATGATAAATGAATAAGCAGTGGTTATGAATTGTAAAATTATTTTTCTCAGATGATACATTTATGCAACCTAGATTTATGATTTGCTTGGATAGGTGGTTTGCTCTTGCTGTGAACTACTGGAATAAACTTCACGAAAACCAGCTGCATTAAAGCAAGTTTGTCTTAGGTTATCCAATAAAATGCGGACAAATGTACAGTACACTTTTTAAAAAATATGCTACAGAAGTAGTTGATCGGCCTTTACTTCCTTTCTCTAACTCTCTTGAAATTGCTCATTTTTGTGCTATATGATATTTTTATAATAACGCTTGCTTTTTTGCTTTAAAATATTTCTGTTCAATGCCTTCACCCAAAAATGAATTTCAGGACATAGTATATGAAAATGACAATATAGTAAAACAGACAACAATATAGTAAGCAACGATATAGTGAAAAAGACAATATAGTAAAACAGAGAGGAATACAGTTGTTCAACCAGCTGAAAATACAATCGCTCTTTCTTTCCTTTAGTTGCCTTGTATCCCATTTTGGCAGAAAAGTGGAATATAAATTTAATCTCAATGCAACATGATGAAATATCTTCCTTAAGTGAGTCATGAGGTATTTTTAGACACCAGTGAGGTAAAGTCAGAGTCGGAATTTAACGTGACAGTACCATTAAGTTATAAAGTACCCTTCTTCTATTTCCTGACCTCAATGAAAATTCTAATGTGCCCCCCTCCATTAAATGGGGTCAAGCTACTGACAACCATCGCAGTACATCTGCTGCCCTGTATCATGATTTGCTGAAAACAGAAAAAAAAAAAAAAACCAATACTTTACCATACTGTAGCCAGGACAGGACATAATGGATATGGTTGGAAATTTTTTGTCCTTGCTGGTTTTATCTTTTTTTTTTTTAAAAGGGTTTTACAAGGAAGTGGCTAAAATGTGGGGAAAATTTACCATTTTTTCAGCTGCCACTGCCACAGAACGCATATGTTATAATCCTAGTTTGGTGTGACTTCTATAACAGAAATGCTTCTGGGCACTATAAAATAGCATGCCCTGCTGGATTTGTAAAATTTAAGAAGTACATATTTTTTTCATATTTCATATTTCGAAAGAGTTTTTCTTATTTTTGTAACAGACCCTACTAAGACAATAATAACTAGCTTCTCTTTTCTGTTAAGTAGTTCGATCCTATGCATGTCTATTCAAAATGAGGCATTATTATGTTAAATGGGATTTACTCCTGAATAAATGTATTGAATGCACTTACTCTTGAGTAAAAAAAACAAAAACAACAACAGCCAGGTTGAAGATTAAGTATCACTAATGTTGGACTGCAGAACTTAGTTCATGCATCAGTGTGCTGTTCTCCTTTTCAGATGATCTTCCCTCATTTGTGCCTATGTTTAGAGTTATTAGACAGTCCTTCATTAGTTCCAGGGTGGAATGGATAACAAAGCTTCCATTACAACACTGACAGCTGTTACAAGACTATGATAGAGACCAATTATAATGTGTAATGTATGTTTTGAAAATGCCTCTATCATATGAGTTGTCTTGCAAGTGAGCTACTTGTACTGCATCCTTGAAGCACAGAAGTTTGGTAAACTATGTTTTTCTTGGGCACCTAAAGAACGTAGGGTTGTGTTGACCATTCTCAATTGAAAATATCACAAAATTCTTAGGATTGTGATCTTAAGGTAGCAAAAGGGAGGAGGGATATAAAAGAACTTCTGATGACTATGGGGCAATTTCTGGGAGCAGAGACTTTTTTAAAAAAAATGGTAGCAGTAGCTAGAGAAAGTAACACAGTCAGATTCTTCTTCTCTGCAAACTTTTCACAATTAACTTTGTGACTATTCCATTCAGACAGTTTCTTTCTGTTCCTTTCTCATAATCATAATGTTTGTCTGAGAGGGATTATCTTATCCCATAATGCATCTGAGGAAGGATATTATCTGTAAACTATCTGTTTTGTCTGGTAAACTGCTTGTAATAGAAATATCACAGCTTATAATGTTACCTCTTGGGATTCTGGAAGTTGTAGTCCAATAGGTAACTTTTCCATGATCTGGGAATAACATGATTCCATAATAACTAATCAAATGATCAGATTTATGACAGGATCCAAAGAATTAGGACTAGAATATGTTTGTGATTTCATCGGTGAATCCTGATAAATATCAGTTGCTTTGCAAATCAGTCAACTGGAGCTGAATTGAAATGGGAACCACTCAAAAACAAAAGCGGAACTTTTAAAAGCTATCAAGGCAGAGTGACTTTCTAACATACGTTGTTGGGTTCATTGACTGCCTACTATAAGGTTAAGTCTGATGTGATCAATTAAAGAGCTGTTCTTTGACAAGAAGTTTCACTCTGAAGGAAGGAAGGAAGGAAGGAAGGAAGGAAGGAAGGAAGGAAGGAAGGACATATGGCAATGCTCATCATGAACGAAAGAGAATCACAGCATCACAGAATCATAGAGTCTGAAAAAACAATAAGGCCCATTGAGTCCAACCCCATGCCATTCTGGAATCAAAGCATTCCTGAAAGTTCGCCATCCAGCATCTGTTTAAAAACTTCCAAAGAAAGAGACCCCACCATACTCCAAGGCATCATATTCCACTGTCAAACTGCTCTTACCAATTGGGAAGTTTTTCCTAATGTTTAGATGGAATCTCTTTTCCTGAAGTTTGAAGCCATTGCTCTGTGTCCTAGTCTCTGGAACAGCAGAAAATAAACTTGCTCCATCCTCCACCTGATAGCCCTTCAAATATTGTGGTTAATCTCATCAGTAATGTGGGTAAAGAATTGCCCTTTAATTGTTGCAGAGAACTTGGGCCCATTGTATTTCTAATCCTGGTATCATGTCTATTTTGTTTTCTGTGATAGTATTTATGTAGTAACTTGAAGATATTTTGTAGACTAGGTCTCTCAGAATAAATGCAAAAACGGAAACATTAGAGAGGAATTCATATATTCCCTACAACGTAGTTAACCTTTAGTGTAAAAGTGGGAGTCATTAAGTCTTCTAGATGTTTTTGGACTGTAACTATAGGCAGCCATAGCTAGCATAACAAGTAGTGAAGAATGCTGGAAACTGAAGTTCAAAAATACCTCAAGGCCCACGTGATTCCCAATCCTGTTTCAGTAAGTAAGGCTGCCACAACACTTATTATGCCTCTTGGGACTATGGAGAATAGGAAATCTAGAAATATAAGCAGTGGAAATGACACAATAAGATTATGCATGGGGCATGAATATTTCTTTTACCATGAGATGAAGAACATTATGCACTACAAATCTCACCAAGCTTTTAATATCACAATCAAGTTTTTCTGACCTGGTATGTGACATGACTAGAATCTTGGATATGCAAGAATCTGTAAAATTGTCCACAAAGTTTTTTTTTAATTTTGCATACTTTTTTCCTTAACTGTTTTAATCTTGAGTAGAATTGCTTTAATAGATACACTCCTGTGCTCTTTTGAGAGTGATTCTTATAAGCTGCTCTGGAAATGTTCTAGATTTTGTTTGGTTTTGCATCAAAGAGGACATACAATCATAAAATAAAGGGATATAATCAAGCAGTGACTTTTTTAGAGAGAAAAAATCCATTTTAGAAACATCAGAGTTTTGTTCTCAAATGGATTGTGCTGACAATAAGAACTAAACTGCCAGACCTCAATTTCTAAACATTTTCAAACTTTTAAAATTGAAATCACCTAGTAACTAAGATGCAGTTTTGTAAACATGAGTAAATATGAGTAAATATAAATATCAGAGAAAGTAGCCTGTCTCTCTTACAACAATCTATATATTCATTCTCAAAAGTACTTATTTCAGAGGGATTCACTCCACTGGAAATATGTTAAATAAGAATATTGCCTCAATCTGCATCTTATACATGTGTATCTGGAATACATCTCATTGAACTCAATTGGTGTCCTTCTGAATAGAAACATATTTGAATGTATTGTTAGAGTTTATTATGTGCATAGTTGTTAACTTTTTATCATTAGTTTCTATTATTTATCACAGCAGCTAAATTAGTTTGGGACTGAAGTTTATCAGCATAGAGGAGTTTAGCACAAATTTTGCAATGCCAAAAATGGACATAAAAATGATTGTCCATTCAACAGGGTACCAGTTGTTATGTATGTGTAAAACTATGTTCGTCAATTTTATTTTTTTTTACAATCAGATATATTACAAATTCCTACTAACCATTTCCGAAGAGTCACTATGACACTGTTTCAGTTGCTCCCTTAATACCAGGCATGTCAGACATCCAAATTCTTTCATAATTAGGGATTACTGTGTGTAGCACATCCGTTACCCATCTGTCAGAAAACCTGGCATCTTATTTAAGAAATTGTTCCCAGCACTTGACAATGAAGTCAAAGCAAAAGAAAAGCCTCTTAACTGAAATGAAGATGATGCATACCTTTTCCTTTTTGGCAAAACTTAAATGGTATGGAACCATACAACACAGTACAGACCAAACTAAAAATGTGTAATATTACTGTTCAATTGTTTCCTGAATCATTCAATGAAAAGTAAGAAGAAAAAAACATGATTAGATTTTCTGTTATACTCAATCCATTCATTTCATTTTGCTCATGAACAATTTATATTTCTTGCTGATGAAAGTGTCTTAGTTTCAAAAGGGAGTTTAAAGTTCTCCTTTTAGTATTAGGAGAATATTAGTAATGCAGAAGGGCAACTGAAGGATGGAATTGGTCACTGAAGGATTGAGAGTGAATCAGTCAGCATAATTCTCCCAAAGCAGCAGTCTGTCATGTTACTGATCTGGGCTAAGATTCAGAGAAAAACATTCTCATCATACTCGATTCTTTTCTCATATCCCAGTTTGAGTTTGCCCATGATCCCGGGGAGTCTTTCTGATTCATCTTCCATATCATTCCTTGTTGAAGACACATATTCAAAATTACAGAAGGTGTCCTAAAGGGCAATCTTGTAGAACCAATGGGATTTTAAAAACAAAACAAACATCTAACATTCCAGTTTTAAACCAGGGGCACATGGATCCTCTGTAGTTGTGACTACATCACAACCTCACAACACTTTTAATTCTTTCAGTAAAACAGAAAGATAAAGTTGAGCTACACAAGGTAGTCACAACTTTCTTTCATATTTCTCCCATATTTATTGAAACACACACTCACACAGTTCCATTCTGTCTGTCTTATGCAGAAATTTCCTAAATTTCTCTCAATAAATAACCCTGGTGAATCTATCTCCAAATGCATTCACCAAATTCAGTAGGTACAGATAGGATCAGCACAGAGAGGATTATGTTGTGCCTGATTGCAATGTAGCTGTTAAAGATGATGAAACTGTCAGGGAAAAGAAAGAAAACCTAATTGAGCATCACAAGCATGTCTGAATATACAGGGGTTCTAACTCAGAACTTTAAGCATATCCTCCAGCTCTCTCAATTCAGGAGAGACAGTCCAAATTAATCCTTTGTCATCCGACTATTTCAACTGCTTTTAATTTCCCAGTTTCTCTGTCTCATCCCACTTTCCCTCCTTTGTCCTTATTTCAGTTGATGCAAACTGAATTCAAAGTGCAAACATAATTTATACTCAGTGGCAGGAGGAAGGAGTTGAATCTTTCCCTTTCCAGTTGGCTTAGGTAAAAGCGACCTGATACGGACTCTCTAGTAGGGATGGGCCAACTGAATCCTTGACTTCTCAAATCCTTGGCAAGGATTCAAGATTCGCAGAGTTCTAACTCAGAACTTTTTCCCTTGGAGTAATAATGGCCTTTGCTAACAATTTCAGAAATTACATCTGGGTTTGTATTCTAATATATTTAAATTGAACATTTAATATTTAAGTTCAGCACTATTTTCTGTGCTAAAAATCAATGGCATGTAGAAATGGTGGGGTCAGTGGGTCTGATGCCTATCAGAAATAGTGGGGCAGAGGTCAAGGTCACACAATCTCATCCAGTGATTGCCACAGGTAGGCCAGTGTACCTCCTTCCACAAGACCAGTTCCTGCTTGTAAACCTATAGCTGGAATAGGATAAGAAGTAAAATGTCTGTCATGATTTCTCATGAGCCACATGACAAACCACATGTAGCAGAAAGGAAAAATTGTTTTTAAAAATTGGTACCTCCGAGGCCTTCCAAAGACATGATTAGCTGGAAGGTGCAGTCTTCTTGAGATTTCAAGGACAGCTGAAAGATTCCTTTGCATAGCTCCTTTGCAAAGCTCTTTCATACACAATTCTGGGGTTTGTAATTTTACCAGGTGTCACAGCTTTCTCTGCCAAAGTGTTCTGGTGCATCGTCAAATTACAAACTCCAGGATGCCATAAGGAGCTATGCAAAGATAATCCAGTTTTGACCTGGATTATCTCAGTACTGTAGTATGTGGCCCTGTTTACACTGGCAGAAAAATGTGGGATTAACCCACATTTTCCGGCCTGTGTAGGAAGGGCTTTTATGTCATTTTCAATCTGGGGAGATCCTGAGGCAAAACTATGACAACTATCCTGGCCAGATTTCTTCAGAAGAAGGTATGCCTTTGCCTAGGCTTTTGTTAAGGCTGAGAGAGTGTGTCTTGCCCAAGATTTGCTTTTTAATCCCTTTTTTAAAAAAAGGATTCGAAAGATGAAAGATTCGTGGATCCCCAGAACATTCCAGGGATTCGGATCCGAATTCAGATTCGGAAAATTCTGGATTAATCCCATCCCTACTCTGTAGCTTGTGTGTTCCTTCTCAGTAATAACTTTTGCCATCTTGACCACACTCTGATGTTGCTTGGCCACATGTGTCCCTGTCTTCATGTGTGAATTGTTGGAAGGTATATTTTAAGAGCATTCAAAATTCTCTGGATGGAAAAAAATCTGTCAGTTTTGCTTTCTCCGATGTTCATTTAGGAAATGTACATATTGTATTGATATAGTATATGTTGTATACTGCTTCGTTCTATAGGATTGATGGTGGCAACTTTTTCTTACCAGCAGCCTCAAAATTAGGTATGGTATAGATTACAATTGTCCAAGCTGTAGATTAAATTAAACCATCAAAAGTTGTGTTTCACTTTCATAGGATTTAGTAAGATTAAATGAGTTTCCTGACTGCAGACAAGGTTGCATAGGATTTAAGGGAATTTACTGTGGCTGTCAAGGTAAAAAGACATTTTGCTTTCTCTTATTTATTTATTTCCATAACTGAGGCAATCCCCATATGTACAAAATGCTGTATAGACAACAGAAATGTGATGAGAGGCAAACTCAATAGTACTCATATTTGTTAATTTGGAGGGGAGGTTGTTTTGGGAAAGAGAAAGATGATTGACAGCTGAAGATAGGGATTCTGTGGTGTTTGTTTTTAATTTAGCTACCAACCAGAAGTTCATTTTAAAGATGCATGGATGAGAGGATTTTCCCTCCTGCAAGTAAGTATGTGTTTACTCAATCTGTTTGTAAGAAACTATTTGCCAGACAGCCGAAACATAACCCTGACATTGATGTGAGACACCGTGAAGGCCACTGCTTAGTGAGCTACTTCCCTTTGAATGATTTAAAGTGGGTTACTGAACTGAGTCAAGTGAAATAAGGGATTTTAAAAGAGTTTTCCCTCTTCAGAACCCTGAAAGTCAGTCCTTTCCCTCGTTACATTTTTGCATCATATTTCATTTGGCTTAATTATTTGCTTTGTATTAGTCAAATAAAAGGTGACTCATCAACACTGCTCGTAAACATTATGACGGTTTCCTTTTTGCATCTCACTGATGTGAATTTACTGTGTTACAAAAGGGAACAAGATTTTACCCTTCTTTCAGAAAAAAAGGACATATATTATGAAACATGGGTTCCCACTTAATCATGAGTCCCTGCTTCATTGGATAAGGGATAAAATGGAAAGGGAAATAGGAAAGGACTATAGGAACAGTAGCTTTGGATTGGGGAACACCATTCCATCATGCAGTAGCTGGGGCTTCATCTTGGAAACTAATTGGCTGTGCGGAGAGGATCCTAAGGGATAAGTCATTTGAGTGGACTCAAAATGGAACCGTTCCTCTCTAATCCATACCTAGGTTTTAATGCCTTCATCAGAACACTGACTTTGTCTGGTTCTATTCAAGACACAAAAGTAAATACTTCCACAACTCCTCATGACATTCCTGTAGTCAAGGATGACACTAGGGCCATTTCTGCACTAGCCTGTTATAGCGCGATGATTCCACTTTCAACATCCTCTGGAATCCTGGGGTTTGCAGTTTCGGGAGGGGCCGGCCAGCCCCTCCCGAAACTGCAAACCCCAGGATTCCAGAGGATGTTGAAAGTGGAATCATCGCGCTATAACAGGCTAGTGCGGAAATGGAGTAGGTGTTAGAGGTAGGAAAGGCCCCTCCCCATTCATATACTATTCAGAATCTGTGGCCATTTCCACACTACACTCTTATAATGCTATCATTCCACTTTCAACATCCTATGGAATCCCAGGGTTTGCAGTTTAGGGAGGAGCATTTAGAATTTTCAGCCAGAGAGCTCTGCAAACCCCGAAATTCCATAGGATGTTGAAAGTGGAATAATAGCACTATTACTAGTGTGGAAATGACCTGTGTTTCCTTTTAAGCCGATTTAAGCTGAGTGTATACTTTAAGGAATTCTCACACAGATGTCAGGTTTGATTACACCCTATAAATTGTGAAAATGGCTTCTTGTAGCATGTCTACAAATACATTTCTTTGTGTAGATGATCCCACACACATACCAAGATTCATATATCCTGCTGTAACAAAACAACAAGGTAGACAATATTGAATAAGATCTACAAAATAGGGCTAAAAAATTCCTAGAAGTTTTCTTTATGGCAGCAGGAGCATAAGCTGTATAGAATCTAAATATTCAAAAATTGGCTAAAACAAAATTATTTTCTCTGCCTCACAGGACTGAGCAAATAGTCCATACATCCCAGCACCCAATTCTGATATAATGATTTTACAGACCACGCTGAAAAGACCTGTCTCAGATACTTATTTTTTTTAATCCTTTATTTATATAGTGCCATCCATGTACACAGTGCTTTACAAACTTAAAATACAACAGTTACCCTAAATAAATACATAATAAAATGAAGATATACAATGAAAAGGATCCAGGGTATATGGAATTACAACTAGTACAACATAGCATTACTATAATGCCAATAAAATACAATATCTAAATAGCAGTAAAACTAGTCCAACTTTCCAAAGATTTTGGAAAACAATAAAGTTTTCAGTTTAGATTTAAAAACAGTAAGAGAAGGGGCAATTTGCAAGGTCACTGGAAGGCGATTCCACACATAAGGGGCAGCGAGAGAAAAAGGGCATAACTGAGCTAAAGAGGAGGAGACTCTAGGCTGGGTAAGAAGGCAAGTATTTGCGGAGTGTAGGTTTCTAGCTGGATGGTAAGGAGAGATAAAAGCAGCAAGATAAGGAGGAGCTAAAGTATGTAAGACCTTAAAAGTCAAAACAGGAAGCTTATAAAGGATCCTACAAGGGATAGGTAACCAATGAAGGGAAATCAGGAAAGGGATAATGTGATCAAAATTACCGGCTAAGAAAATGATTTCAGCTTCAGAATAAAAAACAGAGACCAGAGGGGAAAGATGAGATCAAGGAAGATATATTTGAATACATTTTTAGAGAAGCCAGAATGAAAACTTGAGAGGGCTCCTATATCTTTAATGTTTGTTGTGCAGCCAAGTAACAAGCAAGACCTGCTGAAATACTTTTTTTTTCTGTCTGCCATTAAAAGTACAGAAACCTGCTCCCATTTTCACTCTAGCAACCTTACATTGGACCCAAAGCCGGTCCTTAGAAAAACAAAACAAGAGAAGCCCAAATGGAGGTATTAACTGATTCTCACACTTCAGATTATATTCATTTTGCTATCACAGGGTTCTGTTACAGTGGGACAATACTAGTTTCCTCACTGCTCTTTTTTTAATTACTCTGTACAATAATTCCTGTCTTCCTTAACATTGTGTATTCTTGACGTGTTCAAATAAACTTGCAGTTAGCAGAAGGTCTGGCAAAATGGATAGACTTCTTCCGCACTTAATTCCCATGAAATGTCACGGTGGATTTGTTGACACCAGCAGTTAATTATGCACAAATTTAGCTGTGCATCTCTTTAAGATAAGGAGGTGTTATTTTATAGGCCAAAGTAAAATAAGCCAAAAGGATAACAAACGACTAGTGCAGTAACTCTCTTAAATTGTGTGCATTGAATAGGAATCTGCTGCCTTCAACCGAAGGCCCATTTTTGCTTTGTATGCCTCTGTGGGGGCAAATGTTATAACATGGGCAGCATGTCTTGTGTTGGTAGCTATTTATAAGATCAAAGCATTCCTTCTGTGCTTTGTTGCTGTTGACATGACTTCTTACTTCACCTTCTCCTGCTGTTATGGACCTTTGGACCTTTTACAAGCTGATTTTTTTTTTTTTTAGCCACCATGATGCTGTTTAGTATGACAGAAGCAAAGAACATGGCAGGGTGGGGGATAGGCCTTTGATTTTTTTTTTCCTGATAGATGCTGCTGGCAAGGAATTTGGCTTAGGAGTGATGTTCAAATTTTTCGAATGTTTAGATGGGGTGGGAGGTGGAGGCTTACCTTATGAATAAGATAAATGGCTGCAGGTTAAAGTTTGTCAGCAGGAAAAGACCATGAACTAAGACATGGTGTTTTCCCCATTGCCTGATGTCAGGTACACTCCCTCAAGTAAAAGACACAAACTTTGATTTCCAAAAAAAAATGACTTTTTAAAAACTGCACTGCTAATCAACAGGTTCATTCGTGAAGGTTCAGCGGGTTTTTTTTTAATATTTAGATAGATAGATAGATATAGATATATATGCCATAGTAGCAGTTGTAATGAATAGTACCTTAACAGCCAGTCATATACACAATTATGTAGTAAACGACAGTATTGTTTTAGATAGCATGAAAATATTGTAAGCCCTCATACAGTGAATTTTGTATGGATAACGGTCCAGGTAATGGAGGTTCTCCTATATTAACCTTTTGAAACAGAAAAGCAGCTGCCAGCAACTAACAGTGAGGAGGAGAAAGGGAATTTGCATAGTATAATTTCTGCCTCTTGCCTTTTTAAAATGAAGATTTATTGATTGTTCTTCAGTACAATACTATTTCATCTGCTTATCCTAGAAGAACAGTATCAGGCTATGTTCCATTTATAATCCAGGAAGGAAATTAATTGAAAATTGGAGAAGTTCCATTTCAGGATAATAAGCCTACCTTTCTGAAGTCATAGTGGAAAGCCTAATTTAAATATAAAGCACACGAGTATTAAGGTGAACATAGGGCAGAGAGATGGGCAATCAATGCTAAAATGTAGACTTTTCCGTGTTATGACGCTCATAACAATTTTCTGTTTTTCAGCGAAGGGTGTTTGTGCTATTTTGACTGTAATATAAAATACAATCAATTATGTTCTCTGTATAACAGACATTTTAGCACATTGTACCCTAATGGTGGTTTGAAATTTACAGAGAGATCTGTTCAAAATAATCATCCACATGGTACTTTCAGTTACCATAATTTGACCACGAGGTGAGTCTTATGGATAACTTTAATTAATTTAGCACTAAAGATTTTATATGTTTGTATGTTTTTGGCTCTTCTTCATAAACTGAATCTCAGCGTAAAGCTTCTTCTTAGCATAACATAAATAAAGATATCAGCAAACTTCTTAGGCTAGTGTTTGATTTGTGTCATGGTGTCTGAGGACTTTTTGCAGGGGTATCATGATTATTTGAAAATGGAAGCACTGCTGTAATAATGGCATATCATCCCAAAGATCAATGCGTGGTGAAAATCCAGATTAGTTACCATTAGCCCATTTAAGCCATGTTCAGATGATCAGAATAGCCATGTGATTCTTTATTCTTCTTTTCAGTGTCCTTTAATGGGTAAAGAAAATGTCTAGTCTACATGCATGAATGCAAGTCCAGGTGCAGGGGACAATTATTATTCCAGATTAATTAGCACAGAATATATCCTGTACGCCGTCTCTAGAGATTTTTTACTCAGTGGGCAGAGAAATATCCTACCCCCCCAACACAAAATGCAGATAAATGGGGGTGTTTGTGTGCAGAGTTCTTAAGAGCGTGGTAACAATGAATTTTCCAGTTTCCTACCGAATTGTTTAATAAGCAAATTTAGGCAACAAGTGGCAATGCTGAAGTCACAATGGTAAGAGCAAATGTAAGAGTCTATGTAAGAGCAAATTAGGGTGCCAGGTCAGGATTATCCTAGTTCCTGAGATTTCAGGACAAAACCTGAGACTTAGGGCCCTTTCATAATACACATTTCTTGTACTGTCATTCTATGAATTTTAGGGGGTTGTAGTAGTTTGGGAAGCACTAGAATTCTTTGGCTGAGAATTCTAAATACCCTTCCTTGAATTACAGATTCCAGGATTCCACAGGATGGAGCCATGGTGGTTAAAAAAAGAATCAGAGTATTGAAATTGTGTAGTGTGAAAGAGCCCCTGCAGGTATCTCAGGATGCATGTCTTGCTGATGTTACAAGGGGCAACCCCCAGTGATGTCATTAAGCATGAGATACTAAAGATCAACCACAGCAGTACAAAGGATGACATTCAAATATAAAATACCAAGACCAACAAATGAAGGAAATATATATGCACAAGAAAATAAATATGGTGTAATGGTTTGAATGTTGGACTATGACCCTGGAAACAGAGTTTGATTCCCCACTCGGCCATGGAAACCCACTGGTGACCTTGGGCACATCTCAGACTCTCAGCCCCAGGTAACATGCTAGATTTGCCTTAGGGTCACCATAAGTCAGAAATGACTTGAAGGCACACAGCAACAACAAAACCATTTTTATCCAATGCATTCTCATTTCTCCCTGGGAATATGCCCCTTCCCTGAGAAGAGAAGCAGAGATCTGGCAGCTCTAGCTCTGAGTGTGATTACCTGTTTCATATGAATGTTCTTTCCTAGTGTGGTCATGATTCACAGCTTGTAGCAAATGTGAGTAAATTCATTTAAACATTTGAATTGTTCTGAAATAATTCCTATATACATAATTAATATTTGTAATTTTTTAACAAATAGTAGATTTCTTTCCTCTTCTTCTGCCTACAGACTGAAAAATCTACCCTTTTACCAATCTTTAACTGCAGTTGCCAAACATTGTTTTATGAACTTGAGTATGTGCTCAGTAAGTTTTTTTTTTGAAATGGGGAGACTAATTTCATGTCCTTGTATTGCAGGCCTAAAGCTCTGTACATTGTAATACTGATAATGTAATTATCACCATTTAAGTACCTGAAGGAGACAACTTCATGCAAATTCTTCTGCAGCTGAAATTTTGGTTCTGAGCCCATGTACAACATGCTAAACAGATTATTAGGAATTGTGCATTGGACAACTCTGATATAGTTAAAAGACTTTGCAGCCTTCCAGTCACATCTGGTTCAATGATGTCATTTCTGGGCTTGGGGAGATAGCCATTAACTATGATATCCTTTACTTATAAACACACAGCTTCTTTTCTTAAAATCCTGCGGATGTTTTACATAGGATAGTGCAATTAATTTTATATAAGACAGACATCTTCAAGGCCCCCCACATTGATGCAAAGCCATAGCATATCCAATGTTACACTCTCACAGAATCAGTGATCATGGTGGAAACCAGGGAGTTCATTTTAAGATATACTTTGCCATTTATGAAGCTATATAACTATGTGTCTAAAATTACGCTTCTGAAAATTTTTGTCAAACACTTGCCTTGAACCAAGTCAAGATCCTCCACACTTTTAGCACACTGTTAGGGTAAGCCAGTGTATACTGAATCCCACAGTTCTGCAGTTAGTTGTTCAAGGGGCACTAAGTCCTTGTAAAAGGGCCAATACCTCCCTATTCACCAAATGATGGGAAAGGCTTGCAGAATGATTGTCTGTGTTGGGCACTGGACTCACACAGTCCCTAAGAAAGCACAACTGGATACCCACCAGCATTTCACAGGTGAAAACCCAGATGTGTGGAGTCGAGCGACATCAAAAAGTGGCCAATACTGCAAAAGTTATTAATAAGAAGAATACACAAGCTGCTGCAGTAGTTTGCTTTTGCCTGAGCCTCCAGGGAAGGGTAAGACCCTGTCCCATCCTCTCCTCTCCCTTCTTCTGATTTATTAAGCACAAGCTACATTTTCACTTTTTACTTGAGAGCCAGAGTGGTGTGGTGGTTTGAGCACTGGGCTACTACCCTGAAGTCCAGGGTTTGATTTCCCACTTGTCCATGGAAACCCACTGGTGACTTTAAGTATGTCACACAGCTATGGAAAACTCCATAATGGGTTTGTCTTAGGGTCACCGGTAACGACTTGAAGGTACACAACAGTAACAACAACTCAGTTTGCAGCAGTTGAAGTAAGAGGGGGACAAACTGGCAAAGGGGAAGGAAGAGAAGCAAAAGGTAGATAAAAAAGTAGGACAGAATTCCTACAAGGATCTACATTTTCAAAATATGGGTAGTAAATATTCCCTACCCCAAAAAATGTAGTTAGTTTGTCAGTGTATGAATGTCAGATGCGTAGAATCACTCAAGTTGGAGTACATAATGGGAAATTCTGCAGTTGGGGTATGCAGACAGGGTTTTCATCTTATTCTTTTAAAAGTAATACCAAATAATCTTAAAGAGTTTAATATTGCTTTATTATCTCCACCACATGGTAATTAACTTCTATCCCAGCAGTGCAAGTGACAGAAATGGAACCATCAAAGGAGACCAAAGTTGTTGTGTATGTGTGGTTTTTTTAAAAAAATCATTCATAAACATAGCTTTGGTGGATTAGAAAGGTTAATTTAGTTATTTAAAAATAATAATATGTATACATCAGTTTTCCATTACAGTAGCCAAATCTAACCAGGTTAATTATATGTTGGAAGCTTTCTTTTTGCCTACAGGTATTGAGTATTGTTGTTGTATTATTTGTATCTACCTTTGTACCCACATTTTATTTTATTTTTATAAAAAAAGGGTTTTTTTTAATATAAAACACATGAAACTACAGAGCTGTGGAAATTCACAAAGAATGAGCAAAGAACAATAGTGGTCAATGCAACAAGGTTTTAGAGCATCAATCTATAAATTGTGGGATGTACAGATATTATGTTGCAGAGAAAGTGCTTTTTGGCAAAATTTTAAAACAAACACAAGATCAAAGATTTGACTTCTTGTACAGTCTCCAGTAACTTGCTGTTCATAGTTCCAGAAGTTTTGCCTCAGTTGAATATATTTTATTGATGTGGCATTTACAATGAATGCCAAATTGGTGTGTTGCATTAATCTACGGCTCACAAACTCTATATATCTCAGGTTTTATATCATCTTTGAAACTAGCCAAATATGTGTAAAACTAAACATCTGGATCTCTAAATTTACAGGCTAAATTCCAGTTTGATATCAACATGAAACTTCAGTGTCCTGGGGTTGATTTATGAATATTTAAACCAGGTGTCATTTTAGAACTCATAGATTAGCCACCCGCCAGTAGAAAATCTTCAACCTCAGATGCTTTCATTTTGTCATTTCTAAAGTCTATAAATAAGATTGTACCATCAAATGTTACTAACTTAACCAGGAATGGTTTTCCAATGTGGATTCAATTGATAAAGTAGTTCAAACATAACTGATAGTTGAAAGAGAGAGAAAGAGAGAAATTATAGGTGGAATTGGCACATCAAGAACTTAAGAAGAGATGAGATTAATTGGGTATTAATTGTCAATAACAATAGAAGATCAGAGATTAAATGTGAGTCTACTGTATGGTGGAGTGACAAAACCAAAACAAAACCAATGTAATTCTCTGCTGGGTCAGCAGAACTATAGTATCCAGTTCTAAGGGAGGGATAGTACAACTGTATTCTGCTTTGGTCAAACTATACCTGGAATAATGTGCCCGGTTCTGGATACCACACTTTAAAAAAGACATCTGTAAGCAGGAACATGCCCAGGATGTAGTAAAGGGTCTAAAAACCAAGTCCCATAGGAGGAAGTTGGGGGAGATGGGTATATTTAGCCTGGCAAAGAAAATCTGTTTTAAACCTATACATGTTGAGGCGATAGTTCATGAACAGGGGAGCTATGTTTTGCACTTGTATACATTGATGCAGAACATGATGTGATCTTATTTTATTTGAAGACCAAGTACAAGCCATAATTGGCAAAGTTGGAAAGAACAGCCAAGCTGTTGTATCCATCAAAGGGAGAGAAAGAAATATGGTGTGTAAGAGAAGAAAAGAATGAGGGCTTAAGACCAATTGTTGTTCTGCAACATACATTTTGTAAATGGTTAGTGCCGGGCATTTGTGTGGAGATCAATGCCCTGTCCCCATCAGCAACATTATCCTGATAGCACACCGAAATAACTCTGTTTTCATTCATGTCCCTTCTAAAATGTGAACTAGGTATGAATAAAGTATTTGTGGATGGAAGGGGGCTTTGTGGGACCTGACTGTTCTTTAATAGTTAGTTGATTGTAGTTAATGTGTTGTAGGGGGTTGGTTTTAGATGGGTTGGTGGGTGGGGAGGATTGGTTATGTTTTAATGCTTTTAATGTATTGTTGTAGTACTGCCTCGATCCATGGGGAGAGGCGAGATATTATTATTATTATTATTATTATTATTATTATTATTATTATTATTATTATTATTATTGACTGAGTGTGTGGATATTTTGTGCACTTGGGGGAACTTTTACATGGTTTCCAGACAAAAAACAAAACAAAACACCCAAATTGTGCCAACTCTTTAAAAAAAATTGAGAGACTGACAAGGTATCTGTGGGCTGAAAAGTAGGATTTGTGGGCTGTATGAGTTCTGTTGTACCTTTTCCCCAGAGAGGACTCATTATCCCCATTTACATTTCAAATTCACAATGTCTTTTTCCAGGAATAAATGAATAAATGGAACCATCATCCGCAATGCACAGGTCTCCCAGTGCACTTGTGTAGCTGACCAAGGTGTGAAAGGCAATAGAGTGAGGAGTGTAGTATGAGTTGGAGTTTCACAATAACAAAAGCTGAGTGAAATGCATTTGTTTTACCTGCCTAGGTTGGGGAAGTGAAGAGGGAAGATAATAGCTGCAGGAAGAAGGATTTTCTTTTGCCTGCTTAGAATGGGAGTATCTGTAAGGGGGAGGAAGAAACTGGAATCTTGGAGTTTTAGTATGGCTAGAAAGAAGGATTTACTCTACCTTCTTTAGTGAGATTAGCAAATGAAGAGAGATCAAGTGGATAACAATAATAACGCCTAAAGTGGTAACTCTGCTAAAAATCTTGCAGTAAAAATGACTGAAAACCTTACAGCATCTTAAAGCCTGCTTATCATCAAGAACTGGGTGGGAAGAGAGAAATCAGTGGGTGCACAAGAACAACAACTCCTCCTCCTCCTCCTCCTCCTCCTCCTCCTCCTCCTCTCTTCTTCTTCTTCTTCTTCTTCTTCTTCTTCTTCTTCTTCTTCTTCTTCTTGTGCAGTAGGAGATGTGCTGCCTCTGCTCCTGGTGTGGCCTCTCTTGCACTTGTTGCAGAAGCCACAGCAGGAAGATTGCTTCCTCTCACTTTCTTGATGTGCTTTCACCACCAGGGAAACCTGCTGGAGAAGCCACAGCAGTTGCTTTCTGTTGGTGACTTCCTCTGAAGAGGAACTCTGGTCTACTGGGAAGCCAGCTCACCTCAGCCCAGCCCCCTTGGAGCTGCCTCTTCTTACCTCTGTAGAGAGAAATCTGTACATCTCTGTAGGCTGAAAAAGGAGAGCTTTAATATTTTATGCTTTAAGCCAGGGGTTTCCAAACTTTTCTTGTTGGTGATACACTTTCTAGACATGCATCATTTTGTGACACAGTGATTCAGTAAGTAATTCAGTAAGTGGAGGCAGCCCCTCCACCTGAGCCTGGCCCACAACCACCCTCACCAGGGTCTTTCTCGGCCTGGGATGGCAGCGGGAGAGGCAGCCGCTTCACCCATTACATTCATGTGACACATCTACATACTGGAGGCGACACACTAACGTGTCGTGACACAGCCACTTTTCGCACAGCATTTCTGATGTGAAAGGACCCCTTGAGCATCGCACACATGTGAGGAGTGGTCCACACAACACACTCACATTTGCATGACGCTCAAGCGCCTGACGTGGACCACGCATGCATTTCTTCATTTTCTTCTTGAAGCCAAACATGCTGCGTGCTTGCGTATTGCTCCGGGGCCCCACGTGCACTTATCTGGTGTGCGGAGCCTCCGGAGCCGGGCCCGTGAAAAGAAGAGGTGGGGCTCTTGTGCAAGCAGGAAGCTCGTACGGAGCCGAAGGATCGCAGACATGAGAGCCTCTCCCTGGAGGCTGCTCGTGCAAGCCCCGCACCGCAGCACTGCGAAAAGGTAAGGTGCGAAAAGGGTCACAGTTTGGAAAGCTCTGCTTTAAGCCTTTTTAAAATTGGTGATAAGTTGAGTAAAATTGCTGAGTTTGCTTCAGCTCCTTCAAAACACATCCCCTTGGTTTCCAGTGATACTCCAATGGAACTCCCCCTTCCAATTTATATCAGTCTCAATTTACATCACAAATCCAGGAATGCAATCCGAACATAAATTGAGACCCACCTGGATGTCATGTAAATATTATGTTCATAGAATTAAAACACTATACTTATAGAACTAAAATACTATCTAAAATGTATGGATAAAAAGGCAAGAAATGTGCATTTAAAAAAACCTTTTCCTTACAAACAGTTCTCAAAAGTCTGATAGAATTTTTAAAAAATCTGGACATAATTGAAAACAAAAGTCTTTGTTTGCTGACACAAAGACAAGAAGAAGGAAACCAGTGTAGCCTCCATAAGGAATAGAGTTCCAGAGTCTGGGAGCAGCCACAGAGAAGTTCCTGCGTTCCCAGCAGAAAAGCCTGTGATATTGGTGGGACTGACTGTGTGACAAAAGAAAAGAATTCTGTTTCTAATTACATGATGTTCTTGAATTCCCAGTGCTGGCAAAGTGGGCTCAGTATTGTTGTGCTAATGTTTCTTTCTTAGTTGGAGCAGTATTTTCCAAAAACAATCTCTATATAGAATAATTTCCCTTTGTTTTCTCAGTAATACAACAGATTGCTGAACCTGAGCTTCTGATCAGGCCCCTTGAGGACAGAGAGTTTCATATTTCCAGTGTGCTTTACCCTAGCCAAGCTGACTTGATTTATAATAGGCAAAGTAGGGAAAAATTAAAAATTAATTAATGGGAATGAATCTGTAACCATGTGGACTGAAGTGAGCCATAGAAATGCTAATAGGTCTATTCTCTGGCCTGGTCTGGCCAGCTGATTCCCATGAATATATGACAGCATCAAGAGGCAAAGCTGACAATTGAACATAGACAAGGCACAGGGTCAACCGTTTTTCTTCTACCCCCCAGTGGAGCCAAAGGAAGGAGCTATTCCAGCTTGGCATATACATTCAGTGAGAGAGAGAACTTTAAAAAAATAAAGAAAAGAAAAAGAAAGAAGGAAAAGAAATGTGGTTATGTGACATTAATTGAGGCAAGAAATAAGCCCTTTGCCATTAAGTCAACCTTGATAATATTTTTTAGAGTTCTCAGCTGTGCTTAAATAATTCCTTCATGGAAAATGGCACTCTTGCTCATATTTAGAGATACTGTGCTGTACAGTATGCAGTCTTTCATGTCTGTTTTAATAGAACATGGTATTGTGAGATAAAGCATGTGAGTGACACAGAGCATTTTACAGGCCTGTTTGTGTACATGTTCTGTGCAAGTCATTCATGCCGCCAGCAGGGAATTGAGCTCATATCGTGTGAGTCATAAATGTTCTTCTGCCAAATGAGATAAGAGAAAAGTTACATTGAAAGGTGCCAAACATGCTCTTTAGTTAAGTAGTTAAAACTTTGAAAAAAATTACTTTAATCAGGCAAAATCAAAATGTTAAAAAGACTTTCTTTGTGAAATAATATAGATTTCCACTTACTATAAAGCTGCATTCTCTGATCCAGGGGATCTAGTGCAGTACAGTCATCCCTCCACATTTGCTAGGGTTAGAGGCATAGGACCCCCGTGAAAGTGGAAAAACTATGAATAACTCTAGGCCCTCCCAAACCATATTTAACACACAAAAAAGTATTCAACCCACCATGGATTCCTTTGAGGCATCAGGCAGAAGTGGCTGGCTGGTGGGGCTTACTGCCATCTCCACTGGTGCCCCACACCATTTTTAATAAGGACTTACAAACCTCGTTCGCAGTTTCTCAGTCTCACGAGGCTTGCAGTCTCTATTAAAAATGGCATAGGGAGGCAGCAAAGGTGACAGTAAATAATCCGTGAATAATCAAATCTGCAAAAGTGAAACCTGCAAATGTGGAGGGCTGACTGTGGAGGATAATAAGTGTTGTGAGAATAACAAAGACATGAGGAATTTGAAAAACAAGTAAATTAACATTTAAAAATCTAGTGTAAGAGGCCTTTTTTCTTTGTCCATTAAAAAAAAAATTAGAATGTTAGGATAACAGCAATCCAAAATGAAGCATCAAGTAAGACTGCTACCTGTCATGTTCCTTTACCCAGAAAACCTCTTCTCAATGGCACAAATCAGCAGTATCCAGTGTGGACAATCCATAAGAGCTTTGGGATATTGGATCATAATCTTAAAGGTCCATGGTCAAATATGTTAGAGAGGAAATCCTGCAACATCTTTAGCCAAGGATGGGGATATTCTTAGTGGAATGAAAAACTGCCGATCTACATAGGTTCAAATAGATTAAGCATCAATTACAGCTGTATATAAGTATGTCACTGAATTTTTTTTAAAATACATACTTTTAAAACCAGTGTTGTAACCACAGGATCCCTGTCTCTCACCAGGGATCAGGGAAGAAAGTCCAAGACCTAAGATCTGGAAAACTCACAGGTTGGGATATACACATATAGACCAATGTTAAGTACATATATGTATTTGTACTGGGGCAAAAATGCTGGTCCTAGATTATCATCAGGCAACAGGGTGAAGATTCATGTAGCCCTCCAGAGGTTGTTTAGGTACAGCTTCCAGAAAAAGAAATCAGCATACTCAATTATAAGCGATACCAGGGGTTGCAATGCAATATGCCCTCCACAGATTAAAACTAGGACACTTGTAGCCGAGCAACATCATAGTGAAGGTTAAGAAAGGAAAAAGGAAATTAAGATAGGGTTCTCTAGTCTTTCTGAGATTGTGGCATACTCTCCAACTGTCCCAATTTGGAAGAAGAAGTCCTGATTAATCCTCTGCCACCCAATTTTTTCCATCTGCTTTTTAAAGTGTCCCAACCTCCAGTTTTCCCCTTTGTCCTTGGTTTACTTCATTTGCTGCAAACTGAGTTCAAAGTGCAAAAGTTGTTTACACTCAGCTGGAGGGGGGTGAGAAAAGGAAGTGGAATCTTGCCTGTGCTGGAAGGCTTAAACAAAAGGAAACTGCTGCAGCCTTTCCTAGCTTGTGTTTTCTACCTCATTAATAACTCTTGCCATCATGAGCGCAGTCTGATGTTGCTTGGCTGCACACATCCCAGTTTCATGCATGAAACGTTGATGTGTATATTATTTTTACTTCTGCTCTCTGAGTACAGTCACAGTGAGGTACTGGTGGGAGTCAGAAATCCACAACCTATATCTGTTAAGTTACTTTCACTTTTGACAGCCGAAAGGATTTGCAGGGCAGAATGAAACCATAAATTTGAAATTTGCAAGAAGTGAGGAGATATTTGCGTTCACATCATATGCTGTCCTCATGACTTCACATAGGTGAAGTGACAAATCCACATTTTTCCATAACTTAGCCCTTTGCCCACATTTTTTTACAGTAGTGGAGACATATTAATGAAAAAGAATGATAAAAATGGGTCTGTATAGGATACTATGAGCCAACAGCAATTTTTCATATTACATTTAGGAGGCTTAAAATAGAAAAAGGATGGGGAGAAAACAGTTCAGTGATTTTTAAAATACAGCTCCTTTTCACTGTTAACATTACTCGGGTATCCAGGAACAACTTGTTTGCCTGGTTAAGAGTAATACTGTTTTAATCATTAACATCTGAATCCATTTTTCTTTTCATGTTCTATGCAACCCTGAAACAGCCTTAAGCCAAGTCTTGGTTTGTGTTACTCAGGACATACTGGAAATATCCCAAGCCATTTTCCATGCCTTATGTACAATCAATAAGATGGATCCAGGCAAGGTTGGATTATCAATGGTGCAGCTGGAGCAAGGGCTCCAGGGCTGTTAGTGGTTTGGGGTACCACACTGCCCCTTGTGCTTCATGTATATATCTTGTACGGTGATGCTGTTAAAGAAATAAGTGCCCTCCTTCCCAGGTGGAGAATGGGCAGATATCACACTGAGGTAGCTGCCTCTGAGTCTCAGGCCTTTTCTGCAACTCACCTTTTTGCGGAGCTGGGGTACAGGGATCATGCGAGCAGCCTTTAGCAAGAGGCTCTCACATCCCAGTTCCTTCAGCTCCGCAGCTGCTGCCTGCTCGTGCAAGAGCCCCTCCTCTTCCTTCCGTAGTGCAGCCTGGGATTTTCTCAGGCTGTGCTGAGGCAGGAAGCGTGAGTGCCACAGCTCCAGAGCTCCACATGCACAGCAAGTGCGCACAGGGGCCCGCAGCAATGCGCAATGGCACACCATTTTCGGCTTGCAGCCAAAAATGAAATAGTGCGTGATCGGCACCTGCCAGGCCCTGGAGCATCACATGATTGTGAGTGCATCATGTGGACCACTCCTCGCAGTAGTGCGATGCTTCAAGGGGCCCTTTCGCATGGCATTTGCTGTGTGAAAAGGGCCCCAAACTTTGGTCATTCTGGTCATGTCAAAAGCAATGGTGGGCTCCTTCAGGCCTGACAGTAGCTTTCTGAGGCCCTGGTGGGGGGCTCTTTTGTACTCAGCAGTGCAAAGCCAGGCTTCCAGCTGGGAAGCTTGCACGTATACGTAAAGTGGCCCCTGCTTTTGCACTGTGGTTATGGGTCATTTCTTATGGCTCATATAACTCAGGGTTAATCACAATGCCATACTGTAGCCAAGTGTTTGGCTGTAACTGCTTTCACAGAACAAGTGCTTGAGTTTCTCCTTGATTGTATTTCAGGTTTTCCATCTTCACTTTTGCAGGCTACATGATGACTTCATACAAAATGTCTATAGTTTATACAAATTGTTCATCAAAAGGCATGGTTTATAATATCCTCGAGAATTTCATTAAGAATGGATTTGCAGTGTTTCCCTGTTAAATGAAAATAAATCTGAAAGCTGGGATGTACATGGAGGGGGGCAGGGTATTGTAGCAGGCTGAGCTGTTTTTTAGATTTCTGCTTGCCTCATTTAAGCTTTTGGAGCAGTAGAGATGTATTGCATAGTAGTATGTTATGAAAATAAATGCATATTTGCTCTGGGAAGGGAGCCAGCCTAAATATAAACAAAGATAAGATGAAAGTAATAGTTGGTTTATAACAATAACAATCCTGACTATAACAAGGTTACTGGCCTAATGCCAGTAAAACACCTTCACACTTCTGCGCAAGAAAAGAAGATACCAGTTAGCTGAGAGGGAAAATAAACCTCAATATGTACACTGGCTGAAACAGGTAGAACTGTAATTACACCTACCTTACTTCAGATCTCTCCTTTAATTGGATAAGAGAACAGGAAAAAAGTGTCTAAACAAAGGCAAAAGAGGGTATAAAATAGAAGCCTTTTGAGCAGCAAAGCACCAGATTTTGCTCTTGGCAAAGTTGTTCCACTTCTGCTGCTGCTGGCAAGTAATTGTGGATAATCTGAACTCCTTGATGTGATAAGATACTCCTTTCTTGATGAAGCTTGCTATTTAATACTCAACCAAATGCCAGTCTATAGATAAGATTAAACTGAAATGCTAGGAGAAGGGGTGTAATCCTTTGCTATATAATTCTAAGAGAGGTGTAACATTGTGCTTAAATTGTTTCAAGGACTATGCAAACTGTGCCTCTGAAGACAGTGTATTTATCTGTAATATTTGTGCTGCTAGAATAATTTGTAGTATAAAAGCAGCAATTTGTTCACCTGTTAAATTCCTGATAAACCAAAGCTTGAAAACACTTAAAGAGAAAACTAACATTGACCTTACAGATGGACAGAACTGGGTTTGTAATCTTGGGAATTTAGGTGACCAACATGGCAGCTCTTGGAAAATCCAAACAGATTCAGACCGACAGGTATCAGGACCTTCAATCTTCTACAAGATATAGGGGTGGAGGAGCTATACTTGTGTCAGTACATCTGATGAAATCAGCAGGGTCTACAAAGTTTATACCATGATTAAAATTTGGTGTTCTTCAAGGTGCCACAGACAAGGTACACAGAACAACATGGCTATCCTTCTGTTGTTGTTTTTGTTGTTTTTTTGCCACTTCTTTCCTCTGAAATATAGCCTATAACACCTGGCATTTATTGGTAGTCTCTTGTCCAAGTATTAACCAGGGCTGATCCAGGATCCATATCTTCCTTTGCACCTGACCAACCTCCATCAGTACTCCTGAATCCTATTAGTTATGCCAAACTGGACCCATTAAATTAATTGTTGATTAGTGAATTAACACATTGGTGAATCCAATTGGTTCAGTGGTCAACTTTAACTCAGACTAGTGACAGGATTAAGACCATAAATACAATGAAATAAGTACTGGAGTTTGATTTTGAATGGAGTAAGGAGTAAACCAAAGGTCTGGTAGAAAAACACTGTCAGCATTAACATCCTTACCTGCCTTTCATTCA
Organism: Ctenosaura bakeri; assembly: GCA_948474755.1. Classification (NCBI taxonomy): domain Eukaryota; kingdom Metazoa; phylum Chordata; class Lepidosauria; order Squamata; family Iguanidae; genus Ctenosaura; species Ctenosaura bakeri. Next base: position 89,307 of record CAOLHI010000911.1, on the reverse strand, counting down.
CAAAGGATCAGAAGGTAGCATACGCATTCTCTAGACCAGGAACTGGCCAGACTCAGACTTGCTTAGTTTCAGCTGTGTGATTGTACTCAGGTCATGCTCAGTTGCTGGCATGGAGAACTGCAGGACAGATACAGCCCCCAGAGGTACCCTAACAAGCCTGCCAGTTCCTTTCCTGGAGATAAGTGCTGTTTTCCAGTGGATTAGATGAAGAAGAAGAAGAAGAAGAAGGAAGGATTCTTCTTCTTCTTCTTCTCTCTTCTTCTCGAGCTATAAAAGTAATCACTGTTTTACAGTTTTTGGCCTCTGCACCAATGGTGACGAGGGCCCACAGCACAGCAACCTTCTCCTACATGTCTATATTACTTGTTCTCTGTGCTCCACAGTTTCTATACTCCTTTGCCTTAGAAAGCAGGATAGAGCCTTCCTTTCATGTAACACAGAAGCCTAAGATCTGAACTTGGGAGAAAGAAAGTGGTATTCTGCCATATCCACGTTACAGCATTTCTTTGCAGTACAATGAAGAGGGCAGTCTCCTTCCCACAACATAGAACTGCAGAAAAGAAAAGACAGCCAGGGGGTTACTTTGCCCTATGCCCTTCCAAACCCTTCCCCCAGCCCCACATGGAATGTTTTGGCCTGTAATAAACCCTGATACAATGTGTTCAATTAAAATTAGTCAGTTCAGTTTTCAAGTAGCCTTTCTACATTTTTTTCCTCTTTCAGTTCTGCCTCTCCACTTCTCTTCTTGCTTTCCCCAGGTGTCACTGAGTTATTTCTAGTGATAGCACAAGATTTATGTGTTGACATGTGGTGAGGTGAAGCAATGGTTAAAGCAGAGCTGAAATGATACTCTTGATCCCAGCAGGACCTGCTAGCAGTCTTACCTTCATATTTTTTTTCCTGCCAAGTTTCCCCTTGTGAATAACTATAAATTACTTTCTACAGAACATTTAATGGAGGCTAATATCACCTCCATTTAGACCTGTAGATTCCTGAGGTGCACAGTTAAGGCTAATCCCTGAACACGTATACTTAGTGGAGCCTGTGGTGTTTTAGCATTAGATTATTTCCAAGCTTATAAATTCAGAACAGCACTACTACTTATACTAAAAAGACATAATCACAGATCACCTTTCTCCCTTGTTCCTCTCTTCTCCAAACTTACTTACTTACTTACTTACTTACTTACTTTCTTTCTTTCTTTCTTTCTTTCTTTCTTTCTTTCTTTCTTTCTTTCTTCACTATTTCCTTCTTTTCTTTTCTTGAGGAAGGAATTGGCTAATAATTGGCAGACTTAGGCAATAGTGGTCATTATTCAACTATAAATTAAAGAATAGAGAGAAAATGTACATACTGGAGGCTGAATATCGTAATACATACTGGAGGCGTTTTAATATACATGTACTGTGAAAACTGATAAAGGCCAAGCTGAATGATTTAACAAAAATATAAACTCTTACGTGTTAAGAAAAGAGATGGGGAGTTGTTTCCCTTTTTGGATGTTAACTCTTATAAACCTCCAAGATTCTGGAAGCTATAACCCTCTCAAGTAAACTTTCTACAGGTTGGGATGCCTTTGGCCCTCTAGATATTTTGGCCCACACCTTCTAGCAGCCTCATCCAACATGGCCAGTGGGAAGGAATTGTGAGAATGATCATTTGAAATATTGGAATGCAAAAGTTTTCCCATTCTGGTCTGTGCATCACTATTTGGAAATGAGTTTCATTGAACTTGGTTGGGCTTATATGTAAAAACAAGTAGGATTGTGCTGTAAATGCTATAAATTCTATAATGAATATTATCATATATTTTAATATTAAGTTCCTGGCGAACAACAAAATTACTTACCATATTTGCTGGTATATAAGACTCACTTTTCCCCCCTGAAAAGTAACTTTTAAAAATATTATACACCAGTGGGTCTTATCGGGTGGCAAAAACCAACCCTTTTCCTAAGCATTTTGCCACCATGCAAGTTCTTAGCACAGAGGCAAAATGCACTAAAAGTGAGGGGAAGTTCTGGAGGGGGAAAGGAACCCTTGCAGCTTCCCCTACCCCCACTTTACCTTCTGTTTTGAAGGGGAAGGGAAAAGAGGTGGTTCCAGAGGGGAGGAAAGAAAGTTCATGCAGCTTTCTTCTTGCCCCTCCAGAGTGCCTTCCTTTCCCTTCCCCTGCAAACCAGAGGATAAAAAGGGGGGGAAGAAAGATCCTAAAAACTTTCTTTCCCCACCTCTGGTCCTTTCCCTTCCCCTGGAAAGTGAAGGGGAAAGAATGATTCTTGGAACTTTCTTTTTCTGTCTCTGGAGCTCCCTCCTTTCCCTTCCTCTGCAAAACTGAGGGGAAGGAAGACAGGAGAAGTTATGCTATTTTTTTTAAACTAGTGCTTTTTCCCCAGGAAAAAAAAACTTTTTAAAATGGGTTGTGTCTTATATTCTGGTGTGTCTTATATGCCAGCAAATATGGTACTTCTTTATTCATTCAGTAGCCACATTCAGATAACCACATATCAGCCAATATCTCTATCTCATCTCATCTCTATCTCTGTCTCTGTCTCTCTGTATATATCTGTTCCCTGCATCCTTCTGCAGGCCTGTACTCCTTGTTGATGCCTGCTTTTCTGTAAGCAAGTGAAAATGTCAGAAAGTTTCTGATAACCATAGTTTCCTAGTACTGTACATCCAAATCAGAAACTATGGTGGGTGACTTCTACATGAGCCACAATATGGAAGCCAAATGCACACTCGGCCTATAACATTTTGTTAAGTTTGAAAGTCATTAAGAAAAATTTCCATATTGAGATGTAAAACAAATCTATAGTAAGCCACATTTTCCCTGCTTATATTGTTGCACAGACAAAGGGAAGAGTGACACAGCTGTGTATAGATGCTGGAGACTTGAACTTATTTAAGTGAATAAAGTTAAGATTTGATTATTCAAACTCAACCAATGAGGGATGAAATCCAGCCCATGTTTCTTAGTGCATTTCTTTCTCTCTCTTCTTCTCTCCATTGTGAAGGAGATGAAGACAACTGGCTGCTATTTCCCATATTGATTGAGGCCAGCCAATCAGTGTACTTCAGGCATGGAGTGATCTTGATATTTGACAACCTCTATCTACCTCTGCAGGGCATTCTTTTTTCCTTTTCTGGTACCCATCCTACCACCTCTTTTAGATTTCAGCATGGGCTCAGAAAGTCACCATATTTGGGCCAAGGTAGGAATTTTTAAGGCAGCAATCGTAGAATCATGGAGTTGGAAATGGCCTTCAACCTCTACTGAGTGCAGGATTTCCAGCTAAAGCATCCTCCATAGGTCACTGTCCAGCCTCTTTTTGAAGGTGTCCAGAGAAGAAGGTCCCACCACCCATCTGGGCAGCTGTAATTGTTGAACTACTCTTATTGTCAAAAAGTTCCTTCTAATGTGTAATCAAAATATACCCTCCTGTAACGTCAGGCCATTAGAGCTAGTCCTACCCACTGGACAGCCCTTGAGGTATTTAAACAGAGCAATTATATCACCCTTAGGCTCTTCTTCAACTAGCTGAACAAGCCCAGCTCCTTTCATCATCCATATTTTTTATCATTCTTGCTACCTCCTCTGAAACCACTACAGGTTGTCTATATCATTCCTAAAATGAGGCTACTAAAACTGAACACTGCCTGACCAGTGCAGAATATAGTGGGACTGTTATTTCCCTCAGCTTGGAAACTACGCTTCTACTAATCCAGGCATAGTTTTTTTCTTCTTTGCTGCAGCATCACACTGCTAGCTCATTTTCAATTTATCAAGAAGTATGGACCCGGGTGGGTGTGTGACTTGATGAAGAGCACCTTTGAGGTATCATCTGTTGATGGATTTGTACACCTCACAGTGTCCCCACAGCTTTAGAGTGAAAGGTCTTTCGTTGGGGCCATGTCCTTGAGGAACTGAAAGGTGAACCACTATAAGGGCTAGTTAACTCTCTGGGGAAGGACCTCACCTTTATACACACAGGAGAAACAAATACAGGGCATTGCTTTACATGTACTTTAGTACATATTTTACTAGAGATATTTTACCCTTGAATTATCCTAAAGGGAAGATGTCTGGGCCCATGCTGTTAGAAGTTAGCTACACTAATTCCTCTCCATGCTGTTGATTGGTTTAACTTAAATAAAAGTTAAAATCATTTTAAAATCCAATTTTGTTGTATTGTCTCCATTCTCTGGTTGTTGTTGTTATTGGCCCTTTCCACACAGGGGTATTAAAACGGTGTAGTGCGACTTCTGATGGAGGTCGTCTACACCGTAAAATGGATTGGGGCGGATTACTTTAGTGTAATTCCACACCCCAATCCGCACTAGGGCAACCGGAAGTGGCGGCGCCGCGTGCTTTTTAAAAACCACTTTTCATGTGGTTTTTAAAAGGCACGGGGTGTGCAGCCGCATTGCAGCGCCCGGTGTAGATTTGCAGACGCGCGCAAGGGCGTGCCTGCAGATCTGCCGGGGTCGGGCTTTCCAGCTGGTGAGCTTCTCCGGTTGGTGGAGAGTCTCCGCCAGCTGGCAGCTGCCATTTTGGATGCTGCAGGACACCGCAGGATGCCGACAAGTGTGGAGCAGCGAAAACGCGCTGCTGCACGTGGCAACGGACTTACCCAGATGCAGGTAAGGTCCGTCCTAGCGTGTTTTCGCCCGTTTTTTCCTCCGTGTGTGGAAAGAGCCATTGTTGTTGGTTGCGGGGGTTCCATTTTGATTTCCTTCATCTTCTCTATAAAGAGATGAATGCCAGGAGATTTTGTTATAGCTGAGATTCTCAGTGGAAGCATCTATCTTGCATTTCTGAAGTCACGCATCTCACTGCAGAGACTCAATAGTGAGGCTTGCCTTCTTTATATGCACAAGACTATGCTTACATTTTGGAAATATAATTTGATTACAGTGTTTAAGATATGCACATAAGCCTTGGTCAGTGGCAAAAATGTTTACCTGAGTAAAAATATTTGTGGTAAATGTGTACATATTTTAATGAAGAAGGTAAAAAAGACAACTTACAAACTTTTATGAACAAAAGAATGAAATTAGAATATAAGTCAGGCTTTGTGCTGTGGCGGTTTGACCATTGAACTATGATCCAAGTTCAGTTCCCTAGTCAGCCATGGAAACCCACTGGGTGACCTAGAGATTGTCACACTCTCTCAGTCCTGGGTGGACAGGAAACATAATAGGCTTACCTTAAGTTCAACATAAGTCAAAAATGACTTGAAGGCACACAACAACAACAACAACTACTACTACTACTACTGGAGAAATACGACAAAATTGAGTCTTTTCCCCATATGCTTCCTTAAAGATGCCCTAGTTCCAGATTATGTAAGAAAAATCCAAATAAAAAAGAAGAATTAAAAATTAATTCTATCTGGATGATCTCTACTTAATTGTGACTAACAAATTTGTATTAATTTCAATAAGTCTTCTTTACGGGTGTAAATGTTTTCCTATCTCAATCACATATGCTTGACCAAATAATGTGCACACTTTTCTCTCTATGCAAAATATGTATGCACAGTATTCTCCCCTTATTCACAATCTTCTGCAGAATTATTCTGCACAGAAATATGTGTGTGTGGGGGGGGGTTGGAATAAAAAAACACGCAACTTTTTTGCATAGAAAATATGCTTTCTGTGTGGAAAGGTGGAGTTTCTGCAGAAAGACCATGTGAATTTCTTCATGGAATAATTGCCACAACACTTCAAGATGTGTGAATACCAGGAGAAAACCACACAAAGCCTTCTTGCTGTTATGTTATTTCCAATTGGACTTTCCCTCCTTGAAACAAATAGTATTCTTTCCATCTCTTTGCACTCTAGGTTGGAGACTGGATTTAGGCCATTTTATTTTTAATAGGGGTACAAGATGCCAAGCATTAAAACAAGAGATAAAATAAAATAACTGAGTTTGTAAATCGTGTGAGAAACCATGCATAACATCTTGACAATCCTTCTATATCTTTTGAAACGTTTAATTTTATACAGGCCCTTGTTCAACTTTGGAAGTTGTTCATGGGTAGCTGACCTTTCATGTAATTATTTAAACATATATACCTTATCAGATTTTTAGAAGGAAATTCTTCTCCCTTTGCAGTTTATAATGTTTGTCTGACACTTGGAGATGTATACATACACACACATACACACACTCCTCTTTTGCTGTAACAAAAAGAACTAACCCCTTTCCCTACACCACAAAATAGTAACTGTTTAAAATGAAACCGAGTCAAACATGTAGCAGGAAATTAGTGAGAATCAAACTGGTTCAGAGGGGGATTGAAACCTAATATCTTGAAAGCTGAAATGTGAACAATATAGCAAATATTACAAGTAATCTAACCTATTGGTAACTAGTGTTCCTGTTTGCTTTGTAAATGGATTCTGAAAGACAACTGGCTTAGCTATAGGCTTTCTGATATAGCATCTTGAAGTTTTAATAGGCATTATTCTATGTATTTTCTAAAAGCATATAATTTAATTATCTTTGGCTCCCCCCCCCTTTTTCTGCTGTGGGCTAAGCAAACTGGAAAGTTCTATATAATGTTATACAGTTTTATAGTAGCTATGGGAGATGTCTTGGAGCTCCCCCCTCACCAAGTGTTTTCCATCTCTAGTTATGTATAGAGTACTTAAATAGACCATAGTGTAATTAAGGTAGTACATGTTTAAAAACTAAAAAGTCAGCAACATTATTTTTTCTTATGGAAATCTGCACAAGTCCCACAGTTCCTATCAATTTTAGGTGTATTGAATAATATAGGAGAACGGAAAAGAAGGATATGAGATGCTGTTATCCCTTTGACATATCTTAAGAGCTTTTTTTCAGCAAATGGGGATGCACATGAAGATGAAGATGGTTTCGTTGTAATTTTATTCTTGAAGTCTAGATTTGACAAAGGCCATGCCTCCCCTTGTGTTATTTTCAGTATCTAGTAAAGCATCATCAACAATTGATGATTTTAGATTAAAGTGAAACAAAGATTAATTAACACATACACAAAATGAAACTAGCCTAAAAAAGAGAGAGAAATGTTTATCATCTAATTCTGCCTGAAAAGTCTTATTTCATTTTTATTTTATTCTGTAACACAAATATGGAAAGTAACACAACAGTTTCAAATGCATATTTTAATTGTTAATAAATTTGCTTTTCATTGTTTGTACCACCCTGCTATCCCATATGTGACCTCACAGCATCATGGCATCTCGTTAAAAGACTACAAACTGGTCAACTGTTGCAACAGTAATAGTTTGCACTATTATCCATGCCGTAAACCATTTTTATTTGCTTAAACTCAAAAACAGAGTACCAGGATTAATTTAAAGCAAGATTTATTTATTTATCATGTTTTAAATCGTGACTTGAATCACCTACAGAAAATTCTTATTTAAACCATATTAACATATTAACATATTTTAGTAATCAGATCTGCAATGCTGTTAAAAAAAATTTGAACAAATATCCATGAAAATATTATGGCCTAAATCACCAAGAGGAAGCCCAGATTAGAATCACTAATTTGAAGAGGTTTCTTTAAAACAGTGTTGCAAATCAATAATTACTAAAATATGTTAATTTACTGCTCAGTATAGCAATTTGCAAAATCTAGAGGGTACTGTTTGTGTAATTTTAAAAGATAACTTCCTTTTTTAAAAAAATAGGAAATGTTACTACAGAATATAGTCATTATGTATGTCAAGGTGGAGATGCTGAATCATCAGAAGAAAATCATGTACATAAAACATCATATCACAGTTTGTTCAACTTAAATCTAGAATATTATTCCACATTTGCTAGTGAAGCATTGCCAGTTGATGGCTGTCTTTAAAACATTCATACTTACGTGGTATCTATTCACATTTTAAGTTAGTATTATACCAGACAGTTTCTCGGAGGAAATAGAATGCACTAGGGTGCTTTGAATTCAGATGTCTTGAACTCAAATATTTTGAACTGGGGACCAAAAGGACAGAATTTAGTGTCTGGACTATTCGGCTGTAATACTATTCTATTTGACTTTTTATATGGATCAGTGTACACCATCGTTAAAACCTCTGGGCCAAATCTAATCTTCCAAGTTCCCACTGTCATTTTTCCTTTGTAGATGAAATAAAAATATTACTTTTCCTAATATGTTTTTGTGTTTTATTGTAAGTAACTCAATGTGTGTGAACTCATTTTGATATGATTGCAAGGATATTTTTGTAGGATGATCCATGTATAATTTGAAATGTAGTGCAAGTTTTTTTTTGTTTTTTTTTTAAATGCAAGTACACCATTGTGAGATATAAATCTGAGGACAGCAATATTGGCAGCAGGCAGACAGACAGACTTCTGTTGAACTTGTAACATTAACAATTAAAAATGATGAATGAGTAAACAAAAAATCTTCTTCACATTTAAATTTAAATGCTAACTGAACAAAATTTGTACCTGAATGCAGAATTGAATGTAGCTACATGTCAAAAATCTGTCTTTATCAGAGGCTGACAGACAAGCCAGCAGAGGAACACTCCACAGACCACAAGCATTATCATTGTCATTTGAAATAGCTTCAGGTGTCCTGCTATTGTCCTACTTTGTTTGCCATTTGACCTACCTGCTGACTGGACAGGGTCTTCTAATTTCTGCTATGAGTTTTACATTTGGGAACATGTGTTGATATGCCTTTAGAAGTCAATTGGACACCCATAGTTGCTAAAGGCAAGAATGCCCAAGGTACTGCACAAAACATTTGTGGAAATCTGAATCTGTGAAGAAAAAAAGTGGACAGTCCACTGAAATTTTCACTGATTTTGTAATCATTTGGGAGAAATGTAGCACACAAAATACCCTTTAGAAATAAAGGTAAATGGCTTTGGGTATGGAGAAGGCCCAACACTTTTCTCATAGTGTAAGCTTTTGTTTTAAACTAACGTCATGATAGTAGGTTAACATCTGAAACCCTTTCTCTTGCTACACACTTTTGGCCTTCCAGATTCTCAGTCCTTAGATTCACACAATAGTCATCACACTATACTTTATTACACACACTATACATACTATACACACTATACTTTTCACACTATACTTATCTATAATAACCACATTTGTTTACATTTGAAGATCTTGGTGATTTTACTGCTAGCCAGAATGTTTGACTTTGAATAATTTTTCCCTCAGAAATCCTTCTAGGGATATTTAAAGTTTCATCTAGACTCTTTTGCCTATTTTTAAATACCTGTTATTTTAACAAAGAAAGCATTTACAAAATCAGGTATATGAAGAGCCACTACATGCATATGCAAAATTGCTAGTCTCATTTTAGCTTTCACTAAACAGTAACTCCAGAACTCTCTTCATATTTTGGGTGAATCTATCTGACAGTTTTGTAGCAACTGTAGATCTTAAAATATTACTGCTGATTCTGGTTCTTCTACACTGGTACATCAGTAAAGTATTACTGAGTGGGAAGGAAGAAAATTAATACTGCCCCCCCAAAAAATGTATTCTAAGACTTTTGTCATGCAAAACAGTGGTTCATAGATAATGTTTTCTGAAAATATAAGCATACCCAGGCATTGCTGGCTATATGGATTGTCCGTTTACATGGATAAAGTTAAAACTGGACAATCATGAATATGACTAGAAGGCTTTTGCTGTATTAGTGCAGGGACTGGAAGAAAAGAACACATGAAAATGATTTATAGCAAGTCAAACCATCAAATGCAATACTATATTAAGTCTTTTCCAGCTACTAAAGGCAGCTACTGAAGGCAGTGACAGAATCTGGGATTATTTACATACATGGTTGTGCTTTGCTGCTGACTTATGGACCCTCAGTAAACTGTCATCTACTTTTTCAGTGATCATCCAGTTTACAAGTTCTACTTGAGCCTGTGACCAACTTCATCGTATTATATGAATCACTCTATGACTTATTGAAGCTGGTGTGCTCATGTGTGCTACACTCATTCTTTCTCCTGTGTTTACTCTTGCAATGTTCAATGTGCTTATAAATTAAAGTACACAGGAGCCAAAAGCAGCAGAGGAATTATATTGCACCACTTCTATTTTTTTGGCTGTTGTTTGAGAAAAGCATCGTGAAAACATTTGATTAAGTGAGACAGTGTAAGTTTTACGAAGCTTTCTATGTTGCAGATAAAGATTTATGGCACTATGCTGAATGGCTCTCTCAGGGAGCTGAGGTTCCCACTGAATCCAGGAAATGATGTATTTTTCTTTCCCACTAAAGAGTACATTATGTGTTAAAGAAGGATATCGGAAAGTCCATGCTCTTTTGAGGTAATGCAGCTGCAGTGTTAAGTAAAATAGATTGCAGCAATTGTGTTGAGAGGTTGAGTCTTAAGTTGAAGAGGCGCTGAAACAACAAGTTCCTGTAACAAAATGTATTCATTTTAATTAAGGTACCAATTTGGTGGTCATTACCTATAATTTCTCTCTGAAAGGAATTTTTTAAAAAAAAGAAAAAATGAGTGAAGTACCTAGGTTTAAGGTGCTAGAAACTTCAAAGACAACTTTGGGGCTCTTAGTGCCACACAGCAAGCTTTTATGTTCCATGAATACCTGAAGAATGTGAAATTACATGCTCATTTTCAGAAAATGCCTTATGCCTTTTCTTAATACATTAATCTTTCCATCTTGTGGGTTTTGGTATGAAATTGCAGCAGATTACTTCAGAACTGAAGTTTAAGTGTGCACTAGCTCTTAAGAGAAAGTTTCAGCTTTGACATATGTAAGATTTACTAGTTCAAAAGCTTACATTTCTAATAAAACCTTCTACTTTTGTCATTTTTGTTTCAAAAAGTGAGAGCAACACTTTTTTACTTGGATTTTAAGGGATTAGAATTGTATTGATTTAAGTCTATGCATTATTGAAATTTGGAAGTCCCATCTGTTTAAATTACCACTGGCAAATAAAATAAAATCAGCGAAGTTGGAGATCTAATGTACGTAATAAGATTGTGAGCCAGTTCAGATGCATTGAAAAAACAAAGATTACATTAGAAGAAGTGACAGCAGCAAGCCTTGGGGTCGTGTATTTTCAATTATGACTTTAAGGAAAAGTTTAGAAACTAAAATTACCTTTGTATGTTAGTTACATTTTAGATTATCTGAAGATGGTTTGTCTGAGCCTGAATAAACTGTGGCTATTCTTAACTATGTTTTCCAGAAGCCAACATCTATAGTTTGGAGCTGGCTCATTTGGAGCAACCATAGTTAGATTTGGTCAGAATTTGTAGTTCAGGTGACACACTAAACTGTGGTTAATTTAAGATAGAAGCATACATTTTCATTTTCTTTATCAGAGCTACGCTAGGAGGATAGAAGAGAAGAAAGTAGATTTAGGGGGGCAATTCCTGTAGTGTTAAGATACAGTCCAAATGTGGTCCATCAATAGCCTCAAATTCTTCTTTCAAATCAAATATTTGGATTCAAGTGGAATCAGTCTGCACCCAGCAGAAAAAAAGGACACGGCTAAATTCAGCTGGGAAGTTTTTTGTGCTGGTCAAAATATTCTTAGCTGTAGATAGGGATTTATGCTGAAGCTTGTTGTCAATCATGCCACCTCTGGTAATCTTTTCCCTCTCATATTGGAAAAGCTGTCTAAGCCAACCTTTATTAGGAACCACTTCCTTCCTGCCTCTGCATCACACAGACACAAACACATCTGTGTCCTAATACCACTGCTCAATGTGAGGCTGATCTTCTGAGAAAAGAAGCAGTTCTCGTTATGGTGAGACACACAACAGTGCCCCAGATTGCTCTCCTTTTCTGTCTGCCTGTCTTATTATCTCATTTGTTTTAAATATTTTAGGTTATAAAATATAACATAGTGGGACATCCTCCTCAAGAAAATTTATAAAAGAAAAAAAATCCATTAAAAATTACTGTTTCATCTTCCTTCTTCCAATTATTTCTTTTACTTCACTCACATCAGCCAGACACACTGTCCATCTTTTATCATTTACCTTCTCTACCTTCTTTTTTACTTCCCTCCACTTTTTGATGTTCAGTCATGGAATAAAGTGATCAGACACAAAGTTGTGTTAACTAAAGACCAATTTATTTTGACCTGTCTTATTTAAAATTGTGTTGGCCTAGGAGATATAAAGGCAGGGGAGCAACCTGATACAGGTCCAGCTGATGACATCCTGCTCAACCTATCCATAGGTGATAACACCTCCGCCTCAATGGCAATCCAAATTGCTTTGGTTGCTCCCCAGTCCAGCATCTTGGAACCCAGGAACTCCTACCCAAGCCACAGGGCTCTAGAAGTAAGAGTGTTATTCACAAGTTAACCTCAAGGATAACCTCCTTTATCAACACATAGAGATGCAAGGCCCTAAAGAGGGGGTTTCAGACCCATACCCTACACCAAATGTGTGCCAAGAGGTGATTACCAAAGTATTATTCTCTCCCATTACCTGCCACAGGACAGTCTATTTAATGAAACCACCCGGAGCTAATTTTCCCAATTCCATCAAATACAATAAGGGATAGGTGGGGAAAAAACCTAATGGAATGGGGGGGGGATGACTCTGAAATAACCAGATTGACTCACACTGCATTGGGGGCAGGAGGGTGGGTCGATACTGAAAGTCAAATGGCAAGTGCAGGGAGCAGACTCCTTACTGTCTCAGTTGCCACTATCACATCCTTTCATCTGGCACTTAGCCCTAATCAAACATCAACCTCTGATCTTATTTCACAGAGACCATCAAAAGCTAACCCTCCCCCACAGCAATGTTCACTATGTAAATCCAGGTAAGTATTCACACTATAGCTTTGCTTTCTGACCGAACCCAAAGGGTGCTCACCAATGGATGCTTTTCATCCTGGAGAGAAGTGACTAGTGGGGTGCCACAGGGTTCTGTCCTGGGCCCAGTGCTATTCAACATCTTCATCAATGACTTGGATGAAGGAGTAGAGGGCATGCTGATCAAATTTGCAGATGACACCAAATTGGGAGGGTTTGCTAATAAGCCAGAGGACAGGATCAAATTTCAAAATGACCTTAACAGATTGGAGAGCTGGGCCAAAGCTAACAAAATGAATTTCAACAGAGAGAAATGTAAGGTCTTACACTTAGGCAGAAAAAATGGAATGCACAAATATAGGATGGGGAACGCATGGCTGGATAGCAGTGCATGTGAAAGGGATCTAGGAGTCTTGGTAGATCACAAACTGAACATGAGTCAGCAGTGTGATGCACCAGCCAAGAAGGCCAACATGATTCTGGGTTGCATCAATAGGAGTATGGTGTATAGATGAAGGGAGGTGATGGTACCAATCTATTCTGTATTGGTTAGGCCTCATTTGGAATGCTGTGTCCAGTTCTGGGCACCTCAGTTCAAGAAGAATATCAATAACCTGGAGCGTGTCCAGAGGAGGGTGACCAAAATGGTGAAGGGACTGAAGGCCATGCCTTATGAGGAACGGCTTAGGGAGCTGGATATGTTTAGTCTGCAGAAGAGAAGGTTAAGAGAGGATATAATAGCCATGTTTAAATATTTGAAGGGATGTCATGTCGATGAGGGAGTGGGCTTGTTTTCTGCTGCTCCAGAGACTAGGAAAAGGAGCAATGGATTCAAGCTGCAGGAAAGGAGATTCCACCTGAACCTCAGGAAGAACTTTCTGACAGTCAGAGCTGTCCGGCAGTGGAATATGCTGCCTGGGAGTGTGATGGAGTCTCCCAGCAGCTGGATGGCCATCTGTTGGGTTTGGTTGCTCCCCAGTCCAGCATCTTGGGAGCAGCTGGATGGTCATCTGTTGGGAATACTTTGATGTGTGTTCCTGCATAGCAGGGGGTTGGACTGGATGGGCCCTGTGGTCTCTTCCAACTCTATGATTCTGTGATTCCAACCAGCTTCTGCTATGGCATGTGTTATTGTGCTATGAATGTGGGGACATCAATCTAACTGAAAACCATGTTGCAGAAGAATCAAGCTAAGAGGAAATTGGTCAGCTACCACACTGGGGATGTAATTGTCTTCAATTTTCCTCTTGAAGGAAGTAACAATTTTAACAGTTTTCTTCTCGAGAGAAAGTCTTCAAAAACTGCAGTTTTCAAAAACTATTCGGAGTTTGAGACTTTATATAGAAAGCAATATTTTCTACACAGGAAACAATAGTATTTTCTGCACATAAAATGTTCTTTACTGTGCAAAAGAATCATGGACAAGTTTTGTTTCGAATAGAAATGTAGAGAGAAATGAGAATGATGTTATGAGAGAAATGAAATGATAGAAATGTAGAGTTCTGCACCTGGGCAGAAAAAATGAAAGTCACAAGTATAGGATGGGGGACGTGTGGCTGGATAGCAGTACATGTGAAAAGGATCTAGGAGTCTTGGTAGATCACAAGCTGAACGTGAGTCAGCAGTGTGATGTGGCAGCCAAGAAAGCCAATGTGATTCTTGGTTGCCTTAATACGAGTATGGTGTCTAGATCGAGGGATGGTCAGAGCCATCCGACAGTGGAATATGCTGCCTCGGAGTGTGGTTGAGTCTCCTTCTTTGGAGGTTTTTAAGCAGATGCTGGATCGCCATCTGTTGGGAATGCTTTGATGTGTGTTCCTGCATAGCAGGGGGTTGGACTTGGTGGCTCCTAAGGTCTCTTCCAACTCTATGATTCTATGATTCATAGAATCATAGAAATGTAGAGTTGGAAGAGACCACACGGACCATCCAGTCCAACCCCCTGCCATGCAGGAACACCCTCACCCGCGTTTTTAAAATCTAAGATGAGTGTCTGGCTACACTTATCTTCTCCTTCCCACTGAATGCCAAATTCCAATAGGGCATGGTCACTCTCCCCTAAAGATCCAACCACTTCTACCTCATTAACAAGGTCATCCCTGTTGGTCAGGATCAGATCTAGAATATTTGATCCCCTTGTGGCCTCTTCCACCTTCTGGACCATGAAGTTGTCTGCAAGGCAAGCAAGAACTTGCTGGACCTTGCTGTCTTGGCGGAGTTTGTCTGCCAACATATATCCGGGTAATTGAAATCTCCTATTATTACTGTATCTCTCCTTTTTGAATGTGCAGTCATTTGGTTGAGTAAAGCATCATCAAAGTGCTCAGTCTGGTTGGAGGTCTGTAGTAAACCCCCACCAGAATATCCCTATTGTTTCTCACTGCCTTAATTCTTACCCAAATGCTCTCGATCTAGCTTTCTGGGTTTAAGTCCTGGATCTCTTCACAGGTGAAAATATCCTTGACATACAAGGCTACTCCTCCTCCTTTCTTGTTTGGTCTATTTTTACAAAATAGGCTATACCCCTCTATTCCTATATTCCAATCATGAGACTCACCCCACCAGGTCTCAGTGATGCCTATCAAATCATATTTATTTTGTTGTACTAGGAGTTCAAGTTCGTCCTGCTTCTTTCCCATACTCCTTGCATTAGTGTAGAGACACTTAAGTCCCCGGGCCCTTCCTGCGAGTCCTGTACTATAGTTTCTACTCCTCCCGCCATTGGCCGCTTGTACTACTTGTCCAATATTCTTTGGGCCTTTCCCCCCTGCACTCGCCGTTTCCTTGCCCTGAATAATATTGTCTCCCTCCCTGAACTTAGTTTAAAGACCTCTTAATCCTCCTTGCGAGACTGTTTGCAAAAACATTCCTGCCAAGTTTTGTGAGGTGCAGCCCATCCCTCGCCAGAAGCCCACGTTCATGGAAATTCAGTCCATGTTCCAAAAACCAAACAGTTGCCGGTGGCACCATGTGCGGAGCCAGTTGTTGACCTCTGCTATTGCCCTTTCCCTACGCGCGCCATATCCTTGAACAGGGAGGAAAGACGAAATGACCACCTGCGCGCCAAAGTCCTTAAGCTTCGTCCCTATAAGCTTGTAGTCCTTTGCAATGTGGTAAAAGCTGCTCCTCGCAGTGTCATTGGTTCCAACATGAACCAAAATGAGGGGCTTCTGGTCAGTGGGCTTGACCAGCCTGGTTAGCCTCTCCGTTATGTGGTTGATCCTGGCCCCAGAAGACAGCAGACCTCTCAATTGAGCTTGTCCGGTTTGCAAATTGCTGTTTCGGTTCCTCTGAGCAAGGAGTCCCCAACAACCAGAACTTGTCTCCTCTGAGGTTTGTCCCGGACTCTTTGACGAGCATGTTCTACTAGGACTGCCTGGGCATTCTGTTGAGGCTGTGAGCATTGATCGTTCCTGTTGCAGAAGTTGGATTCCTTCTTGTTGACATTCTGTTTCCTCCTCATGGCGCTCCTCATTGTTCGTAAGACCAAGAACTTTGAAGCGATTGTGTAGGTTGAGAGTCCCTGTTACCTTCCTGGTCCTTCTACTCCTCCGTGTGACATTCCTCCAAGCCTCCATTTCCTGGCACATTGTGCTGACTTCCTGATCTGGCAGCTCCTATGCGCATTCGGTCTTCCTGTAGGTCTTCTCTGCCCTATCCAAAAACTCCTCCCCTTCCCTAATAAGATGAAGATTAGAAACTTGTGCCTCCAACTGGCGATCCTTCTCCTCCAAGAAGGTCACTTCTTGTTGCACTTGGTGCAGGTGTACCTGACAACATCTTGTGGCAAGAAAAGGGACATCCCACAAGTGTTACAGGTGACCACGGCAGCTCCCTCCCCTTCCATCCTTGATACTACAGAGAGTAGTACAGGAAGTAGTTCTAGAAAGAATAACTGGGCTTTCTTTCTGAAATTCAGCTATATAAGCTATGTCTGCTCTACCAGTTGCCAAGGGTTAAACTTGAAGGATTGAAGTAGAGGATTTCAAGTGTGCGCGCCTTTAGGAGCTCCTAATAAGACTCCTCCCCCATTAGTCAGACCGTGTGCTCAGGGAGAGCACACGGCCAGCACAAGGAGACTAAACAAAAACAAGCAAACAAACAGACAAAAAAGCACATCCCCACAAGTCTGTAAACACACCTGGTCTAGGATGTCTTCACAGACCCAACTCCCCCTCTGCTCTCTCCTCTGGGAAATCATTCTCTGGAAAATGATTCTATGAATATCTGTCCAGAATTCTTCTTGACACTTGACAAACATGTTTTTTAAATGTTTTCCAAACATTTTCAAATATTCCGTCCCATTCCTTTACAACACTGAGAAAAAACCTGAAAGAGGGTTGACATCACTGATGAGTTCTGGCTGACAATTAAGCAACACTTTAAGAATATTCTTTGTGTCAGAATTGTCACCCTGAATGTAGCTTTGCTTCAGTTTTCTCACTTTTCGTGGATTTTTCTATAGGCACTAATCCAGAAAACATTAGTCATTGCTAATGTTCCCTACCAATGATACCTACATTAATCAAAATTATGTTTTCAAGTAATTGGTAAAATTACCTTTTTTCTGGAAAAGTGATCAAAATGCCAAGACAGGCACTGGAATTCTAAATCAATTGAGCTTGTCCTCTTTTTGGCCTCTTCTCTCCTCTGCCTTATCTTTCTCTTCTTTCTTTCACTGGTTTTACTTTTTGCTCTACTGATACTTGTTTTATATTCTTTGTTGAACAGACTCAAAACTTAATATAAACAAGACTTTGAGTATCTAGTTAAGTCCTACCAACTTTAATCGCATATTCTAAATTTATGAGTCACAAAATCCATGGCCAGGCTTTGCACGTGGTTTCCCCACCACCATCCTTGCTGTGATTGAAAGGAGCATGTAAGAAAACATTTTTGATTAGATTGGAAGGCATGAAATATATAGACAATGTGAAGAGAGAAAAAAGGGTAATGTGTGGGGGAAATATTCATACAAGTGTTTAGGTACATTTAAAATATGTGTGGCATTTTCAATCCTCTAAAAATTCTGAGTTTTTCTTGAAAACTCAGGAAACAGAAGAGACTCACACACCTGAGATACTATTTTCCTAGGTTCATAAAACAACCTGGAAAAGCAGCTCCCCAAGAAACATGGTAACCTCTGACTTCTCTTTTTTTTTTCTTTTTTTAAATCTAGCTTTGTTTCAGATCTATGTTTTTTCATCTAAGAAAGTAAATCAAGGCTTTTATTCCCTTTGATTCCGGAAAGTTTGAGCAGCACCACAGTTATGGCTCATTTTACTGCAGGGTTAATCATATGCCATTTTGTAGCCAAAAGTTTGGCTGCAGCTGCTTTTACAGAAAAAGTTCATGAATTTTCCCTTGATCATATTTCAGTTTTTCTCTGACAATGATCTTTGCTATTGCAGGCTATAGGATGACTTCATACAAATTTCTGCACTTTATACAAATTGCTTATCAAAGAGCATGGTTTATAATATCCCTGAGAAGGTTTTTAAGAATGGATTTGCAATGCTTTCCTGCTAAATGAGAATTAATCCAAAGGCTTGGAGGTGCAGTTGGGGGATGAAGAGAGGATGCATTGGATGCAGTATCCACAAAAGCTATACTACAATAACGTTTGCTAATCTTTTAGCTGCCACAGGACTTTTTATTGTTTTTGCAGTTAATATGATCAGACCTCCAGAATTATTCAGTCCTGTTCACCATTTATTTTTGGAGAACATCCAGTACATTATTCCATGGAAACCTTATTGGATTCAGTGTGTTTTGTTCCTAGGTAAACGTAGGTAGGGCTGCATCCTTGGACTTATAAGGAATGCCTTGGTTTTTTAATTTTTTTTATCTTGTCTTAGACCATTTCTGCATGATGTCTTTATTCTGCAACAGTAGCAGGTTGTTTCTGGATCTGGAGTCATGCTACTGAGCATTGTAATTCACTGTCCAGCTGCTATCCTATCCCCAAGTGTAGCAAAACCACCTCTATTCTATTTCCAGAAAAAAAATCTGTTAAGAGCCTCCTTCAGTACTTGAGTCCCATCAGCCTGCTCAGTGGGGTATTGTAATAGCACT
Source organism: Ctenosaura bakeri (assembly GCA_948474755.1). Classification (NCBI taxonomy): domain Eukaryota; kingdom Metazoa; phylum Chordata; class Lepidosauria; order Squamata; family Iguanidae; genus Ctenosaura; species Ctenosaura bakeri. Next base: position 70,444 of record CAOLHI010000911.1, on the reverse strand, counting down.
TGATAGCACTTCTGGTCATCTGTGATCCAGGAGCGGGCACGATGTGGGCATGCCCAGCTTGTCCCTCCCTCAGCTACTCCCATGGCAGGGTAACTTTGAAATCTATCACCTCTCTGTGTTTATTTTAAATTTCTCCTTTGACTTAAAACTTTTTTATTTTTTTAAATACATTTTTAAGCATTACAGTACAAAAATGCAATAGTGCACTGCTGGGTCACGCTGTTACAACATTGCTGCATTAGTATACCCCCCCCCCAAAAGAAGACCAAACAGAAGTGGTGGAGTGGAGTGAAGGCGGGGAAGGGAGTGGCAAGGATGCTGTAGTGCAGAAGGAACACCTGTAGCAGTATTGCTACTCTTCTGCTTAAGGGTGCGGAAGAGAGTGTTTCCAGTCTGCTACCATCACGTGAATGGCAATGCTGGGATTGTAATGGAAGAATGTGCTAATGGGATTGTGTGGAAAGGGCCTGAGTATCTCTTGTTCTATACTGTCAAATCAACTTTGACTTAGGATAATCTTATGAACGAGAGACTGTCAAGATCCCCAGTCATCAGCTGCCCTGCTCAGGTCTCGCAAGGCCATGGCTTCCTTGATTGAATCAATCTACCTGCAGTGCTGTATCTCTCTTTTCCTACCACTTTGCACTTTGCTAAGCATTATTGTCTTTTCAGTGAATCACATAATCTTATGATATATCTAATGTCCAGCTGCCTCAGTTTAGTCCTTTTGGTCTTCTAGGTAGAATTCAAATTTGTTCTAAGACCCATTCATTTCTCTTTTTAGCAGTCCACTGTACCTGTGATCCAAAAATTAACTTTCTCTAAACTTTCTGAGATGGTAGAATGTAATAAAATCAGGGGGAAAATATAATGTTATAACCATTAAGGAATAATCAAATGATAATAGATATAAACTCTGAAAATGGTTTCGGTAGGATATTTTCAGCTTGAAAGGACATTGACCCTCTGAGACAATACTTGAACACATTGAGCAGATATATGGGATAACACACACCTCATCACCACAGTCTACTCCTAGAACTATATTTGCATGAGGCTTTCCTGCCTAATCAGAACTCCTTCTGTTTTAGGAATCTATATCTTGAGGGAGTGTTAACGTGAACACAGTTTGTCTTTTCAGGGCTCTTTTTTCAGATCTTATGATGATCTCATGAGGTTAGGTATAAAAAAAAACTAATTTTTTATTCATTTATTTAATTTATATACATTCTTTCTCCCAAATGGAATCTGAGGCAGCTCATGCATGAGTTAAAACAGGGTATATGAATGAAACTTAGTAGTTAAAAAAAGTTAAAACACAAATAACCTAGCATATTAAAAGATTAATGCTTTAAAACGGAGACCCAATGTGATGTAGTGGTTTGAGCACTGGACTGTGACTCTGGAGACCAGAGTTTGAGTCCCCACTCCACCAGGAAACTCACTGGGCGACCTTGGGAAAGTCACACTCTTACCAAGAAAACCCCATGGTAGGATCACTTTAGGACTAGTCATAGATTGGATGTGACTTGAAGGCACACAACAACAGACTTTAGAACCATATAAAATTATCTAAAATGAAAGAAAAAAGATACAAATGCAGCACACACATTTCATTAAGACCTTTCAACATAGCCATTTAGTCAACAAATGCTTATCCATTTTTTAAAGTCTTTATTGCTGGCAGAAGAAGTGCAGGGAGGATACCATGCCAGTCTTCTGCGGCAAAGACTTCTGTAGCTTGGGAACAGCCACTGATAAACTCTCATGTCCTCACCAAGAATGCCTGAGATAATGGTGGGACCAAGAGAAGACTGGAGTTCTTCAAACTCAGGCAGGCTCAAATGGGGAAATATGGTCTTCCATATTTCTGAACCAAAATGATACAGGGCTTTATAGGTCATGGTCACCTGGCAACAGACTGGTAGCCATGTAGTTGTTTCTACAAGGAAGTTGTATATTTCCTGTAACCAACCCAGTCAGCACTTTTGCCATAACATTTTGGACTAGTTCTAGTTCTATTCATATATCCATGCATTCATCCGAAAGCATGGAGAGAGGAAAACAAGGAAATGAGGTTCCCCCAGCCCCATATGGACCAGCCATTCAAACATCAGGAAAGCAAACTGTTACTGATCTCAAGAAATGTACTTGCCTGTGGAACTCAAGAAAACACATAAGTCTTCAGTTCCCTCTGGCCCCCTCCCCACTTCTACAAGAAGAATGTTTAAAAAGAGAGAGAAAGGTCATTGTAGTGCAACTGCTGTGCTGTAATATTTACAGTTAAAATTCTGGATAAGAGCTCATTTATTTAAAAAAAAAAGGTTTTCTGAGCTATCTGCAATTAATTAATGTCATGTGGGCCTTTTATTTAGCTGTCTAGGGATAATTGGTTAAGGTCTTAAAGATTGTTTAATAAATGCCTAAGGTAAATGGAGCTGAAAATTCAGAGAAATGGCTCAATTTGCTTAGTATTCAGTGAAGTAAGTTGGTCTGTCATCCATTCATATTCGGAAGCTTTTTGGTTAATTGATTACAAGTGACATCCCACTGTTTCTTAAATGGGGCAATTCATCTTCAAAAGGCTTCTCTTAATATGTATATTTGGTGCACAGTAAGGATGCAAGTAAGTAGGAGTAATTGTGCATTGTCTCTCTCCTTTAATACCTAATAAGGACCATTACTGGTAAGTAATGACAGTAAAACGAAGAATACATTTAAGATATCTTTGGTATCATTACAGTCCTGGATTGCAGAACAAATGCATCTGAATCCATTTTTGTAATGTGTTGTACCGGAAGACTATACTTGCTGGCATATGCTACAAATTGCTTAATCATAGATAATCAATAATATTTTTGTTCTCCCCACATTAGCTGTGTTTCCACAATGTAAATTGCAAGTAGCCTATTCCATTTCCAGTTGCTATACTGGGAATGTAAAATCAATGAAGACGATGTTCTTTAACCCACTGAAGATGTGCTTTCCTTTTTCAGACATATTTCAAGGAATTAATAAAAAGCAAAGTAGAATATCTCTGGATCTTCAGGCTCCAGGGAGAAAAAAGAGATATGCAAATATTTGCAGTGACATTAAGAGCATCATCAAGTGAATTTTCTGTCACAAGGAATTAAAAAAAAATGTTCCATTGTCCATATGGAGCCTTGAACACTGTGCTGCCAAAATACTAAAAATGATAGGTCAAAGGGGAAGATAGCAGTCTATTTTCACAGACTGAGGGCAAGCGTTGGGATAGACAGTCTGTCTGCATCTCAGTGACAGTGGCAAAGAGACAGAGCTTCTCACATTTAACACTAGATCGATAGCAAAGCTGCTGAGGAATGGTGAAGAGAACCAGGGGGCATATTGTCATCTTGTCTCCCCTGCCTGTTGTACTGATCATACAAACCAAAATGTCTCAGCAGTGACAAGTGATGTTTCTATTCCCATTGATCAGGGACTGGATGAGCCACCCTAGAGGGGGATGAGAGGGCCAAGGAAGCAATATCTGATTTCAGATGTGTTCAGAGATCCATTACTAATGGTCACAAAAATGGTTGTAGTGCTTGCAAATATATAGTCAGAAACATATCTCAAATGGGTAAAGAGAATAAAAAGACAAAAGGATCAGAATTCAGACTCTAATGATTCAGGAGTGGGAATACACATAGGGCATGGTGGCTATTGTCTAGCTCTTCTGACCCTTCAAGGAATACCCACTGCTGTTTTCTAAATCCAGAAATGATGTTCTTGTCACTTCCTCTTATTTCTTAGGCAATTTTAGAATGTTTCAGGGTGCTCTAAGAGTGAAGCAGTTATTTAGAATATCACTCTTCCCCATCAGAAAAGTTTTGGAATGAAAATAGCATTTTGTTATCTGGAGTTCAAGGTATCAAGGGTCACATGGGAGTCCCCTGGGCCACATCTGACACACAAGCCTCTCAATTCCCATTGCAGAACTAACTACTATAGTGAAAATTGGATCAAGGAGTCCTAACTAGTTGAATCCAGACTAATTTATTTGTGCCTAATTTTTCTCACTGATTTCTGTGTGACATAAGAGGAACTGACTGCCTGTACAAGTTCAATATATATGTTCCCTCCCTCCCTCCCTCTGTCGGGATGCACTCCATATAAAGTAATGGGATGTGTAGTCTAGTAACATGTAACAGACAGCTAGTGAAGAAGCTAGGTACCAAAGAATGTTGGATAAACATTGCAAGGAATGTGCTGATAACCATTGCTTGGCTCTCAGGGCTTCAAGGTCTCTTGGCTAAGGGGAAGGAACACGGGGAATCTTAAACTCATGTAATTGCTTTGGAAGCTTAGTCATCTCACTAAAATCTCTTACATGTACTTTATTCCAAATAAATAGTGCTTATGCATTGTACTATTTGCGTGTGTGGATTCTGTTCCAGACACACATTCTCTCTCTCTTTTAATGGAATTCTGAGAAAGAAAATAGTTTCTATCATTATTCCTGAACAAGCCCAGAATCATTACGCATCATCATCAAGCCATTCCCTACTGCTGCTGTTATGCCTGCACCACACCCAGTATTCCCATTAATACTCGCAAGCCATCATTCCAATTGCCCATAATACTCCTGAGTGACATAGCATTGAAACATTTTTGAGAAAGCACAATGGCAGTCACCTTTGTTACCCTCCAGTGAGCATGACCACTGACCAATTTAAAATTAAGATTTGGATCTACAATAATGTGGAAGGAGGCTACTCAAAAGTGTGATCTACAAGCCATTGACTGATGATCCTTGGTGAGTTTCCAGGAAAGAAAGAAACAATTGTAACCAACAGGCACAAATATAGCACCAGTCTCTGGCATATTAGAGAAAAGAACTGCCAGTCCACCATATAAGATAACTGAAGACTGACTTAACAATACTTTATACTGAACAGTTTTTGTGTAACTTTTGAAGATAGTCAGGAAGCTTTAGCTGGTGCAAAATTCAGGTACTATGCAGCTTATGAAGTTTGGGTAATCTTCATTACAGTGCTAGTTCTAAGATGAAATAAGATCATTCTTAGTGGTAGCTTAATTGTTTGGAACTTTTTTTTCTGAGAACTCGCAGTTTACCCCTTCAGGTACATTCCGTGGATAAATTTGGCCTTTTTGTTTTGACAGGCCTTTAAACCATCTCTTGATGGCTTGATCCTGTTTTGGTTTTGCTGCTGTTTAATAGAAATAATTTATTATGTGTGCCTTTCTTAGTATTTGATTTTACTGTATGCCATTTTGTCAGAGTTTACTCCAAAATGTCCTTATAAATAAAAGTTTTTTTTAAAAAAGTTACAATAAAGACATTTACTATTTTTGTTTTAAGGAAAGCTAGATGGATAGTAAATAGATTCATATACGAACCAGGCAGGAGAGGCAAGAAAAGTGTTCATAATGTCCCATTGCTGGCTGAGGCTGAATGCTTCTGGCTGAAGTACAAACTTCACAAGATGAAAGTAAGAGGTTCCTTCAGCTTCCCTTTGTGATTTCATCTGAAAGAAGATAGTGAAGGGCTACTGTCCTTTCATCTTAGTGAATGAAACTGCAGTAGGGAGAAAAGTGGATCTCTTTCTGGATTGAGTACAGTCATGGCTTTAATTCAAGATGAAAACAGCAACAGAAACAGAGGCAAAACCATAGACTAGTGCTTGAAAACCAGCAATTGCTTATTATTTGAAGGTCATCCAGTGAGGGATAGGTATTCCCTAAAGGCATTCTGGTAAGCCATTTAAAATTTCATGTGGGATAAGTTATTAGGGCAGGGAGCCTGAGCAGGATAACATGACTCTCGAAGGTAATTTTCAATATGTGTCAGGCCATCTTCAGATAATAATCATTAGTTATCTTCAAGCATGCAGGCTCTGTCTGTACCTTTCTTGGGTTATGAGAGAGAAGGAGAGGTGTCTTTTAGGTTCTGGTAGTCCTCTTTTGATTTCCCTGATGCTAAAGTCACCGGCAAAGTATGGTGGACTGGTGTTTGGAGTTGTAGACAGTAAATACAAGGATGCCAGTTTTGTTGAATTTAACTAAAGCTGTCACATTCTAAAGATCAGTGTAATAATAATAACATATATTTATAAGCAAATCACCGTATAGCAGCTATACCAACAGCCTTTTTTATCCATTGAGAACATTCTAATTTCATTCATAAAATGAATAATTTCCTAGTGACTCCAGTAGTCGTTCTTATTTTTTGGAGGGAGCATCATGAACTACTTTGAGGACTAATGACATCTATGGAGGTCCTTCCATGCGCTTAAACAACTGTACACATTTTTCATACAATTGATTTTTTTTATTGGAAATTGATTTTTTTCACACTAATCTGGAAAGGAAAAAATTGACAACAAAAAGGCAATAAGATTCATAGGCCCTTTCCACACGCGGAGGAAGAAACGGGTGAAAACACACTAAAACGGAGCTTACCTGCAACTGGGTAAGTTCGTCGCCACCTGGAGCAGTGCGAGTTCGCTGCCCCACATGCATCAGCATCCCGAGGTGTCCTGCGGCATCCAAAATGGCAGCTCCTGGCTGGTGGAGGCTCTCCACCAACCGGACAATCTCACCAGCCGGAAGCCCGCCCCCTGGCAGGTCTGCAGGTGCGCACTTGCGTGCACCTGCAAATCCACACTGGGCGCTGCGATGGGGCTGCACAGGGCTGCACGCAGCTGCACGCCCCGTGCTTTTTAAAAACCTCATGAAAAGTGGTTTTTAAAAAGCACATGGCGCTGCCATTTCCGGTCGCTCCTGCATGGATTGAGGTGTGGAACTACACAAAAGTAGTCCTCCCAATCCACTTTACGGTGTAGACGACCTCCGTCAGAGGTTGCTCTACAGTGTTTTTTAACCCCCGTGTGGAAAGGGCCATAGTCAAACAGATTAAATGTTTGCCATAAAATTATGAAAGGGGGGGAAATGAAACTAACATGAAGTAAATTGAAGAGAAAACTTTTTTTTCTTCCCTTTCCTTGGTACATGGACCTCCCAAAGGATATCTATGGGCCCCAGGTTAAGAACTGCAATGCCATGGATAATATATAACATTTATATTCCAATAATTGCAACACTGTATTCTGTGCATTTTTTAAACCGAGTAACATGGGAGAATGTATAACAAAAAAATTGTCATCTGGGTCTGCATTCAGAGATCATGACAATAAGTAAAGCACAAGAACTTCATCCTGGTTTCAGCCAAAGATATATTTTTGTCCTATCAGTGACTGTCTCCTTGAAGGTAAGCATCACCTGGAACCTATGTTCCATAAACACTGTATGGCAGGTGTTGGCAGTTTTGCTGGATTGAGGGCCACATTTAACTTTGGGGAAATACTGGAGAGCCATATTTCTTGTAGTAGAAATAATAGAGCTATATGAGTAAAAAAACCCAAAAACGAGTATGCATAAAAATAGATATGTTATGTAAATATTTGTAATTTTATATGTTAATATTAAGAATATTAAGACTAAAAGCATTTTAAACCATTTATCACTTGAAACAGGAAAACTTAAAGCTGGTTAAAACAGTTTAAGACAATGTAGACCATTGCACACATCAAAATTAGATACAATCCATTAGGCCTCAAAGACTTCTCAATAAAAAGCCATGTTTTGAATTGCTCCTGGATGACACAAGCATTGGTGCCAATGAGGGGAGGGAATTTCATAACCATGGTGCCACAGTGGAGAAGATCCTCTTCCATGTACTCCTACAGTATATTGCAGTCACCAGTGGGACACACAGGAGGGTCCCTCCAACAGATCTCAAGTCCCAGGAAGATGTATATGGAAAGAGGAGCTCCTTCATGTATCAAGGTCCTAAGCCATTTAGGCTTTAACTGTTACCACCCGTGCCTTGAATTCAGACTGGAACTGTATTGAGAGCCAGTACAATACCTTTAAAACTGGAATTAATTGATATTCTAGTCAGCAGTCTAGCTGCTGCATTTGGTACTACCTTCCAAGTCATCTTCCAAATTATCTTCAAAGGTAGAACCCATGTAGATAGAGAGCTTTGCAGTGGTTTGATCATGAAGTTGCCAGTTGAAATTATCCTTGTCCCAGAAAGACCATAGCTGCTGGACCAGTAAAAGCTGGCCTCAAACACTCTGAGCCACAGAGTCTACCTAGGCCTCCAACGCCGCTAATGGATCCAAGTGTACTTTCAAGCTGTGCATGTCCTTCCTCAGGGAGAATACAACTCTATCTAGGACAGGTAGCTCGCTCAGTTCACCAACTCACAGTACTTCCATCTTATTGGAATTCTGGTTCAGCTTATTGACTCTTATCCAGTCCATTACTGTATCCAGTACCTCTTCCAGTACCTGTACAGCCAAGATGATTCCAAGGATGAGTAGTAGAACTGAGTTTGATCAGCATACTGATGGCACCCAACCTTGAAACTCCTATTGACCTCCCCTAGGGGTTTCACAGAGATAATAAACAGCAAAGGAGACAAGATGAAACCCAGTGGTACTCCATAACACAATGGCCATGAGTCTGAACATGAGTCACCCAGTGCCACTCTCTGGAACTGGGTTTGCAGATGGGAGCAGAAGTTTTCTGTTTTTAATGTCTTTGTCCCTGATTGTATATGTCGTTGTTCCACCCTTTGGTATAAAGGGCATTATAAATAAACATTATTATTGTTACTAGTAGTAGTGGTAGTAGTGGTATTACCATAACACAGTACCAAATGGATCCAGTCAAATAAGATACCATGATCAAGGGTATCAAAAGCTACCGAAATTTCCCTTGTCTTTTCCCCAAGAGAAGGTTATGCATCAAAACAGCCAAGGCCATCTCAGTACTCTGGCCTGAAGCCAGATCAAAATAGGACCAGATAATCTGTTTCCTGCAATAATGTCTGAAGCTGTCCAGATACCACATGATCAAGCACCTTGCCCAAATAAGGCATATTACTGATAGTTTTCACATACCTCTTCATGTGATCCTCTTCAGGAGACAGCACATTACAGCTTCCTTCTGTGAGCAGGCACCTCCTGCTCACATAGTGAGTCATTTACCACCCCCTGGACTCACCCAATCAATCCACTTCTGCTAGATTATAGTCAAGATGGACAAGGATCAAGCTAACATACAGTGGGATGGATTGATTCAAGCATTTTGCCTACATCATCAGGCTGCAACAACTGGACCTTATCCCAGGAAAATTAATCAGATGGCACACTAGAAACTTCCCCAAACTTATTAGATAGGTATACATAGAAGCTGGCAGAATAATGCTTTTTGTCCCTTTCATTGCATTCTATGATCTTTATTTGTTTTGTGGAAGATAGCCCTGTACCACAGATACCTTGGTTGATCATCTAGGAAAGCATTGGATCTCTCTGCGTCTCTGGCTCTCACACTTTTTCCTTTCAGGAGACCACTCAGTTGTAGGTCAGTGACTTTTTCTGATCGTTTTCCCAGTCCTGCTGTTTTTTCACTGCATCATATATATGTGTGGGATGGAGGTCATACTGGAATCCTGCATAGCCAGCCCTGTATAATATAACCAAGGCTTTGGGAGCTTTAAGAAAGGAGTTTTGGGGCCAAATATGGTCCTTGGGTGACATCCTTACTTATATGGCTCCCGGGAAAAGTAAAGCATGAAGATATTGTTGCTTAAAGTGTTTTTTTTTCCCCTTCCCCTTAATTCTAGAAGCTTGCTAAACTGAAAAACAGGTTTTGCTTATAATCAATCTACTGAATTGATACATGCAAATATCTGGAAGGTTTTTGTTACAAAAACAAGTATGGATTATTTTAGTAAACTGGGAAACAGAATAGGCAGAGGAGTTTTAGTGTATGTAAGATTGCCATTCATTTGCCAGCTCTTTTCTCTCACTAGGGTGTAATTTAAATGTCCATATATGCATGTACATGCAGGTGAGCAAACAATGGGAATACTTATGTGAGAATCAACATGTAAGGCTCATTGTATTCCTTCCCCCCACTCCGCCCATAAATAGTCCTCCACCTTTTCGGTTCATATGTATCTTGGAGGAATAGGTGTGATCTAACATTGAAGTGGTTTTAAAAAAATGAATAAAAATTCATCTGCAAAAGATTTCAAGCACAAAATGCAGTTATATATAATCAGGCACTCAAGTTCACCAAGAAGGGCCTTGTGCTGTGTCACAGACTATTAAGAAAAGGTTTGACATATATATCACATTTTCTGTCTTTACATTGCATATTGTGCAAAAGGGTTATCACTGTACACAATATAACAATAGTATGTTACTGTTTTGGCTGATTTAAATTAATACATAAAAAATCATGTGCTTGGCCATCAGGTGGAATTTATCTACCAACAGCACTAATTCTACTGGATATTTCCCTAGGCTAGATAGCCTACGATAAGAAACTTTATAAGAGTAACATACTGTTGGAGGAATAAACTGGAATAAATGCAAATACAGATTTCTGCCTGGTAAACAAAGCCACTGTTTTATTATTATAGATTGCAGTAGGCAGGAGAAACAAGTGGGGGAAAGGAAACATTATACAAAATTGCATTCTACAATAAAATGTAAACTCCCAAGCTGGCTGGTGGGATAGCATAAAATAATGGAGCAGCCAGCTTCATAAAATTAAGCTTAACAACATGCTACCCAAGGGACCCATAGCAAAATTCACACTGGACTAATGAATTCCTGCAGGGATTATACAAATGCAAAAGAGCCAAAGCTATATACACTATATACCTAAATAAAGCCTGCCGTATGAAAATGTACCTGTGAGCCTGCATGTCTCTTGCAGTTGAGCCAGTAATAGAACTCTAACACAAAAAGTATCCCCTCTCTTTCATTTCATCCCATAGCTGCTTAAACCACTACTGTGTTCAGGCTACATTTTCCTCCACTGACCAAAGTAATGACTAAGAGCTACATTCTACACTAATGCAGGGAGTATGGGAAATAAGCACTTGTACTCCTAGTACAACAAACTTGTACTCCTAGTACAACAAAATAAATACGATTTGATAGGCATCACTGAGACCTGGTGGGATGAGTCTCATGATTGGAATATAGGAATAGAGAGAGATAGCCTATTTTGTAAAAATAGACCAAACAAGAAAGGAGGAGGAGTAGCCTTGTATGTCAAGGATGTTTTCACCTGTGAAGAGATCCAGGACTTAAACCCAGAAAGCCAGGTCGAGAGCATTTGGGTAAGAATTAAGGCAGCGAGAAACAATAGGGATATTCTGGTGGAGGTTTACTACAGACCTCCAACCCAGGCTGAGGACTTGGATGATGCCTACCTCAACCAAATGACTGCACATTCAAAGAGGAGAGATACAGTAATAATAGGAGATTTCAATTAACCAGATATATGCTGGCAGTCAAACTCTGCCAAGACAGCAAGGTCCAGCAAGTTTCTTGCTTGTCTTGAAGACAACTCCATGGTCGAGAAGGTGGAAGAGGCCACAAGGAGATCAAATATTCTAGATCTGATCCTGACCAACAGGGATGACCATGTTAATGAGGTAGAAGTGGTTGGATCTTTAGGGGGAGTGACCATGACCTGTTGGAATTTGGCATTCAGTGGAAAGGAGAAGATAAGTGTAGCCAGACACTCATTTTAGATTTTAAAAAAGCAGACTTCTGTAAACTTAGGGAGCTGCTGGCTGGAATTCCGTGGTCAGGAATACTGAGAGGGAAAGGAGTTCAGGAGGCATGGGAGTTCCTTAAAAAGGAGATACTGAAGACACAGTCTAAAACTGTGCCAATAAGGAGGAAAAATGGAAGGCATCTGAAGAAACCAGAATGGTTGACTAAAGAACTCTCAGCTGAGCTAAGAGTTAAGAGAAACATGTATAGGAAATGGAAGAAGGCGGAAACCACCAAAGAAGAATTTAAGCAAGTAGCTAGGAGATGTAGGGAGGAGGTCAGAAAGGCTAAAGCACAGAACGAACTTAGGCTGGCCAGAGACATTAAAAACAATAAAAAGGTTTTTTTAAAAATATGTCCGCAGCAAAAGGAAAAAGAAGGAGACGATAGGGTCGCTGCACAGAGAAGATGGCGAATTACTCACAGGGGGAAGAGAAAAGGCAGAACTACTTAACACCTTCTTTGCCTCAGTTTTTTCCCAGAAGGATACAAGCACTCAACCTGGCGGTTGGGGAGCAGGGGAGGAAGTAGAGGAAATAAGGCACATAATAGGTAGAGAGGTGGTACAGGAATACCTGGCCACATTGGATGAATTCAAGTCTCCAGGGCCAGATGAATTGCATCCTAGGATATTAAAAGAGCTGGCAGAGGTCATTTCAGAACCACTTCCTATAATCTTTGAGAAATCTTGGAGGGCAGGAGAAGTTCCAGCAGACTGGAAGAGAGCAAATGTTATCCCCATCTTCAAGAAGGGAAAAAAAGAGGACCCAAATAATTATCGCCCAGTCAGCCTGACGTCAGTACCCGGAAAGATCCTGGAGCAGATCATTAAGCAGTCAGTTTCTAATCATTTAGAAAGCAACGCAGTAATCACGAGAAGTCAACATGGATTTCTCAGAAATAAGTCATGCAGCCTAATCTTATCTCTTTTTATGATAGAGCTACTAGCTTGATAGATGAAGGGAATGCTGTGGATGTAGCATATCTCAATTTCAGTAAAGCCTTTGACAAAGTTCCCCATGACATTCTTGCAAAGAAGCTAGTAAAATGTGGGCTGGACAGGGCTACTGTTAGTTGGATTTGTAATTGGTTGACCGACTGACCCCAAAGGGTGATCACGAATGACTGCTTTTCATCCTGGAGAGAAGTGACTAGCAGGGTGCCACAGGGTTCTGTCCTGGGCCCAGTGCTGTTCAATATTTTTATCAATGACTTGGATGAAGGAATAGAGGGCATGCTCATCAAATTTGAAGATGATACCAAATTGGGAAGGGTTGCTAATATGCCAGAGGACAGGATCAAAATTCAAAATGACCTGGATAGATTGGAGTGCTGGGCCGAGGCTAACAAAATGAAATTCAACAGAGAGAAGTGTAAGGTCCTACACTTAGGTAGAAAAAATGGAATACAGAAATATAGGATGGGGGACACGTGGCTGGATAGCAGTACGTGTGAAAGGGATCTAGGAGTCTTCATAGACCACAAGCTGAACATGAGTCAGCAGTGTGATGCGGCAGCCAAGAAAGCCAATGCAATTCTCCACACCAATCAGTATGTGTTGTCATAGGCCACTGTCTCACTCCACCTAATGCTCAATCCAGCATTGATAGGTATATGTGAACAGGGTACTTTGGCTCCACTACTGAGAATAAGAGCTGTTTGGCCAGTGCTGAAGCTAGGTTGTGAGTGGAAGGATACTAATGGCCACTCACCCTACCAAAGAGGGTTACAATATGTATGTTTACAAAGTGAGAAAAATGGTGTATTTCGGTGAAAAGCATAGAATGAAAGCCCATCATTTCCTCAGACATGGGGCTTGATGGGAGTGCTACCCTATCATCCCGTCTTGTTACTTTTCACTGGAGAAAATTACAGCCATGTTCTGAGAATTGTTTTTGTTGTGCAGAGAGTGAGAGAGGCCAATAAACTGTATGCTCTGAGATATTACCCTTCAGTTTCATTCATTTGTAGATGACACTCTTGCCCCTCCTATCAGCCTATTGATAAAAAAGCATGAGGTTATAATCAAGGAGCAGGAACCATGTAGCCCTCCAGATGTCTCTGTGCTGTAATTCCCAACATTCTGGTGAGGAATGCTGGCAGTTATAGTCCAACAACTTTTGGAAGACTGCATGATCTCCACTATTTTTAGTCCCCAGCCAAAATGTCATGTTGTTCTCATGAACCATTCATGCCCCCAAAAATATCCCCCATCCCCATGTACATATAGTAGTAGTGACTGAAGAGGAGTTTTATTTTTATTTAATGAGAGAGAGAGGAGAGAGAGAGAGAGAGAGAGAGAAAGAGAATATTATTCAATTTATAACCAGATTAAAATATCTACTTATTATCCACTTATTATTCATGAAACTCTTGTCTCCCTGTTTTTACCCCAAGGTTTTCACCTTTCCATGGTCATCATCTTCCCCCCTTGTTTCCCTCCTCCTCCTCTTCTTCTTCTTCCCCTCCTCCTCCTCCTCTTCCTCCTCAAGTGAGTATTTTGGGGTGTGTATTTTTTTAAAAAAATGTTTAAAGGAATGAAATATCATGCCTTGGATGTTGGATACACTTGTCAGAAGTGATCACATTATGCAGGTTTTTTTAGTGGTGAAAAAAATAAAATAAACTGACAGATTAATATACTAGGAACTTTCATGGAAACAGAAGTTGTGCATTTGATTGGCACTTTTCTTTCTCGGTCTTCTGGAATGGAAATACATTACAGGCTGCTGAAGTCTGAGGCATGTAATGACATCTGTCACAGTACATTCATTTTTGAGCAAACAATCTGTGCACAAAAATATGCAGAATGCCATCAAAATATATTTTCCATAAACTGCATTGTACCTAATATATAGTCTTGGTACTATTAGGCAAAAGAACTATGCTGAACAGTTCACATGAAAATGTTAGTTTTTATGTCCCAAAGTTAATATTGCCTTTCTTGTCCAAAGAGAGGATAGTTCTTTTCAATACAGTTTTAGTTTTTTCCAAGTTTACTGTCTGAAACTTCTAAATCTTTTGAATATATATATATATATATATTTAAATTGAATTTGTACCTTCTTTGTAATATGTGACTTCAGTCTGAGTCTTTCCCCACACCGCTGCCTCAATTTATCTCTTATTAGTGGCATTCTGGGCATGGAGAGCAATATCCAGCAATGTCTCTGGCTTACTCTCTAGTATAATCCTGGTCAAAGAATCAAAAGAAAGAGTCATACTTTCAGTTTAAGGCCTGAAACAAGATATCTTAAATGCATAGTATCTTCCAGGTAAAGAGAGACAACAACATCCAGAAGGAAAGTGTTCAGCTCATTGCGGAAAACAAAACAAAAGAAGAAGAAGAGAAAGAAGGAAAGCAGCTTGGATATTTTCTCCAATGCTTAAGCTAAGCCCTTCTTGCTATGTTCATTAAGAAAATGAGTGGAACCAGCTCTGCTTATACTGCATCAGCTGTCAGCTATCTGAGGTGCTGGACCTATTTTGGAGATATTCAGCACTGTGGATAATTTAAAGTAGATTTTAAAACTCAGAGAACTAAATTCAAATTAAAACCCATTGATATGGAAACAACCCAAGAAAAAGGGAGGAGGGAGAAATATAAAATGATAAATACTTATTTATGTATATTATGTATATTAAAATTGATGATTGGGTAGAAAAGGGAATTTCATGGAAAACAGATTTTGATGATGAAGATGGAAAAAAGTATGTAATCTGAGGAAAGTGCAAAATAAGGTTGATTATTGAGGAAGGGGGGTTATTTTATTCAAATAATGTATATAATACAGATTGGATAAATATATTATTAAATGGTGGTAAAGGCGAAGAAGAAGAAGAAGAAGAAATGGAAGCGACCACTAAACTTTAGCAAGCAAGAGCAAGAATTCAATAGTGGACTGTCAGTTTCAGTGGTTACCTTTTTTTTCACCCCAGAAAAATACTTTATATCGCTTTTAGAAGACGTTGAATTAGGTACCACTGGCCTTGTTGAATGAACTAGATGTTATCTTCACCTAAATATATGCTACAAGACACAGTTATTTGAAGTCTAATATTTTTCTTCTTGTTGGACCTAAATTCCCTAAGGATACCCAATCTTCTTTGATCTTGGAGGCTAAGTAAGTTCAGTTCTGATTAATACTTGGACGGGAGACCACCAACAAATGCCAGGTGTTATAGGCTATATTTCAAAGGCAGGAACTACCAAAACCATCTCTAAATATTCCATGCCTAAGAAAACCCTGTATAATTAATGGGTTTGCTATAAGTCTACAGGCAACTTGAAGACACACATACACACCCTTTATTCTTCTCAGTAGGACTGTAGGAATTCTGTCCTATAGTCCAAATGGCATCTAGTTGACCACAAAGTCATTGGTATTTTCAGTGGATATCTCTTTATGGAGTACCTCATTAATTGGTTCACTAGGAAAGTGTAATCTTTATTAATCTGATTTGATAGTACATTTACATATTTATCTGATTGTAACTCTTATTCCATTAAGAGTTTCATGTTTAGAGCAAGGTTATGTGTTGTATTCTTTGCTGAATCTTTTTAACTCTTAATGGATGGGTGCAGACAACAATTCACCAATAATCTACAGGGAGTTTCAGGCAACAACATGCTCACTTGATGTCTTATAAATATTTCATATATTGTTGTATAGTGAAATGTGCGATAGATCATATATTGTTGTTTTGCTAGAAGTGTACTTCATTGATGTGTTTCTGTCATAACTGAGAAAGCCACTATGGTGCAGTGGTATGAGTGCTGAATGAAAAGTCCTAGAGATCAGGGTTCAAATATCTGCTCAGCTATAAAAACCCACTGGGTGACGTTGGGCAAGTCACACTTCCTTAGTCTTAGAGGAAGGCAATGGGAAAGTTCCTTTCAATCTATCTTGTGAAGAAACCCCTATGATCGCATTGCCATAAGTAGGAGTCAGCTTGAAGGCAGATTACAACTACAACACATTACAGCAAATCTTAACTGGATAGATCAAATAAATTATTCCAAAATACCAAAATAGGAAACGGTTCTTTCCTGATCAATAACTTCTAATTGCCCCAGCCATGCTCACTATGGAATTCTGGAAGTTTAGAGTATAAAAGGTAATTTTTAACATCTCTGAAAATACTAGATTGTCTGTGATTAACCACTTGATCTTTCTAGATTACATTATTCTCTCCTCTTCTCATTGGACTCAGATGTGATGTTTATGTACATATTGATTAGCTGTTCTGCAAGGTACTGCCTTGGTTTCAGGTAGTTCACAGGGAAGTGGGATTCTTGCTCCTTAGCTTTGAGATGTGCATTATCAATTTGAAGAAATATCTAAAAATTTAAGTATGAATCAAAAATGTCTCTGTAATCCCTAACCTAATTTTGGATATAGATTAAGGTTTGCACATTGGCATGGGTCAGTGGAAAATACATTATCTCATAAACTCAGAGTGAACAATATTGATTGTTCAAGAGCATTAGCAGAAATACTAGTTATCTTTTAATTGGATCATTAGTTATATGTTATTAGCCACAAAGCAATATTAGTGTATGAGTAACTGCATTTCTCTCAGTAAAATATTGTTTGAAATATTGTTTTCAAATTCAAGCTTCAATCCTATTGTTATTTTCTACTAGATTCAACTCATTAAATCAATATGATTTATGTAAGTGTTGACTGAAAATTCAATCAGTGGGTTTTCTCTGACTGGGATTATTACAGAGATTCAAGAATATTTCCCCCAGATAAAATTTTGAAGGTGTATTGTTGAAGTTCAAGTAATTACTTTAATTTCCGTGGCTCAACTTCCCATCTGGTAAGCTGGTCACTCTTCCTTGCTTTTCCACATTTTTAATATTGTGTAATATAATATTCTAGTCTAATTAATAAACATATCTGCTCAGAAGTAAGTTTCTGCTCAGCCTATTCCTTTAAATTACATTCTGATTTAGGATAGCAACAGATTTGGCCTCTTTTGTTTTACAATGTGAGTAGTATCTAGCTTTGGCAGTTGTGATAGACAAGTGAGGTATACAAGGTGTTGAAATAAACAAAATCTGCATGTAACTATTTGTACCTTTTACCTTAAAATTAGTTAATCATATGAAATCAAAATGTGCTTCTCTTCACTATGCCTTAGACAAAGGAACTGCATCCATTTCTGTAGTTACTATGAACTCCATAACTAGTGTTGCTTATGCTTTCTAGCCAAAATACTATACCATCTGGGGTGTTGGGGGACAAGACAGTTCTCTTTGGTTGGAATAGAAATATGTTACAGATTTTTCAAACTGTTCTTGCATGATGTGCCATGACGATCTGCTATTCTTTTGTTCAAATCAGTGTTAATAACGATTGCAGTCAATATAGACTAAAAGTATACTCGGATTATACTGGGACTTGAAAGCTTTGTGTTGTGTATAAGTTTTTCATTCTTCAGTTGAAGGTTTCCATTTGGTAAGGGAATGAAGGGATCTGCCATTTTTGGAGTGCAGGCTGATACAAGAAGATAGCTGATATATAAGGCAGTGCAGGGTGATAACTTTTAATTGTAAGTATGACTGTTCAAAGAAAAAAAGTCAAATACTTTGGACTATGACTCTGGAAACCAAGGTTTGAATTCCTGGTCAGCAATGGATACCCAATGGATGACCTTGAGCAAGTCACGCTCTCTCAGCCTCTGAACTGCCCCATTGAACAAATCTTGATAAGAAAACCCCATGGTAGGATTGTCTTAGGATTGTCATACACTGAAAACAATTTGAAGGCACACAACAACAAACACATTGATATATTACATAAGCCATTATTTTTCAAAACGTTCCCATAAGCTTGAGATATAAGTGAATGGACTGCTGTGAATTATATATGGGAGACTGCAGAAACGTATTGTTATTTACTATTAATGTCAGATATGTATATTTTACACTTAATCTAAAGAATGTTCAAATTGGTTTACATCAATAAGAAATGCAATGTAATGATTAAATCAATAAAATTCTAAAATAATACCAGTTTAAAACTACACAGACCAAAATGGCATTCAGTACGAATTATTACTTAAAAGCAACAAAATTACAAGTTAAATGTTTATTGAACTGAAAGTTCTGTCTGAAAGGCAGCAGTGAAGAAGCCAGTCTAATCTCAGAGGATCTATGGTACCACCACTGAGAAGGCTCTGTCCTCATGGTCATTCTCATAAAGTTCCAAAGTGAGATATCTGAGATAAAAGACAAAGTAATTTTGTTTAAAAAATAAAATCAGTTCTGGTACTCTTCTTTACAACATGATTCTGCTCAATTTTTGCTTCTTCTTCAGTTGGAAACTTGAGCCAGAGACTATGGCAATATCACATAGCAGTGCCATGATTGCTGGCAAAAGTTACTTCTATATAGTTTCACCTCCATTTGGCTTTGATAACAATGGGATGTCATGTTCCATGCTCCTAAAGAAGTGCATCTTTAGTTATATAGGTCAGTAAGTCCATATTGGAAGTTGCACAAAAACTGCAATCATGTGGTACCCAGACCTTGGAGAAATAATTGTCAATAGTAACAACTCTACTATGACCATTAGACCACACCTGTTTTTAAATGGTCCTAAATGTTTCCTTGCACATTGGAATGTCCACATTTGCCAAGAATTCTATAGGCAGCCTAAATTTTCATGGTAAGCCGTAACAATTTAATATGTTTTTTCTGCACTTCCAATATTCTTATATATCTATATACTATTTATATTGTGTAGATATTCTGTAAATACACTACAATATGTGATATTTCTACTATTGATCATGCTATAAGATCCAGGTGCTAACCATGCTAAAGATAATTGCAAAATTCTAATTCCTTTCAATGAATCAGTTTTGCCTGCTTCTAGGAAAAATGTGTTCTCCTATCAAGGCTATAGCTATTATTAACTAGGAAATGAAAATTTATTGTTTTATAATATGATACCTAGACCTCATTGTGTGACTATACTCCCTTGAAAATATATTCAGTACCAATCTTTGTATCTTTTACTGTATCTTCTTGTTGCCTTCCATAGTTTGGGCATCATCATGGCTATTCTATTTTGGACATGGCAGCTATAAGCAGTGGTACTGTATTGCATCCAAAACATTGGATGGTGTACGGGTTGGAATACTGATGTGTTCAAATCCCTGTGCTTAGCCCTAAAAACCCACTGGATGACCTTAGTCAAGTTACAGTCTCTTAGCCTCACAGGAAGGCAACGGCAAAGCCCCTCTGAGCAAATCTTGCTAAGCAGACATGATAGGTCTACCTTAGGGTTTCCATAAGATGAAAATGACTTAAAGGCACACAACAACAACAACACACTGCACCCAATAGAATTCTAAATAATCAATGGGATTACCAATAATTATAAATAAAATAATCAATAAAATTATATTAAATATAATTATGATATCAATTCTTCATGAATTTATGACTCACCCACTATAGCTAATGCTTTTGGATACACAGGGCACAATCTAAGGTTGTCCTCCATGTGAACTCATTGAAAGGTGTGAGGACAGTTGGTGCATTTATTTAGTTTAGTCAAGTCAAGTTTATTGCATGTTAGCAGCCAGCCATTGCACAAAAATAAAAAAAATAAGATAAAATGAAATGAGAAAGGATAATCCAGCCGATTTACATATAATATATAATCCACAATAGATAAGTCACTTTCCATACCCCCCTTGTTCTTATTCTTGTTCTTGTTGCACGTCATTGTAAGGCCCTGACAAGAAATTTAGATGTTCTAAAAGACACATATTTCACAGTATCAGATAGCAGAAAACAGACCTTCACAAAGAAGGAACTTCCCTTAAAAGACTTCAATAAAGGAAAACATACTTGCTCCTAAGATCATTATAAATAGGGAACTCAAGCAAAACATGAATTAAGTCTTCTTTTGAAACAGAGTTGCAAACGCATACTCTGTCCTTCATAGGAACATTATTGTACCTGCCCATCCAAATTGCCAGTGGGAGGACATTCAATCTAGCATGCAGAAAGGCTAACTTCATTTTAAAAGTTGGAAGATCAACCAGATAATGAGGAAGGGATGAGTTCAGCGGAATGTAGGAAACAAAATTATTTAGTTTTAAGTGGGCTTGTTAAGAATAGAAGTTTGCACAGTTAATGTCAGATACAAGTACAGTCATAGAAATACTAAGCTGCAGAAGCAGGGTATTTGTCTAGCCTCATGCTTATGTTCAACTGTCTATAGTTCTCAATGTTTTCTGAAAGAAGTATTTCTCAGCCTGGTCACCTGAAGTTATACTGGTGGTTCTACCTTAAAAGCAGTGAGTCTTAAAAGTGTGAGTCTCACCAATGAGCTGTAGCTTTAGGGGCTGGGCCTCCAACTGCAACTTAAAATTCGCCAATTATTATCCATTTACTGTCCTGGGTGGGGAAAGTTGCTTTGATTTTTTTTTTTTTTTAATGATATGAAAAACTGAAGTTCCCCTAACTGTCGTTTTCATTTCCTTGGTGATTTGTCAGGGCTTTGGAAGTAAATATTCAGCTAAGCGAGAAACCAAATGAGACACTCAATTCCCATTACACACTAGAGGACATAGCTGTTATGTGCCTAATGTTCATTTATTGGATATGTCTCATTTAAGTTAAGATAAGCTTCTCTTTTTTTAATCGCATGGGCATTTAACTTCAAGTGGTGTCCTTGGTGAACAAAGTTATGAGAACCCTCCTCTTTAGCGTTCATGAAGTACACTTAAGCTAGATGAAAAATTGCAGCACTCTAGAACTGCAGAACCTAATTACTCAGTTTAAAATGGTTTGATTTATATCTTTATGCCAAGATGTGCAAAGACAGTAATGAATGCAGTTCTACTTAATTTACTGTTGAGGAAGGACAACTGGCAGAGGATAGAACTGGAGGAGAGGGAGAGTTATTTAAACAGTATTTGAATAATATGATCAATAGGAGATTGCACATCTAAGATGCCTTATAGGCAATTTAGGTACTTAAGTTTGAAGAATTATTATTAAAGCCCTAACCAAAGACCTTGAAGTGCACTGTTGCATGAGATTATGTGCAAGGATCATTTACTCCACTTTATAACTCTGTCACTTACTGACAAGAAGAGGAGCAAAACTTTCTGTCTTCTCTTGTGAAAAGTTTTGGCTGATTTATGTGACGTGTATGCCAGTCTGGCATGATGTATGAAAATGTCTGTTCTCTTGATGAACCAGTTCGTGTTCCAGATGAGGTTCGATGTATTTTGGGCAGGTTTACACTGTGCCTTATGACAGCTTTGGTACCCAGTCAGTAGAGATAAATGGGAGGTGGCTAGCAGTCAAATTCTAACAAATGTGCTGACATCCAAGCTGAGCCACAGGCATCCCTTGTGATTGATTTTGTCGTCCTTTGTGAACAGGAAAACTTGCTGTCACCATAGGTTCCTCTGTCCTGTAAATCTCCTGAGACAAATTCTGTTGTTTTGATTTACAACCAAGAAAATGACATTGTATTCAGAAGAAGCTCTCTCTCTCTGGTAGGGAATAACTGATAACTCCTTCTTCCTTAAGCATATAACTTGTATTCACAGGTCACAACATAGCCTGATTATCTTTGCATTAGGCAGAAGATAGGTGTTGGTGAAGTTGCTGAACTCCTAAATGGCATTGCATAAGACATGAACGGATTACGCTATTGGCAGCACAGCTTGGAAGAGTTACTTTTTAGAGTACATCTCCCAGAATCCCCCAGCTATCGTGGCCATCTGGGTAATTCTGGGAGTTAAAATCCAGAAAAAGTAACATTTTCAACAGCTGATATGTAGATAGATCGTGCAAAATCTTGCTCTTTCACTGAGACATTTAAATTTCTTCTTGCTACTATCACTGGAACAATTTTGTACAAAATCAAAATGCCTTTTTCACAATGGAAATCAGAATCACTGTTGCAGATTCTATGCATTTTAGTATTCCTAAATCCAGTCTCCCATTCCTCCACTTTAATCATATTCACAATTCCAAAACAGGCTGAGCAGTAATAAGTGGTGAGTCCAGTTGTTTCTTTCTCCCCTCCCTCCACCATACTGCTGACAATAATATTTTCAAAACCACTGCCTGTTTAAGATACTGAACTGCAGCAACAAATATGCAGTTTCAGACTGAGAATCCAAGCCACAGATATTCTAGATATTCATTGTGAACATTTTGTATTGCGAACATTTTGTATTGCCATGATTGGCACACATTGGGTAACTTTTAGGCACAATGATGAAACTGACATTTGGATGATAAAATAAGATCACTGATTTTAGAGGGGTAGACTTCCAACCAGGCAAGGATTTGGTAGCTACTACTTTAAGTTATTCTTTATAGTTATTTAAAGTGACAAACATTTTCAAAACATGTGCACACACACACACACACACGCACACTATTCACTTTCAATGGGATCTGGTGATTTCTCAATAGGATATATAAATATGCACAAATGTTCTCATCTTCAATGAGGAAAAAAACACCTCACAACCAGATTTTTCATCCCTGACAGTTCTTTTCTTTTAATTCCATTTCTTCTTTTTTCTCTTTTGGCAGCACAAGCAGTAACAAAAATTGTTTTTAAAAACTTGGCATTTTGTTCAAGAAAGGTGAATTTGTTTGTTTAAGGTTTCAGGAAAATCAGTCAAAATATTCAAAAAAATGTAAAAAGTATCCAAAACTACATTCTAGTTTTAAAAATTAATGCAATAACTAAAAAATAAATAATAAAAAATAAAGTGGGGCAGGGATCGTGACTGACACCAAGACCACAGGTACAACATTAAGGATTCCAGCCATAGTGTGTTGCTGGCAATTAATGAGAAGCACAAGATGGAGAGTGCAATTGTACTCATGTCCGTTTCCCCCCACCTCTTTCTTCTTTCTTTCTTTTTTTCTTTTTTCCCTTTTTTTGGTAGACTTCCTGTAGGCAACTGATAGGCCACTGTGTGAACTAGATAGGCTTTCAATCTGATACTGCTGGTTTAATCTCATGTCCTGTGCCTTTACCAATGGCAGCCACTGATGTGAAGGAAGTCAGGTAGTGCACAATTTCCTTCTGTGAATTCATAGTTCACAGGGAGCTAGTGAAGATGTCTTTTACCAGCAAGAGGGGGAAGGGAGGAATCTTTATATGGAGATGCTATTTTCAGTGGTTGCCACTTGTCATATTTAATTTATAGTTCAACTCTAAAGCAAATAATATACCTTTTCAATATGTCCTGCTGTTAACTGGATAGGTAGAGAAAATGTTCATGAAGGAAAAGCCATAATGCAGGATCATCTTATTTATCCCCATGTTGCTGACAGTGCTTTCTTTGGAAGATAGCAGATTTCAGCAGGAAAAGGTTCAGATTAGATTAAGTATCCAGGTAATTACAAGATGATAATCAGTGAAAGCTCAGGATGTCATGTGCTTCTTTTTCCTGGCACCAGGTGGGGATACCAACTCTTAATCAGCAACTCTGGCAGGAGTTGGCCCGTCCAGTGCCAGATCTGTGGAAAGTTGCCTTGATCTTACTGTGAGATGTCAGTAGAATAGATCATAGTAGCAGCGACATCCTATCAGTGGAACATCATTTCACATTAGGTATGATTTAATGTGATATTTCACTAATGCATTATGACAGGCTCTAATAGTAAAGACAGCTTTCACTTGCCTATTGTAATTGATCATACTCAGCAGTGATGAAAATATGTCCTTTTCTCCCACTTCTATTCCCAATTGCCAGCATTTCAGAGCATAACCTTTTATCTACAAGCTTCATGTCTTAAATCCACATTGTTAACATACTTATGAAGCACTTGTGTTAGCAGGAATATATTTACATGCAAGGAACACGATTAGCAATTGAGACATCTGCTATAGAACAATCTCATAAGTAGTTTTAAATACTGGATATGTTTCTGTAAAAAAAAAATCCATTGTTTCAACACTGCCTTATGTTCAACAGAATGGTGGCATTAAAACAAATGTTCCTTTCAGTATGTTGATCACAATGTGTATGAAGATTGCTTAGGTTTTAAGTGGTCTATAAAAAAAAGTTAAAAGATTTTTCTTGACCTATATAAGAAAAACTTTATAAAAGTTTACTATAAATAAGGGTGTGGTACTCATGACTGTAATACTGGAATCTGTTCTACGTGTTTAATGGAAAGTCTAGCATTAGCTTGCATTACACCATTAGTTCATCTAGCTCAGCACCAGCTAAGCATGGTACATGGGCAAATGTTGGGTTCTAGGAAACTTCACTATCACCTCTGAATTGATGGCTACCTATGTACCCAGATTCCATCTCCAAAATCTAGTGGCCCACAACAATATTAGACAATGATGTTACTGCAGTTTAGGCCTACTTGGAGATACTCCTAGATATCATTTTGATATCAATAATTTGGCTCTCTTCTACCACCCCTCTCCACATGTTTGTGAGGCCCCCGGACAAGCACAGACTAGGCTCGGCCACTAATTGCTGAACATTCCATTCTCCACCCAGGCAGGCCAGAAATAGCCAGATCCTTGCTTTAGGAGACCTCGCTGCAAACACCTTCATTATGTATGTACGCTGTTTACAAAGGACTCCCTGCCCTGAGCAGGCAACCTGGCAAGCTGAATACTCAACTACTAAGCACTCTATATTTGCATACTGGCTAACTCTTTGTCAATTCAGACTTAACTCAATCATGTTAAATTCTGACCTTTCCAAAGCTTTGTCCCGCTCCTAAAACACATTGTTTTCCCCAAGTATGGCATAGCCTGCAGTCACATTTCCCTCTATAAAAACCCCTGATTCCGAGACCATCCTCGGATTGCTCCCGAGTTCCAGACTGCCTTGCTGCTGCTTTGCTTGGCAAGCTTCCCCTCAGCTCCATGTGCTGAGCCACATCGAATCCCAGCATCGCTCTCTATCTTCTTTCTGGTTTCGTATCACCCGAATCAACTATCCCTCTGAAAATCCCTCTATTAAACTCACACCTTTATTTTCCTTAGTTATCTGCGTGCATGTGTTGCTTACATTGTGTGCCTGTATTTAATAAAGATCTTTCATTAATTTCCAACACAGTTTGCTTCTTGACTTGGCCTGACCCCGTAAACATTGGGTTACAAGATCCTGCTGTGTTACCCTGCCTCTCGTAGTGCCAACCAGTGCTCTTGACTAATTTCCCCATCTTGTAAGATTATTTAGGTGTCCCTCCCGGGACCCCTAGTAAACAGAGTAATAATGGTCTCTTCATTGAAGGTCATTAGTCACTTTCTGTGCAATGTCTTTATCATCCATCTTCTACCAACCAGTGATAGAGACAAAAATGTATAAAATTGTTTTCGTCATACAGCATAATTCAGCCACTGCAGGTGTATCTAGATACTGTACTGTAGGGAATATTGCCCACACAAAGAGTAGGAATGAGCAGACATTCACTAGCGCCATGCACCCATCATAGATCTGTCTCTGAAATGCTGAGGGAAAGAGATTTGAGAGATTTAATTTTTACAGGATTGCCTTCGCCTTTGCTTCCTGGACTGCCTGATGGATGTGCCTAGTTTGCACTCTGGAATTTTCATGATGACAGATGACTGTAATGCAACAGAAAGAAACTATGCACATTTGGATAATACTGTACATATACAAAAATGAATACCCTTGAAATGCACATGAAAGTCTACTTAAACATGTTATAGTCAATGGTGGGGATGTGGTGAAACAATACATACAATTTAAAACATGTGTATATATATGCACATATTAGGAAAGAATAAGCAACAAAACAGGGGTCTTTCCAGGTGTGAGGTAGGGAAGAGGTAGAGTGGTGCTTTTCTTGTTCTCCCTCTCCCTCTCTCTCTTGGGTATTTATTATTCTTAAGCAAAATGCTTAAAGTCAGTGTCGGAGCTTGGAGTGTGTGTAGGGGTGAGGAGGGGTTGGGGCTACACCATAAGGGGTATGGCCACTATGTGTGGTGCTTAGCTGTGGTGCACAGTGACATGGCCAGGACACATGAGGGCATGGCTACAGGCTGAGAAGCCTCAAAAACATTGCCCCCCAATGTCCCTACGCAACCGCTTAAAGTGTGCTTGGGTGTTGTGGGATTTAATTGTATCTGTGTGAAACCAGCAGTTTCTTCTTAGTGTTCTGTTTCTACTTGAGAGAAACTTATGTCACCTCTGATCTCTTTGGTTACAACTGACCATTCCATTTTGTTGCTGCTGTTATTTGTTCTCAAGTCAGGTTTGATTTGGTGTAACCATATGGATGAAAGACCTCATCAACAGCCCGGCTCAGGTCTTGCAAATTCAGGCCTATAATTTACAGACTGAATCCACCTGCACTACAGTCTCCTTCTTTTCCTACTGCCTTTAACTTTATCTTACATTATCTTTGTAAATGAAAGATGGCACTTATGATTCCAATTAAGTCATTGTCCTGCTTGTTGAACATGTACTTTCAAAACAGTGTATGACTTCACTATGCTAGATGTTGTTCAGCTAGTGCATGAGCAATTGCTAATGGAATATACAACTGCACCTAGACTAATGCTGGAACTTGTAATCTATCTGTCTACCATTATGTTAACTGCAAACTGTTGCCTACTGGAGCAGATGTTTGTCAAGGTCCCAGACTTTTTTCAGACTTTTTCAATCCTGATATTCGCTGTCCTTTAAACTAGAAATTCTGAGGATGTTTAATTACACATTACAAAACAAACAAACAAACAAACTCTAGTTTATTTGTGTGTGAAGTGAAGCTAATGGGCTTGATCTAGGCTAAGGGTACAATCCTGATATATTTATTTCCTTCCTTCCTTCCTTATCCTACTTTTCTTCCAAGGAGCTCACATTGCTTTACATGGCTCTTCTTTATTACACCCTTATCTTCAAAAGATTCCTATGAAGTAGGTCAGATGGAGTAAGAGGTGGTTGGTCCAAGGTCACTGACTGAGTTTCATGGCTCTATTGGAACTTGAATATGGATCTCCTAAGGTCTTGTATGACACTAACCTCTATACCACAAGTACTTAACCCCATAATTGCTTGGAAGTAAGTTATATCAAACACAATGGTACTTTTTCTAGGTAAAGATGTTCACAAATTGCCCTATTAATTTAGCATATTTCTCATCGAAATTGGTAGGACTTAAGGCTAAAATCATATGCAGACTTGGTTGATGAATAAGTCTTGTTGAACTGAAATAAAGCTGCTTTTGAACAGATACATACAGGCTTCAACTTTTAAGTCACTACTGACAGAGGCCATTGCTGTGTTACACTGTTATAGTGCTATTATTCCACTTACATCATCCTGTGGAATTCTGGGGTTTGTAGTTTTCTTGGGCCAAAGAGCTCTCTGACTGAGAATTCTAATTGCCGCTGCTTAAACTGCAAACCCCAGGATTTCATAGGATAGTGCAGAAATGGCCTTAGATTAAATCTTTGCTAGTATGGCCTACTGATATCAGCAAGGTGCAAATTCAACTAATGCCTAACCCAAAATTTTGTAGTGGTTCATGTCCAACACACACACACTTCCCAGGACTGACTTGGACTTTTGAAAATTTTAAATACTTTTAATGACAGCCTTTCATTTAAAAATACATGGCAAAAAATAATAAGATGACATTAAATTAAGAATATTACCTCTTTTATAGTTAAATAAAAATGCTTCTGTGTTCAAGCGACATGCTATATTTTGCTGAGGGTTAACTATGCTGGCAAGGCTGTAATTCCTCGAAATTTTCTGCATTTAACATACATTATTATTACTTTATATCATATATAGTCCTCTACAGGGATAGACTAACCTGACCCCATCAGATGCCATTTTTCCCCCAATATCCTTTTATATAGCTTATTTTAATATCACATTTTTGGCATCTGACCCAGTCACAAAGAATATAATAATTACAGCAGGAAGAGCAGAAGCTGTACATCTTATAAATGAATATTATGCCCATTTGAAGTGCTTTCTTCTACATGGTATGGACATTTGGTAGAATGAGACCTAACACCTCATATTTCCTTATTATCTTCAAGAAGATGAACCTGTGTTTATTATGCACAAGTTTATTATGCACAAACTACTTTTATATACCTTATAGAGAAGACTTAAGTTTGATATCTTTATCTACTAGAATTTTTTTGAGGGAGAGAAGGGCTGGTTACTGCTTCTAACTTCTAACTTTTGTCTGGCATGTTAATTACTCTGCTAGAGAGTTCCAGCAAATCTCTCACATTTTCCCAATATAAATAAACTGGAACAGAGCATGTACTGATTTATTTATTTTATAATTTTTTTAATTTTATGTTTACTATTTATTTATTGCCGTTGAGAAGCATTTTCACATGGTCAGTGCAACATTTTGAGGAAAAGGGGGAAGCATGGGGTTCTCCAGCAAACTGCGATGCAGGTATCTCTCTTAGGGTTGTCTGTAAGTTGTCCCTATTTAGAGAACACTGGAATTCTCATTAGTATCAGGAAATACATGAACTATACATTGTCCCTCAACCTTAGCCCTAATTCATACATTAAAATTTTTAGAACTTAGAAATGGAGTTAGAAAATACACCACAACTCATAACACATTTTTCACTGAAGCATGCTGAAGCAAAGCAAAGAAGTGATAGGCTCTGGTTTTTACCATTTCAGGAGGATATTGGAATTCTCATTGAGAGAAGAAAATACCTCAAACTATAAGAGTGCACACTAAACTTTCACCCTCACACTAAACCAGACCTTTGAAACAATTAAGTTCTTGGTGGTGTTAGAAAATACCTGATAATTCACATAATGAGGATGATACAACCCAGTAGTTTCTGGTGAAGACAGCATAATGATGGAGGTGAGAGAAAGGTTGAAGAAAGAGTACTCAGCCCCAAGCCTTGTTCATATTTAGTTGCTTGAGGTGAAACAGTAAATGAGAGAAAGGGAGAATATGCATAGTACCAAATGCTAGCACAGTAATTTGGAAGCCTGAGACTGAACATCTTTCAAACATCTCTGTTTTTCTGTACAATAAAATATGTGCAAACATCCAATTAAGTCTGTTATTCTTCCATGACACCTTAAATCCATATTTTCTTAATTCTGCTTAGCCCTAAATATTCTTGTCTTCCTAACCTATAATTTACCAGTTTGGGGTTCTGTTTGTCTAAACCAGTTTGACCAAGTAAAACTAATAGGCTAATAGTCTCATAGAAATTAAAATGGGTTAATTTTACACATACAGGATCTGATTTCTTCAATTTTTACCATTGAGCCTGTTGATCTCGCAAGAGACCTTATTTCAGCCTTGTTGACATGCTAAAGCACCTTTTTAAAAACTGTGTTATTATCCTTTATTTGTGTAGTGATGTACTTCATAAAAGGAGATATAAAAACTAAGACAACTATTGTAACAAAGGTACACTGTTCTTCCCTGAGTTGAGGTATCCTTTATTTGTACATAATTGATATGTCTGCCAGTAACAGTTGTTAAATTAAGTGAAAGGGCTATCTTTTGAATAACTCTATCTGATTTTAAAGCCAATGTAAAAGGCATCTGATTGAAATACTGAGGTCATAGACAAGTGTAAAATATATGTGAGTGGTGAGTGGGGGAAAATAACAGAAATTAACTTATGAATAACAGTAAAACATTTTAGGTTTCCTCATTAATTTCAATTTTCAGATTATTAATATCCAATATGGCTACCTTAAAGGTATTCATCTTTTTTATAAAGGGTGTTGAAATGTTAGACTATGCAGATACCATATTAAATATTCAGTCCAACATAACTATTAATGTGCCATATGCAAGTATATTCTGATGTAAGTCCATTTTAATTCTGTGGGACTAACTTCAAGGTGTTTGTACAATTGTCACCTAACCCTTGCAGAGTTGGACATTTGGCATCAACACGCAGAATCTGGCAATAAAATGATAGCACATTTTTATTAATTTACTTAGTTACCACCACAGGTACACTGTTTTGATTTTCTGTCCCCCCCCCCAAAAAAAAACTTGAATGTTCTGTCTAGAACTAGAGCTGTCTTAATTTTGGAATACTTCTATGTAAGGAAAAGTTGTGAAGTGGATCAGCAACTTATTCAAAACGTCTCTGTATTTACAGTACTTTCATAATGTATCTGCAGTTATAGCATTTATAGTAAGTTACAACAATAACTCAGATCCAGTCTAACAGATCTTGGGATATATAGTTTGTTGATGCACTTAGAATTCTCTGTTGAAGACTAGAGGTCTCTGGAAGAAAACTCGGAGCACTTCACCAAATTACATATGGTGAAGCCAGAGCAGTTAAAGTGGGATCAAACTGATATACATGTAGTGTAGTGTAGATATATTATCTCAAGGTTTATCTGCAAACTGACCATGCAGGACTGTGCAGGAGCAGCTTGATTCTGTGGCCTAAGTGAGGTGCCCTTGGACTTTATGATTCTGAAAGCCAAGTGAGAAATGTTAAATCTGCTATTTATTAAGATATGAAACAACTGCTTCCTTACAGGTTGGGTGGCAGTGAGGAATGCTGGTAAGTATAGAAAGAAAAAGCTGCATGTCACTGTGCATCTGATCTTCAATATATTGGTTGTGACTTTTTTATATAGCAAGCACAGTGAAGTCTGTTGAAAATTGTTGCTCAGCATGAAAGTGTTTGCAAGAAATCAGTTATTCATGCCGAGAGAGTTATCTTAATGGATAAAACAAAAAATAAAGACTTTCACTGTACAATGGGACTGATCCTTATGCATAAAGACTTCTTGTGGTAGTTAGCTAGTTGTTTCTGAATTTGCTGATCTTGGCAAGGTCAGATGGATCCATACCCTCCTGCTATCCTTTGGGAATGTGTGTGGGTTTTTTTAAACAAACATATATAGCAAGTATTGAGTATGGACCCATCAAAAGTATCTTCATTTGTGTATTTGTTGTTGTGTATTAAAACTATTCAGTTTTCATTTTTAATATAGTTGGTTCAGCTTCTATCAGCACTGAGTGATATTCACATCTTATACTAATATTCTTTCTTATTTTAGTCACACATTTTATTTTATTCTATTAGCTGATAGTGGGAAATGTTGTTGGGCTGCAACTCCTAGCATTCCTAGCCTTCATAGCCAACTGTCAGAAGTGATTGGAGTTGATGTGGAAGAATATTTGGAGGGCTTCTTGTTTTCTAAATACTCTGAACCACACCAAAAAAAAAAAAAAAATTAAGGTGGAAGAGAGATAGCAACAGTTCTATCACTGAAGTTTCCAGATACCATATTTGCCACCATATAAGATGTGCTAGCATATAAGACATACTCCATTTATACACTGGAAAGTATTATTTGCTGGCATATAAGACACTCTGGCATATAGGACACATCCCATTTTCGAACAATATTTTTCAGGAAAAAAAGTGAGTCATATACACCAGCAAATACAGTATGTCACAGGCTAGTGAAAACAGAAACATGGCCACAAAAGTGATACTCTTAAAAACAGCACACTCTTTTGTACTTACTTAGGGTTTCCAGATAAATCAAGGTGACTCACAAACCTCAAACTGAAAACTGTAACTCCATGTTTTAACCTCATTGAGGTTCCATTTGACCCTTACAGTTAGAATGGACAAATTCTATTCAGCATGACTACAGACCCCAAATGTTGCCCACCTATGCAGACAGCACTCCAGCAATGTAAGCTGATTTTTTCTCATAGCCTCATTTGTGAGTAGAGAACATTATAAGCTTCATCAGTAGGGAAGTGGAAGATCAGTTATACAGTTTATGGTTACACACAAGAAGATGTGCTATGCACAGAAGCAAACATTAAATGATGTCTTGAGAGACCAATTTGTTGCTGTTTTATAAAATGACCAGATGTGACAAAAGGTTATTAGCTGTCTCAACAGTGGCATTCCTCATATGTTCCTTCACTGTTCCAGTAATATTGGCTTATTCCTCTGAGCATGTTCAAAAATGTGCACATGTGCTCTTTCATTTGCCAGATAAACTTGTCCATTATCAAATGGCAGCCTGATTTCCATAAACTATAGGGGGGTTGGCCTAGCATTCCACTCACTCTTTGTTTCTTCCTACAATGCATACTGAAGGTGAACAGAATGGGAACTTTGCTCAAATTCCAGTCACATAATCACCTTCCATTCCTTTTGCCTCAGCACAGCTCTCAATACTTATCCACAGAATCTGTTAATAGTAGGGTGACAATCAATTACATTTCTTCTTATTGTAGTTTTCAAAATAAGAGCATCAGTGTGGGGAATTTTGTTGCATACTTCCTTGGACATTCCTGTCATAAAAGAATCATGTTGGGCTGAAAAGTCCCACCTGACTTTCACACCGCCAGTCATGCATGCGAAACAGTGAAAGAGCTTCAGCTTTCTGGGGTAGCAAATTTCTAGGAAGATTGTAGGTGTGAGGCTTACTATAGTGGATTGTAAATGTACCACAATATTTTATATAAATGAAAGTAAATTTTCCATAAACATTATCTTTAAAAAAAATTAAAACATACCCATTAAAGGGCAAAAAAAATGCAGCACAATAAGAAAAGTCAGTTCCTTATAAAACAATTAGTTTCTGAAAGCCTGTTAAGATAAGAAGGATCCTCATCTGTTGTTGAAAGGACAAGAAGCCTGTGGAGAGAGTTCCAGAGCCTAGGCAACCAAGAAGACTCTCACACACACGTTCTTACATGAGTTTTCTTGGAGGATAGTGAGAATGAAAAAAATGCCTCACCCAAAGTTTTCAGAACCCAGTAAAGTTCATATGAATATACAGGGACAGAAGTGGGGAATAATTAGGGCATTACAACTTTGGATCTCATTTGGGAGAAAGGCAGTATATAAATTTAATAGAAATACATACATACATACCACTCCAAGTAAGAATTCTGCCTCGGTCCCCAAATTTTTAACATTGCAGAATGAGACACTGAAAATTATTAACATCTTAAAATTTTGTATTTTCTGTATCCTGGTTCCCTTGGGAACTCTCCCTTTTTCCCCCAGATGCCTAAACTGTATTTGTAAAACCTCAACTGAGATTTGGAGCTAGGGAAAATTTGGGGGTTGAAGGGAAATTTCATCTGAAAGAGGGTAGCTACTTACTTATTTGGAGGGAGCAATCTTCACCATCACCCATAGCTATACTTTTGTTGGAGGATACATCTCTTGAAATAACCTGGACTCAAGCCATATGTGACTTCAGAGGTCATAACCAGCACTCAGTTGTATAGGCAGACCTCCATTAACAGAGCCTCTGACGAAGAAGCTCCTTTTTATTGTCTTTTTTATGGGAGCCCAGCACAGTCCCACTTTTCTTGTTTTCCTTCTAGCTTTCTACCACCAAAAATGGAAATTATGCAAAAAGAAAGAAAGAAAGAAAGAAAGAAAGTCAAAGTTGTTGAAAGAAAGAAAAAATCATTCCATGCTAACCTCTCACTATCTAAGCCATCTCGTCCTTAGTGGACAAGAGAGTAGCAAGAACAAGTGCAGAAGTTGCTGTTTCTTCCAACAATTTCCACCCCTTGTACCAAGTTTCTGTTAAAGAAATAAAGGCCAAGAACACATCTATTTAATTAACTGTACTGGAAAGCAAATGGGTGGCTGTTGTGACTAGGGAGCCATGCACTGTTTGTAATCTGGTGCAGTCAAAAGTGTGACTGTAGATCTTTGGACTAATTGGAGTTTCCAAACACAGTAGAGCATATTGTTTGCTTGCTTACCTGTCTGTTTTCACACTTTTAAAGAAGCTCAGACCCTGATATACCCATGTTCCAGCAAAGAAACATACTACATAGTATGTCATTCTGTCCCAAAATAGTCAGGTGGAAGACTGTTGAGAGATTTATGACTGTTATAAGAACAAAAAAAGCTGTAAAAGAGCATGTTTTTTTAAAAAAACAATGAAATAATAATAACAAAGCTACGTTATAACTAATGAGCAAGTAGCAACTTAATAAACTAAGGTAAGCCAAAAGCACTCAGCATGAAAAATTGACCATACCCGACAGTTTTTGCAGCCATTTCCTATCTTTGCCTTCCCTAAATCACTATAAAGCTTGAGACAAAAAGGTTTGAGGTGGTTGTAATCAGATTTTTTTTCCTGCTCTTCCATGCACATTTTGATGTCTGATGTATCTAGATGTGGGGCACCCATCGCAAAGAAAATTGCACTCCAACTTGTTACTCTTCATCTATTGAATTTCATAGATGTGCATATGTTTTATTTATTTATTTATTTTTCCCATTTAACAAGCCTGACAGAATAGAGGAGAAAAGCAGGAGCAGTGGCATGCTAATACAGTTAGCACATAGGTAAGAATGTTATGAGCTAATCATGTACTAGTGGTGTGATGACTTCCATTAAAATCAGATGGTGTGAAGGAGACTGTTTTGCATCTTCATTACAACCATCATTCTGCTATAAAAGGAACCACATTTTTGGAATGCATCATTTTCATGTCAACACAAATTACATGAAAAAATGAAACCAGGTTCTGAAGATTTAAACAAAGAGTGAGAAACCTTTGGTCCTCCAGATGTTTTGGACTACAACTCCCACAACCTCTTACCATGTTGGCTGGAGATTCTGGTAGCTGAAATCCAAAACATCTGGAGGGCTAAAGGTTGCCTATCTCTAATGTAAATTATGGTCTCTTCTATTACATTTTTTCCCTGCTTTCCTAAAATCTGTATAGGTCTGTTGGGTTTTGTTTGTAATATGGTATAAAAGCTTCTAGTAGCCTCCTAATTATTGAATGGGAAAAAAGTGCATATGCATGTTAAAGATTCATATCTTGGCTTGTAAAGATATTGATACTTTGTCTTATTAAGTGTGGCAGAAGAGAACAGAATATTTATATGAGTCATGTTGATTATTTCCCCTTATTTTCCAAATACTTCGCATTTAAATTAGCTTTGATTTTTTTTTTTTCACTCTGATCCTTCCTCCTCTTGCTTTCTTAAATTGAACAGCAGGGGAAAAATAGAAGGAAACAAAGATCACTTTGTAAATGCTTCCTGTTGCCTGCTGTGTTTAATGAGTGTACATATCTACTTCCACTACATTGAAACACTGCTGACTTTGCCTGGAAGTATTGTACTTTTGTTCAGAATATAAAGAATGGAGTTCCTGTTGGATCATACATCATGGCTCATTTCATGAATAAACAGTTGCTTTGACCTTGTACAGACAAGTGGGCCTTAAATAGCTAATCCAGGAAATAATCTTGTTTATCTGGTGCTGTTTCGTGTCACTAGGTTGTGTTTACAGCTGGTATAGCTTTTATTGTTCTTTCTATGAAGGGCCAAAAGTTAAAAGGGAGATTATTACTTCAGGTGCAATCCAGAGCTAGTTTGGAAGAGGTATCACCATGTGCTATCCAGAGGGAGTTCACAAAAGTGGAACTTAAGTGCTTACCATTCACTTAAGTCACTCCAAGAACATTTCAGTTCTATCAGCAGTCAACAAACTCATACTGGAAGATTATACGCTAGCCTAAGTACCCTAAAAGCATCAGAACTCCTCTGATGTTAACTGCTAAGCAGGTTGGCTCTGGTTAGAAAGAATACCAGGTGCTGTAGGCTATATTTAAGCAAAAGAAATTGGAAAAATCACTTCTGAGTATTCCTTACCCAGGAAAACGCTATGAAATTAAAGGGGCTGCCACAGATCAACAGGTGACTTGAAGTCACATACATATATACATAAGCATGAGGCAATAGTCAAAACCTGTTCTCACACTCCCAAAACTGATATTCAGATCAAAGTTCAGAAAAGTTACCTTTTTAGAACACAGCACCCAGAATCACCCCATGAGCATGATCTTTGGCCATAATGGCTAAGAAATTCTGAGAGCTGTCATCCAAAACTCACAATTCCAAACTCTAATTGAGGGACATGCTTCCCCTGATACTTTTGCATTCAGTAAAGCTTTAACTTGAATCTGCATTTGATTTAGAGGCTTACTGTAGTATTTCATGTATTTGGTAAATTGCTATTAACATTTCCAGTGTTCTGGAAACTCGGACTTCTTTGTTGTTTAGTTTACTTGCTTCTTTCTTTTACACTGTAGCAAATTTATTTTTGGTCATCCCATTTTGTTTCCAAATAGATAGGCAATCTGCCTAAATTTAACAGAGGGAATAATTTTTAGCAGCTTGTAGTCAGAAAATTTCTAATAATAAAACCTAAGATTACAAGGAGATAATTGCAAAACAACTCTGGCCTAAAATTAGGCAGCTAAAATGTATTTAGCTATATTAATTACCAGCATATATACGGGCCTTGCCTGGGATTTTATTTTCCCATAGGAAATACTTGTTAGAAAGATTTGAGATGCTGTGCCTCTAATTCCCCAAACTGTCTTGTTCATTACCTGTAACTTTTCCCCATGTTCCCCAATCCAATCTGTATTCAGAGTTATTAACACAGAAAGAGGCTGGGTTCCTGAGGGAATACACTGCCCTCCTCCTTGTTGCTAGGCTTCATCTCCACAGCAACTGGCCAGACCCAAGAGCTCTTTGGTTGAGAAATCTAAAGGCCCCTCCCTGAACTGCAAATCCCAGGATTCCATAGAATCTTCACAGCCAGACAATCATAAGAGGTCTTTGCCTCACACAGGCAATCATATGAGGTCTTTACCTGCCTACAAACAAACTTTGACTTTTATATATTAGTAGATAGATGATAGACAGATAGAAGGGACACAGACAGAGGTGTATTTTAAAAGAGCTGCTTGGTACTTCTAACACCCCCCTGGGTATTTGTACTGGTTTGCCTTAACATTCAAAGGCAGGAGCTGCTATCAGAGCACACCTTGGGACTGCTCTGTGCTTGTGTGAGTGGGTGCAGAAGGGTGGCTGTCTGTATTGTGTGACAACTTCATGCCACTCATCATGATGACACAAGTTGGTAGCCAAAAATGCATAGAACTGAGGTGACAGGTATGTCTTTCTCAATAAATTCTTCTTATATTGTGCTAGTTAATTGTATCATATATTATACTAGGCAGAGTTACAGCCTGTAGTATTGTAGTTTTGGCGATAGGTTTCCAGAGGAGCATGAATTATATGCCCCTCCAGCTACTGTTGGTCTGCAATTCCCAGCATTCCTCAATGGTGGCTGGCTTGGGTTGCTGGGATTTGCAGTCCGACAACAGCTGGATGCCCATACAATTCCCACCCTTCATTTATGGAAAAAATATATATATTCAGGGATAGCCATACTGGCCATGCCTAAAAATACAACAAAATTCAAAATCTAAAGAGCAGCAATACTGTTTTTGGTCCAACTCCAAAGTATAAAATACAATATGCATGCTTTTGAAGCTTCACTGGTTTCTTCATCAAAGATGTTAAAAATCTTGCAGGAGGAAAATGGTGATGATGGTGAGTCATAGGCCTACATTCTATCTGAGATGTTGTCAGGATAGTATTGAGGGATTTCAGTTTACTCAGAGCCCACTACCCTAATTGGACTTGTGAGATCTAGGGACAAAGGGCAATAAAAGATGGGTAAGAAAATTTCAACTCCGTTAGCAACAGAAAATTAACTTCTCTTGAGATCCAGGTGTCCCTGTCTTAGGCCTTTTCCGCATTTTATTTTTGAAATGGGGCGGCGCATCCTCCAGCGAGGACATTCACATTTGGGGGCAAACTGGGTTCGGACTACTTACTGTTTGTCCGAACTTCAGCCCCGTGCTATTGAAAGACCTATTAAAAGAGGACTTTCAATAGCACGGCGCGCCCCAGTCCGTCGCTCTGTAAAGTATAGATCTACAGGCTCGCGCCAGTGCGAGTCTGCAGATCTTTCGGGGGCGGGCTTCCGGCTGGCGAGCTTCTCCAGTTGGTGGAGAGCTTCCACCAACCGGAAGCCTCCATTTTCGTTGCCAGAGAGTGTGTAGGACGGGCGCATGCTGCTCTGGACTGTCGTGGATCATCAGGAGGGAACGTGCCAGTCCAGTGAGTAACGGACTGCCCCATTTCCCCTCCAAAGTGCGGAAAAGCCCTTATGCAAAGTTAACTGCTGTTACCTAGATAACACTGAATTTCTCAGGGAATCTCTGTACTGTTACATCTGGAGAAACTTTTACATGGCTGTATAGCTAAAACTAGCCATAAATTTGGTTTATTGATATCTTATCCCTCTGCTACTGTTTTCCACTTTCTATTTTCAACACAACAATAGTATGAGCTACATCTATGAACCTACATAATATGAATAAAACTGTTCCTATCTTTTTAAAAATGTAAAATACACAATGTTATGACAAGGTTTCTAGTCTTGTGTCCAAAACCCAAAGTATTCTACATCTGAGCAAGCTGAACAGCAAACAATTTGCTAAAGAAATAAAGTCCACTCTCCCTGCTTCTGAAAAGAAGTAGCATCCTGTATTCTTTTTCTCACCCCATTTTATGTCAAAGAAATAAAGACAGTGTGGCCACCTTTTTATGCTACCTTCTTTCTAAGTTATAATTGACAGCATAATTACCTCCTTTATTTATTTATTTATTTATTTTTACCTAGGGCTGTAGCACTGAATAATCTTATATTCACTTGACATGCAAAGATTGAAGAAGTGCAAAAGAGCTGAAGGGGGTGATACAAATCAGAATGCTCCCACTGGGGCATGCTGGGACAGCAGGGTTCTAACTAGCTCATTTCCTATATAACTGCTATCTGCATAACTTTGTAGCTGAGCTATGCAGAAAACACAAAGGCACTGTAAAGTTTCAGTCTCTCAAGACCATAAACAGGCTGATCTGGCTTTATTGTGTGATGTTGCCTGCAATGTTCTGCATTCAGTTTGTCTTGTCCTCATTAGATGAGGTCTGTGGGCTGCTCAGTCTCCTTAATTTCATTCCCCTTTACATTTATCCGATCATATATACATACACGCATAATAAAACTAAATCTGTCACACTTTCCAATACTCTAGAATTCACAAGGAAACTTATTCTCTTCACAACCTCTCTTTCATTTGCCATTAGTGCAACGGGATCTTTAGGCAATATAAGGCTTTCTGGCATGCCTCGCACAGTCTATTAAGCTTTCCCTATTTGTTCAATGATAATACAAATACAATACGTGGTCCTTCATAATCAGTCTTATCTAGGCCACCAGACCGTGTGATCCCAGAAACTCCCAGGTGTTAAACCCCAGGTCACAGTTTAAGCAATATATGCATGTATGTTTAGAATTTGATGGTGATGGTGATGTTGTCGGGTTGGAAACACTCTCTTCCACACCCTTTTGTCTTAAGTGGATGAGTAGCATTATTGCCACCGGTGTTCCTTCTGCATTACAACATCATTGGCCAGTCCCTTTCCCTTCCTTCACCCCCCCCCACTGCTCCTGATTGGTCAGGGTATTTTCTTTATAAGCTGTACTAATGTAGCCATGTTTTAACGTCATGGCATGTCAGTACACTATTGCAGTTTTGCGAGATAATGCTAAAAAATGTATTATGTGGTACTTTTGCCCAAACTTTTTCTGCACAAGAATTAATATTGTTGCATTGGAACATTATTTGACATTCAGAAAATACTGCTTCCAATACTGAAAATGCTGCTTTCTGCACAAAACAACTATATGTGAATTTTGTGCAGTATAAGTAAAAAATTGTGAAGATTCTACTCAGTCGAGGATTCTTCTTGTTAGAATTTCTCAGCATTTAAAAATCATGGTTTTCAACCATATTTCAAATATTCTTTGCATCTCTCTAACCACACTCAGACGTAGAAGAAGAGAAATAAGATATTATTTCTATTAAATACATTTATTTCTTGTAATCAAAAACAAAAGTGGCCTTCTAGGCATGTATTAAAGCACTCTAAGATATTAATAAGCTTCACTTATTGAGATGTCTGATGTTGAAATTAATAATTAGGCATGCACTAACATGCATGTCTGATTTCTTAACTGGGCCTACAGTATTTTTAATCCTCATTTTCAACAGAGTGAGTGAGCTTTAATATTGCATGGAAATCATTCTTAACCCCTCTTCCAAAAAAAACCCCAAACCCCTTCATAACTTGATTTAATAATAGTCAAAACAAATTTGAGGAGGGGGATAAGTTTCTATTTAAAACTTGGACATGTCTATATGTTTCTTCTTCCTTTTTTACCCTCAGCATTTAAATATATTCTTCAATATATCTCTGGCCCAAGGAAAATTAGGAGTATTTCCAGATTTTTAAACCCTTTAATTGTCATGAAAACATTGTACAGAATCCTGAGATTTGTAATTTTGTGATATAGCTAGAAATCTGTGTCAGAAAGCTATAATATTTTAATTCCAGAGATTGTGGTAAAGAATTCTAAGTCCATCAGCAGACTACAGATGCTAAGATTCCATAGGGTGGAGCCATGGCAGTTAAAGTGGGGATCAAAGTGGGGATCAAAGTTTCTACAGTGTGGATGAATGCAGAAAATGACTAGCACTCTGTTTCTTCCTCATCCTCTATCTGCAACTGTTAGAACATTTTAATATATTATTCTCTATTTGTGGACCAAAGTACATTTATTATCTCTCTCTTTCCCATTTCCCTTCCTCTCACTTTTCTCTTCAGTGACTCATCACTTTCAAAGTATCCCTGCTGTTTTATATTTTATTTATGATCTCTGTCATTGTTGCTTTCTAGCTATGGGCCCTTTATGCATGGCATTTGCCATGTGAAAGAGGGCCTGGAGCATCGCACAATTGTGAGGAGAGATCTGCACAATGCACTCACAATCGCGCGATGCTCCAGGGACCAGCGGGGGCCGATCACGCACCTTTTTATTTTCAGCTTGAAGCCGAAAATGGTGCACAATCGTGCATTGCTCCTGTGCCCCGCTCACACTTACCTGGAGTGCGGAACCTCTGGAGCCAGGCCAGTTGTGCTTCCTGCCCCAGTGCAGCCTGGGAAGGTCCCAGGCTGCACTGTGGAAGGAAGAAGTGGGGTTCTTGCGTGAGCAGGCAGCTTGTGAAGCAGCAGGGAAGGGAGAACCTTTTGTCAGAGGCTGCTCATGCAATCCCTGCACCCTAGCACCGGAACAAGGTAAGGTGCGGAAAGGGTCCTGGTGTCCTATTTCCTCCAACCACTTCCTGTGTTTTCCTTTTAGTGGTTCTGTATTTCCATGTCATTGCTGTGGACACCTATCTTTCAGGTATATTTATTGTGCTGGAACTTAAATTTTCCTTCTCGCTTCTTCAGTGAGTAAGTCTTTCTCCGGAGCCAGCACGGTACAGTGTTTGAGCATTGAACTATGGACCTTGGGGGTGTTCAGTACCCTGCTTGGCCATGGAAGCCATTGGGTGACCCTGAGTGTCTCACATGCTCTCTGCTCCAGAAAACCCCATGATAGGTTTCCCTTAAGGTCACAATAAGTTGAAAATGACATAAAGGCACACAACAAGAAGTCCCCTCTCTCCCCTGCTTCCAATACTCTTTCTGTCTCTCTTTCGCTTTCTCTGTCCATTTGTATACCCATCCTTTTCCATTATTCCTCTCACTCCCACTCCCATTTTCTTTCTTACTTCCTCTTTCTCACTCATTCACTCAGCCCTGGTTTGTACTTGGATGGCAGTTCACCAATTAATACCAGGTGTTGTAGGCTTTATTTCAGAGGAAGGAAATGACAAAACCAATTTGGAGTATTCCTTGACTAGGAAAGCTCTATAGTCTCTCACAAGGCTTGTTGTTATTTTACATGTGTTACTTCCATGCTATCCTTGGTAACCAAGACAGCCAAGTTATTTTGAGAATTCTCACTAAAGAGCCCTAAGCACCTCATTAAACTACAGATCCCAGGATTTTATAGGATGGAGCTACACCAATGTCAAAGTGCTATGGTTGTGTTATAGTTGTGTTTTGTTCATATAGCTTTAGAGTCCCTTCAATTAGACATGAGTGAGAGCACCACTGGCCTATGGTCCGAGCAGAGTGGTGAGATTTGCTCCTCCAGGTAGGAATCATGCATAATAAATAAATAAAGAAATAAATATATTCATAAATACTGTAAAATTGCTACTTCCTATTTTGTTGATTCCTCCAGTTGCAAGGATAGTTTGTATGTACTATAAATTGTCTGTGGGGGATTGTCTGTTGCTGTTTAAAAAAAATAAACAGGAGAGATGTAGCCTCACTGAATAACTGTTAATGGTGAGTCTACAGTTATGTCAATACCATTGATTCAGTTATTCTGTTTTAGTTGGGGTACCAATAAGGTCAGGCCCTGATGTCACAGAAGAGGACCCTTATGCATGATTCACAAGAAAAGACCTAGCTAGGACAAGGAATATAACACAGTACAACAAGCATT
Source organism: Ctenosaura bakeri (assembly GCA_948474755.1). Taxonomy (NCBI): domain Eukaryota; kingdom Metazoa; phylum Chordata; class Lepidosauria; order Squamata; family Iguanidae; genus Ctenosaura; species Ctenosaura bakeri. The sequence continues at coordinate 27,473 of CAOLHI010000911.1, read as the reverse complement.
GATTTTATGGAGTTGAAACAGTCTTCAAAGATGGTCTCTTTCTTTTTTCTGTTTCTCAGAGGGCTGCAAAGAACTTGTATGTTTGAGTGCCATAGCTGGTGATAGTTAAATCTCTCATTATTATGCTAGAATGTGCCCATTGTTGTTTTAAGAGAGGGGGAGGGAGGTAGTGGAAGAGAGAGAGATGGATATAAACATACACTGAGACTTACAGTTCACTAAACCACAAGAGGATTCTTGTTTCATTGTCAATAGTATAATTGTAGACATCTTAAAACACTTATTAGTGAAACCCTTGGATTCACTTTATAAATTATAGCTAATATGTAACAAAAGTCCTTATTTTGTCACAAAGAGTAAAGCAAAAAGTGCCACTTCTTCCAAGCATGTTTACTATTTCCATATTGATTCTGAATTCTCCATATCCTTCTAAAGATATTAATTTTTTAAACTCAGAGATTATTCCAAAATGTAGTTCATGGAGAGAAATGTTGCTCAGCATTCTCCTCATGACCTTTACACAACTTCAGCAAACAATGACAGAACCTTGTTTATATGAGAGATTATAAGCGATTCTTTTTCTTTTACAGCTTGCCGACCGGGTTTTTACAAAGCATCTGCTGGTAATGTCAAGTGTGCCAAATGCCCACCTCATAGCTCCACAAATGTGGAGGGTTCTACAAATTGCAAGTGTGAAAAGAATTATTTCCGATCTGAGAGAGACCCTCCATCTATGGCTTGCACAAGTAAGTGACCTCATTTCGATCAAAAACTGTGCTTCTATTTCAGTCTCTTTCATATGTATAAAATCCATTGAGCAATGCTTGCAGGTAATAATGGCTACATGAACACATGGCTTTATATTATTCCAGCGGGGTAGGCAAAGTGCAGTCCATGGGCCATGTGAGGCTCACCAGACCCAAAAGTCTCCCCCCCGCAAGTTTCTGGAGTTCTCCCTTGCAAGTGGAGAGACTCTCACTACTTTAAACAGTGTAATAGTGCTTGCCGTGCCTTGGCATGGACTAGCCTCAGCTACCTGTGGCAATCAAATATTATACAAATGCTTCCCCTTCATTTTATCCCCCTCACTCACTCCAGTCCTGACTTGTCCCCCTTTCACATGGCAGTGTACAAGCGAAAGGACCCCTTGAGCATCACATAAATGTCAGGAGTGGTCTGCATGACACACTCCCATTTCCGCCATGCTTAAGGCCTGCAAGCGCAGCAAATACACATTTTTGGCTTTTAGCCGAAAATAAGCTGCGCTTGCGCAAGGCTCACGGACCTGGGCTGCACTCACCTGTGGTGCGGAGCCTCTGGAGCCGGGCCTGTCGTGTGTCCTCTCCTCAGTGCAGCCTACAACTCCCAGGCTGCACTGCAGAAGGAAGGGGCACGGCTCTCGCGCAAGTGGGAAGGAGCTGCAGAGCTTGAGCAGCAGGGAAGCAGGAGGCTTGCGAGAGCCTGCCTGCCCAGGCTTTTCATGCAAGGCCCACACTCCAGCAGCGTCAAGAGGTAAGGTGCGGAAAGGGCCTTGAACTCTCATCCCCTGTTTGAAAATGTTTCCATTTCTTCCTTCCATTCCCCTTACTCGATCCTGTCCCAATTTAAAATCTTTTTCCTCATAAATGTTCCCATCTCTTCCTTCCATTCACCTTACTTCAGTCCTGGTTTAAAATATCCTCACAAACCTTCTCACTGCCTCCTTCCATCTAGTTCACTGATTCAGCCTCCACTTAAAATCTTGTCTCTTGCTTACAAACACTTCTTCCAATCACCTCACTCATTCCAGTCATGGTATCTGCTTGTAAATGCTCCCAGCCCGTCATCCCATCCTACTCACTCCAGCTCTGGTTTAAAATCTCATCCCTCACTTACAAATGCTTCCATACCTTCCTTCCATTCCCCTTCACTACATCCCTGAATTAAAATTAATTACTCTATAAATGGCTGTATTTTTAAAAAGCATGACCCCTGAGTATTTCCAGATTCCTCAATGTGGCCCCTGATCCCACTGCAGTTCTCCACTGCTGAATTATGGTGCAATCTTCATGGAGCAGATTTTCTCTGTGTTAGCTTATGTTACTCTGCAATGTGTCTTTGAAATTAACCATAATTATATGTATCACTCTTACTGCTGCTGCTGCTGCAGCTACTGATGTTAGTAATAAAGTTTTGATCCCAATAAATTGTATTGGGAAACTGCTAAACTGTATTGCTTCCTAAATTGTGGCTCAGAATTCTCATTCAAAGATAGTTGTACAGCTTCAGGTATGTTCCTTTCTCAACAAATAGGTTAGCTGTAGTTCTTCATGTCCAAAACTATTCTTCAGGGTCTCCTTTTTATTTCTATCTGTATTTTATCTGTATTTCATCTGCTTTTTATTTTATCTATAGTATAACACATGGCACAGTTTTTACATAGTTATCCCTTCCTCCCTGCTGTTTTGTGTCAAATACAGTGAGTAACAGATACTGAAATTTCTGAAAGCAATACTCTAAATTTGTTCTTCAAGGAAGCAATGAGTAATTTTAGCACATGTCTTCCCATTGCATGAAAATATTCAAAAAACTGTTTCAAAAATTATTTGCATTTTAGGACTTACTGTATGCAAAATAGTAATAATCATAGAATCATAGAGTTGGAAGAGACCACAGGGGCCATCCAGTCCAGTCTCCTGCTATGCAGGAACACACATAAAAACACTCCCAACAGATGGCCATCCAGCCTCTGTTTGAAAACCTCCAAAGAAGAAAGAAGTTCTTCCTGAGGTTCAGGTGGAATCTTCTTTCCTGCAGCTTGAATCCATTGCTCCTTGTCCTAGTCTCTGGAGCAGCAGAAAGTTAGCCCACTCCCTCCTCAACATGATATCCGTTCAAATTTTTAAACATGGCTATCATTTCCCCTCTTAACCTTCTCTTCTGCAGACTAAACATACCCAGCTCCCTAAGCAGCTCCTTATAGGGCATGGCTTCCAGACCTCTCACCATTTTGGTTGCCCTCCTGTGGACACGCTCCAGCTTGTCGATATCCTTCTTGAATTGAGGTTCCCAGAACTGGACACAGTATTCCAAATGAGGTCTAACCAAAGCAGAATAGAGTGGTACCATTACCTCCCTTGATCTAGACACCACACTTCTATTGATGCAACCAAGAATCATGTTGGCTTTCTTGGCTGCCACATTACACTGCTGACTCATGTTCAATTTGTGGTCCACTAAGACTCCTAGATCCCTTTCACATGTACTGTTATCCACGCACATGTCCCTCATCCTATATTTATGCATTCCATTGTTTCTGCCTAAGTGTAGGACCTTACATTTCTCTCTTCGTTGAAGTTCATTTTGTTAGCTTTGGCCCAGCTCTTCAATCTGTTAAGGTCATTTTCAATTTTGACCCTGTCCTGTGGCATATTAGCAACCCCTCCCATTTTGGTGTCATCTGCAAATTTGATCAGCATGCCCTCCACTCCTTCATCCAAGTCATTGATGAAGATGTTGAATAGCACTGGGTCCAGGACAGAACCCTGTGGCACCCCACTAGTCACTTCTCTCCAGGATGAAAAGCATCCATTGGTGAGCACCCTTTGGGTTCGGTAAGTCAACCAAAGAATTTCATGGAAACTTTTTCAAAGGCCTTACTGAAATCAAGATATGCAAGATATGCCACAGCATTCCCTTCATCGATCAAGATTGTTACTCTATTGTAAAAAGAGATAAGATTAGTCTGGAATGACTTATTTTTGAGAAATCCATGTTGACTCTTAGTGATTATGGCATTGCTTTCTAAGTAATTACAGACTGACCGTTTAATGATCTGCTCTAAGATCTTTCCTGGTATTGACAGGGTGATAATTATTTGGGTCCTCTTTATCTCCCTTTTTGAAGATGGGGACAACATTTGCCCTTCTCCGTTCTGTTGGGACTTCAGTTCTCTAAGAGTTCTCCAAGATTATTACGAGTGGTTCTGAAATGAAATTAAGAAGAAGAAGAATAGCCCCAAGAACAGCATTTTATGCTCAAATAATATATAGAAAATGCTGTTTCCTGTGAAGACAATGCCATAGTTGGGCGTTAGTTAAGTACCAAAATTACATGTGGTTTTCTGTGTAGAAAATGATGCTTCTTGCACAAACAATATTTTACATGCAAAATAGTATACAAATTCTGTGCAAAGTTATCCCATTGCTGTGGAGACTCTTATCAGTCCTAGATTATACTTCTCAGGGTTGTCTGACACTTGAAAAATGTATTTTTCAAAAGTTTTTGAAAATTTTGTATATTCTTTCTATTCCTGTTGTTTTTAAATCAATGCCTCAAGAGAGTGCTCAGTAGCAAACTGTTTTAAATGTTTCCGTGAGAAACCCTAGTAGGTTGAAGACAGTCACTGTATTTTTTATTTCATATGACTATCTGCCTTTAGATAACAAAACATTATGGCTCTCACTATCATCAAATGCTTATTTGAATGGCTTATTTGCCTTAGTAGAATTAACATAATGAATAATTGCCTTCTTTCCATTTACTCTGCAGGACCACCTTCTGCTCCTAGAAATGTTATCTCTAATATTAATGAAACATCAGTTATCCTAGACTGGAGCTGGCCTTTGGACACCGGGGGCAGGAAAGACGTCACTTTCAACATTGTATGCAAGAAATGTGGAGGAAATACCAAGCTGTGTGAACCTTGTAGTCCTAATGTAAGGTTCCTTCCACGTCAGATTGGACTCACCAACACCACTGTGACTGTAGTGGACCTCCTGGCACACACAAATTACACGTTTGAGATAGATGCCATTAATGGAGTGTCTGATCTGAGCATCTTCCCAAGACAATTTGCTGCAGTCAGCATTACAACCAATCAGGCTGGTGAGTTCTGCATTTCCATTGTCCTTTTATTATCTGAGCCTGTGGAGAATTCCAGCCTCATGCTTCTCATTCCTAACATTCCTTCTTGTAAATCTATCATGCTACAACATACCTTTCCATTTAGTTACCAACATGTAGGCTGGCAGCCATCAAGAAGGAAAAACAAGTTATGATTATTTTCCTCTTCCTAGCCTGATGTGCTTCATAGTGTCTGTGGTACGTAAGAGTAATGGACAGAGAAGGCATGAAAAGCCTTGCCTCCCCTTTTTTGTCCATTTCTTCCTATAACTTTTCTCCAAAGTAGCTAGTTTTCTCTTTGTTGTTTTATCAGAACTCATCCTAGGGATCAATGTAATTGATGGGGCTTTGGTGTTTCATGTTCTGGAATTGTCTATACAATAGTACCATCTAGTCTATTTTGCTGCTATGTTGGTATGCTTAGACTGGTCAGAAACTTCAACTGTGAAAACACATATCTGCTCAAATACTGATAGGTGCTAGGCAGTTGGATCATACACCTATTATGTACTAGTACCTATAGCTCTTAGTAGTAGTGTGTTTCTACTAGTACCTATAAAATAGTAATTTGTTTCCATGCCAAATTCTAAATGTTGGTAATGGCTTTACAACTCCAATTGGTTTGAGTCCAGGGTATTTGAAGGATTATCTTCCAGATATCATCCTGTCCATCCTTTGAGGTGAACAGTGGAGGTCCTATCTTTTTGCTACCTTTAAGAGCCCAAAATACTCATATGTTTATTTTGGCATATAACTGAGTGTTAGTTGCTCATAAATTGTCCCCCATCTCAAATAGCCTGGATAGGCTTAGAACAGAGCCCCTGGGCTGAAAAAACTGCTGCTTCATGCCAGTTCAGCAAATGGATTTTGGATGAGCATGCTGACCTGGCTGTATTATGGAGACCTGACTAGATGAAGATGAAGGAAGAGGTATCTCTCCAATTTTGTATACCAGAATTTTCTGTGGAGCAGCAAGGAAGGCATGAAGGGTTGGGAGGTGAGGTCCCAGTGGTCTATTGGGATTCCATCACTCTCACCAGGTGCCTTGAATGGGCTTAAATTTATGTACAGTGGGTTACCAGGGGCTTGAATAAATGTACAGTCTGCTCAGCTTGAATCTATGTACCAGGTGACCAGGACAGAATAGAGATTCTGTTGGTGTACAGCTCACCCCACTGCTCAGTTGTCTCCCTTCCTGTGCTGACTGAGTGTGATCACGAGAGTGGTGTTAGCATACCCTTGGCTAGTTGTGCCGGGAGATTTCAACACCCATGTAAAGAACAACTCAGAACTTAATGTCATCCATGAGAACCATGGGTCTGTCCCAAGTAGTATCTAGTGCTGCCCATCTTGCAGGACACACTGTGGATTTTTTTTAACAATTCTGTTGTCATGGATAGATTACTACCTGGTGGGTCTTAGATTCACTGAAACTCTTTGGGGGGGGGGCAATTAAGATGGTTCTGGATTCCTAATGCGTCTTGGGGAGTATCCTGTTGCTTGGCAGGTGATCCCACCAAAGTTTTGCATGATCTGTGGAATAGGGAAATGGCCAGGGCTGGGGATGCAATTGCTCCTAAGCCTTCCCTCTCACCCTGGTTTGCAAGCGAGCTGACATGATGAAATGAATGGGACAGAGGCCATTTCCACACTAGCCTGTTATAGCGCGATGATTCCACTTTCCACATCCTCTGGAATCCTGGGGTTTGCAGTTTCGGGAGGGGCCAGTCGGCCCCTCCCGAAACTGCAAACCCCAGGATTCCAGAGGATGTGGAAAGTGGAATCATCGTGCTATAACAGGCTAGTGTGGAAATGCCCAGAGACTAGAGTGATAATGGTAGACTCAGAGCAAGTCTGACTGAACACAGCTTAGAATCTATTTGAATGTCTATGCAGTGGCAATGGTAGCAGTGAAGAAATCCTTCTTTACTGCCACCATTGCATCTGCACAGTGTTGTCCAGTGGAGTTGTGTTGAGTAGTCAGGGGCCTGTTACATTACATACATTCAGAAGGAGTACAGCAGACCATTGTGAAGAGTCTGAAGAGCACTTTGTGGATAAAATCACCCACATCCACTCTGACTTGAATACTGTAGTTGATACAGATCTAGTAGATGTAATCTGTCTGTCCAGTATTATTATTTATGTTTCAATTTGTGCAACCTAAGGATGTAGATAAGATGCTTGGAGAAGTAAGAGCTGCCACATATATACTGGACTTATATTCTTTCTAGTGATGTATATTTAAGTCTTTTACTCCAAGTCTCGAGTCAAGTTTCAAGTTTCTACCTTCAAGTCTTGAGTCTCAAGTCCTTAGAAGACACTTTCAGGTCAAATCTGAAGTTAGGTGTCAAGTGTGGAGGTGGTGGTGGGGTGTATGGGGAGGGTCAATGGGTTTACAAGGGTCTGCAGCTTTGGAACTGGGAAACAGAATCCTTCTTATTCCTCCTTCTCCAAGCTGGAGGACTTCTCCAAGCTGGAGGATTCTTCATATTCCTCATTACTGAAGCTTCAAAAGCTTCAGAAGGAAGAATCCTACATCCTCATGCCTGTTGCCTTACAATTTGCTGTTCCCTCTGCGAAACGTGCCCTGCACTCTGAGGGGCGAGCCTTCCCTTCTGCTCTTAGGAAAAGTTTAAAAGGCTCCTACAATATGCAGCAGGGACAGGGACCTCAACCCTGCCTCAAGCCCATTGCCTAATGTATTTGCTGTTCCCCTCTAAGAAATGCACCCACATTTTGGGATTGAGAGAGATCATCATGTGACCAGTAGCCAAAAGGAGAAGGAAGTGTTGTTCAAAGTCATAAAGTTTCTGAATGAATGGATTATATCACTAAACCAAGGGCAGCAGGTCAGTAACAAATATATATATGGGCTTAAATTTGCTGTCACAAGTCATTTGTCATTTTTTCTGAGCCAAGTCCAGGTTGAGTCACTGAAGCAACTTGAGTCTGACTTGAGTCCAAGACAATTGACTCAAGTCTATATGACTGGCTCTTTCTGCCTGCTGAATGCAGCCCAAGGGTGACTGGCAGATTGAATAAGGGGAGTAGTGGATGTTTTAGGAGAGCAAGACAGATTTCTGTCTTGTCTAAAAAAAGGATGTGGTGAGGTCTTCATTGAAAAAATCCACCCTGGATCCCCCCATAATGGAGAACTATTGAATGTGTGGTAGCTTCCAAGTTCCAGACATTCCTAGATAAAACAGATTATCTACATTCATTTCAATTTTGCTTAAGGTCTGGTTATGAGACTAATATAGTTTTAGTCTCCTTGGTAGATGATCTACACAGGGGACTGAACAGGGGGAGTATATTCCTGTTAGTTTTGCTGGACCCCTCAGCAGCTTTCAGCACAATCAACCATAGTATTCTAGATTGCCTCTCTGGGATGGGGCTCATGGGCACTGTTTTACAGTGGCTCCAGTCTTTCTTGGAAGGACAGACTCAGAAGGTGCTGCTGCAGGATGGCTGTTTGACACCCTGGCAACTATCCTGTGGTGTCCCTCAGAGCTTGCTTCTGTCCTACATGCTGTTTAATATCTCCATAAAAACCTCAGGGAGAGGTCATCTGGAGTTCCGGGGTTCAATATCATTAGTATGCTGCTGCTGATAATAATAATAATAATAATAATAATAATAATAATAATAATAATAATAATAATAAAATAAAATGTCAGTTCTATGTTTCCTTTCCATCCAATTCCAAGCAAGCTGATTCTGCACTGAGTTCGTGTCTGCTGTCAGTAATGCAGTGGGTGGGACTGAAAAAAATGAAAGTTAATCTAGACAAGACTCCTGGTTAGTCATAGGGCTGATCAGGGAATAGGGCTTCAACCTTTGCTGGATGGCGTTATAATCCCTTTTAATCTCAGGTTCACAGCTTGGATGTGGTGGTGAACGCAGATCTGACATGAAAGCTCAGGTTTCAGCTGTAGCTGGGGAGAAGGGACATCTGCACAGTTAAAACTAGTGTGCCAGCTGCACTTGTTCCTTGAGAAGTTAGAACTGTCTGTGGTGACACATGCCTTGATTACATCCCATTTAACTCCTGTCATGTAATCTACATGGAGCTACCTTTGGAGACTGTTTAGAAACTTCATCAGGTCCAAAATGCTTTGGCCAGGCTGATGACCGGGTCTGGCTACAGGGATCATGTGACTCCCCTGGTAAACAGCTGCATTGAATACTGGTCTGTTTCTGGGCAGAATTCAAAGTGTTGGTTTTTATCTTTAGAGCCATAAATGGCCGAGGTTCAAACTACCTGAAAGATAATGTCTCCTTATATAAACCAGCACAACTGTTAAGATCTGCAAGGGATCTTAACAGTCCCACCACCATTGCAGGTGTGGTTGGTGAGGACTCAGGAGGCAGCCTTCTCTGTGGCTGTTCTCAGACTGTGGAACACACTTCCATGGGAGGTCCAGTTGGCACCCTCTCTGCTCTCTTTCTGCCTGCAGGTGAAGATGTTTTTATTTAAGCAGGTATTTGAATCATGAATTTTAATTATGGAGGGGAAGTGTCTGTAATTGGTATGCTCTTTTAATCTTTTTATATGTTTTAAATATCTTCTGGGTGGTTTTTATAGTTTTTGAGTATGTTTTAATTTCTGTAAAAGTGTTTTTAATTGTACCTTTTTAGATTATTGTAAGCTGCCTTGGATCCCATTTGAGAGAATGGTAGGATATGAATTTAAAGAAGGAAAGCAAGCAAGCTAGCTAGCTAAGTTAGGAATGTGTTTAGGCTGTTACAGTACAGTTTTCCCTGCTAATTTTTTTCTGTGGTTCTTATTGTTTATAGACATCTTATAAATCTTTCAAATAAAATAAAATGAAAATCCCATCCCCAAATGATGCAAATGTTTCTCCATCATAACTACTGGGAAAGATCTCTCTAACTGTTTAAGAGAAAAATTACTAATCTTCTTTAGTGCAAGTGAACAGAATTAGATCTTTGGTTGTTCGGTGGTTTTATTGTCTAGGGGTTTAGCAGAATCACTATTAGAATTAAATCCCACTCCACAATCAACAGTGTCAAGTAACACTTTAGTGTGTTGCCACAGAACGAATGTGTTTTATTAATAAAACCAGCTTTTAAAGAAAAGGTCATTCTAGTAATCTGAAATATAAATTATGCCGGTCATGTAAGTGATTAATTTTGATTTAATAGAAATGAAGAAAATTAAGTGCTTTGATGTTAGACATATGAAAGAGTAACACTGGCATTAGAAAAGTTTAATAATGTTATGGATTATATTTTCTGCCTTCCATGTTTCCTGAGCTTGCCACAACTCCCACTTATAAGCAGTCTTATGAGATGAATATTGCTTTAAAGTGGTGAGTTTTCTATTTATAGTGTTCAGATGCCCTTCATGCCTGTGGGATTTGCCAAGAGTGCTGCATTTTTTGTGTATGGACAATGAATAAGTAAAAGGAATCATTTTCATTTTGGAAGATGTAACATGGATTTAATAATGTTCTAGTAGTTGCAGTATTATTTGATCAAGACAGAGGCCAAGATCTAGTGGTGTATTGCCTCTGGATCCCACTGTTTCTGTCAGAATTATCAGTCATCTCCCTCTCCTACCCTTGAAACCTCCTCCAAAGAAAACCCACTGGACCAGGTTTTTGGTGCCACAGAGAGCTTCACTGTGAATGGGGGAGGTAGAAAAGTCCCAGTTCTTCTGACATGGGATACAAAATTACAGCATTGGATCTTGAACGTAGATAACTTAATTTGAATTTACTTTTGATCTTTTCCAAAATTCAGCAACTATCTTTGGACAAAAGACATTAATTTGCAAACGCTGTTTCCCATACTACACCATAAACAGTTGTCTGTTTTCTTAACAATGCAACTCAAATGCCTTATTTTGGTACTGATTTAACATTTGTAGAATTTGTGGGTCTGTTTAAATTTCTGGTTAAACCCTTCATCAAGATTTGTGAAGGAATAAGACCAATAAAGTCCTCAGAATAAGGACTAACATACATGTTTTGTCAACATGATTGTGACACCAGTTTCTCTAGATAGCTTCTCTATGTCAGCTGTGTAAATGAATAGCTTACTCAATGGACATATTTGTGAAGTGGTACTAGATGAAGAAGAGGATAAAGAAGAGATTAGAACCAAGGGAGAGTACTGTTGCCACAGCACTGTAGATGGGTCACTATGGGGAAGTGTGAGTTTCCACTATTCTCCTAGCCTATCAGTAAAATGAGAAATTGTGAACACAGGTAGGACATTTGGGGTGTATCCTAAACATATATTTTAGTATGTATCAGTTTTTGAAATAATAATAATAATAATGTATGTAAATGCAGAGACTATAATAAAATAACTATAAAAGAACTTCAGGACAGTGGCACCAAATTTTGCCGATACACTGTTTAGTAGAGATGGGTAAACTGAATCCTTGAATCCTGGGCAAGGATTTGAGATCCGTGGATCCAAATCCCATTACCAAAATAGTCGAATGGAATTTTTCGAATCCGTTCCCTGCTGTCCTCCCATGGATCCTGCATGGGGTGAGTGGGAGGCAGCGGTGAGGAGCACAATCCCGTGCCTTCTGCTGTCCTCCTGGCTGCCACTACCAGGCGGATCCTGCATGGGGCAAGCGGGAGGCAGTGGCAAGGAGCATGATCCTGCTCCTTCTTCTGTCCTCCCAGCCGCCACCAGCCAGATCCTGCCCGGGACAGCCGGATCCTTTGCCTTATTCCCTTATGGGGCTTCAGAATACAGGTTAATAATAGCTGCTGAAATCTCTCCTTCCTGAGTTATCCCAGTTCCGAAAAGCAGATACTCCACTGACTCAGTGAAACTACTTTCAAAGAAAAGGTGCCCTTTGGAAAGGTTTTTGAAGCACCTGGGGTGGGGTGGGCAAGGTATGGCCTGCAGGCAGGGCACAACCCCACCAATCCCTCCAGTTTGCCCCAATGTTATTACACCCCAAAAGCCTCTTGAAGCATGATTTGTCTATTAGATGCCATTTTGGGGATTTTTTTTACCCTAAAATTCCCTTTTAAAATAGAATGGAAGTGCATGCATTCCAGGTATCCCAATTTGGTGTGGATGGTCCTGATTAATCTTTAATAATTAATATCTCCAAATTATTTATTAATTAATTATTAATTAATGAAGTGTTTTGATTTGAATTGTTAAAATAATACAAGAGGACCAATAAGAAAATTAAGATTGGAGGAAATGCATCATTCAGCTCTCTTTTGCCTGTCTTGTTCTTCTTGCCACCTTGTGGATTTTAAAAGGAAGAAAATGAATAAAAAGAGAAGTGGAGACCCCTTTCCTAAAATGGAGGAAAGAAATAGTGGAGAGATGGTTTGTTGCTTTGGCAGGAGGCCATCAGGCAGCCATAGTCATTTTAGCATCTCAAACCTTTTAGGTTTGAGATTGGATTTCCCTCGATAGCATCACTTATTAGCCTGTATGGAAGTTTTTAGAGCCTTTGATTTAATGATAACATGGTAAGGCAACAGCTATATGTGCTATTGATTCAGTCATTCTAATCTATTCAAAGACCTAACATTTGATTTAACATTTGAGTACTGACAAGACTGAAGAGCAGCGACAATCTCTTCTCATACTTAAATGGGAATTTTTCAGTGCATTTTGGAAATTACACAAATATGCATACATGCATGCACACACATACACTTGAGTAGTGACTGCAGGTCCCCAGGGCTAAGAACTGCATGTGTAACAGCAGTCTTTTGGGCAAGTAAATCCTATATTTGAACAAGTCGAAATGCAACTCCCATAATTTCACAAACACTGTGGCTAGGCCATCTTGGTTGGGTGCTTCTCAGAGCTGTGATCCCCCCCAAAAAAAAAACCGTTCCAAGGTCTGAGCCTGATCAAACAGAGACATCAACTTCTGTACTTGCATTATCACCCACAAGAATTTGTGTTCTTATGCAGATTGCAGTTATTGTTTTCTGCATTGTATTTTAATGCATTTTATGATTCTATACTTATTTATGTTGATGTTCAATTCAGATACAGAGTTCAGATACAGATTGTTTAAATGAAAAAATTAAAAATTATAGTTCCTTGACTTGAAACTACCTCAGTATAATAATAATAAGTATATAGATATGTTTTCCTGAAAGTGAAAACTATTATTTAATTTGTTTTTCATTAAACAAAGATGTCAAATTCTGCTTCAAAAACACTTTTCAGTGGAAGTGTGTCGGGAGTCCTCCATGTTTTATTTTTTTTAGGATACAGTGATTTTGAGGAAATATAATGTAGGCTGTTAGCTATTCCCGGGCCCAACCATTCCTTTCCTGGCTGGAATTTCAAAGGAACCATTTGGCATGATGACGTTCGTTCTTTTACAACTTTTTTAAGAAACTGTCTGTTAAAGTGTAAGGGGGGGGAAAAAACGTTCCATTCTCGAGCTTTAACGTCTGAAGACAGCATCCCTTACTATGTTCCAATAAATCTTCTATTAAGTTTGTTGATCCGTGTAAGAGTGAATCTGTTCCTGAAAAAAACTAGAGAAATCCTTTCAAAAAATGCACCAATTGATGGACCAGTCGATTACTGAAGAAGAGCAAGGATCTCCAGAAATCTGATGGAGCTACAGAAACTGAAGTGCCCCTGGATACCCAAGACAAAATTGCGCCTGACCGAGGCTATGGGAAACCCCCCCAAGGGCCAAACCTGGGGGCTGGGGAGAAAAGCCACATACGTCGTTGAGACAACGCAGAAGGGCTGCTAGATGGGATACATCAGCAAAAGACCTATCCCTTTTGGAGGAGATAAAGCAAATGGAAACCGAACTGGAAAGAAAAGATGAGGAGATACTCGAACTCAAGACCATGCTACGCGAGATGCGCATCCGTCCCTCGCAGACAGGGAGATCACCAGGAGAGAAGAGAGCCCCGAGCGGCTGTCTCGGCGGCAGGCACCCCTGGTCCGCCCCAGCAACCAACAGGGCACACGCCAGCGCCACTGTTCTCAGAAATGTGGGAGACCTGAAAGCGACCTTCAACGGGAAGGGGGAGAAACTCTCCTTTTTTGACTATGGCAAACAATTTCATGATTGATCACGGCCATCTATTTCGGGATGATGCGACCGAATTCGATACCTAAGCCAGAGGATGAAAGGACTGGCAGCAGACTGGGTAGCGAACCTATATAGACTCCCGCGCCCCCGAAACTGAAAATCTGCAGCTCTTCATGAACCATCTGCGGGAACGCTTTGAAGACCCCCATTCTTGGAAAACACCAAATATCAACTGAAACGAATGAAACAAGGCAGGAACGATGTGGGGACGTATTCCCGTGAATTTAGAAACCTGGCCACCAAAGTCCCGTGGAGTGATGAAATTCTAATTGAGTTATACAAAGATGGACTAAATCCTGATATTGTACACGGGTGCTTAATGCAGGCCAATCCACAGACCCTGCTAGGTTGGGTCAGACTAGCTACTGAAATGGAAGGCATAACACGAACTGTTCAGCTGAACCGACAAAGACAAGACGTGCCAAAACGACAACCTCGCGGTCCCACCGTCCTCAATGCTGAGGAACGGAACAAACGTCTCCGTTTGGGCATGTAAGTTTGGAAAACCGGGCCACCTTCGCCAACACCTCCCGCGGAAACCAAGCTCCGACTGGGACTAAGGGAGCACAGCAGGACCCAAAGGATATAGAATTCACACATCAGACAGCGGCCGCCAAACAACCACTTAGACGCACTTCTAAGGACCCTGCAGCGGCGACAGGAGACTCCGATCCCGATGATGAAACCACCTCTTCGTCCTCATCTGACATAGATGGAGATTCTAAACCTGACTGCGATGACTGGCAAGCAGCGGGGAGCATCTCTAAGTACTCCTAAAATTCCCCATTTCTACGCCACGGTTGCGATTAGTGGCAGCGATGGGACTTTGCATGTACATAGGGCATTAATTGACTCTGGCTGCTCCAGAAGTTTGTTACACCCCAAATTGGCCAAACAATTGAAAACTCTTTATGAGCCCTTGGAATGCCCCATCAAATTAACGCAAATGGATGGGACCTCAATGACTGGGGGAGTAATTAGTAAAATCACTAAGCCCATCTCATTTCAAATGGACAAAAACAATTACAGCATGCGATTTCTAGTTCCCAAGGCGATGCAGTTCAAATTGGTCTTGGGAATGGATTGGCTTCGTGAATATGACCCCCAGATAAACTGGACTGCTGGCACTATGTCCTCTTCAGATGAAAAAACTTTTCTATTCCCCATGAAGAATTGCAACAAATTCCTTCACACTACCGAGACTTCCAAAAGGCTTTCCACGACAGGGAGGCTGACAAACATCACCACACGGACTTTGACTGTAAACTGGAATTAGTTGGACGGGGCCACCCTGCCTAAACCGAAGTTTTGCCTCCCATGAGCCAAAAAGAACTCCTTGCTCTCAAGAAGTTCCTAAATAAAAACTTGGCTCGCGGCTTTATCAAGCCCTCTACAGCCCCAGAGTCCTGTCTTCTTCCGAAAGAGAAAAGATCCCAGCGCGGATCCGAGACTGATAGTTAACTACTCTGCTATTAACCAGGTTATTTCCTCCAATTGTTATCCCATACCTCTGATACGGACTGTTTTGGACCATCTTGTTCAAGGAAAATATTTCACCAAACTTGATCTCGGAGAAAGAGGCTTTTAATAGGATTCTAGAATGGACCCGGACTCTGAGTGGCTCACCACCTTTGCAACTCCTCTAGGTAACTTTAAATGGACGGTTCTTCCCTTGGCTTACAATCGGGGCCATCTGTGTTCCAAATGTCTTGAACACCATTTTCCATGACTTGTTGTATCAGGGGGTTCTGATTTATCTGGATGACATTTTAATTTACGCAGATTCCATGGAATCTCATGTGTCATTGGTTCGTGAAGTGTTACGAAGGCTTATAGATAACAACCTCGTGGTTAATCTATCTAAATGCCAATTTGACACCCAAACTTTTGATTACTTGGGATATAGGATTCAAGAATTATTAGCTAAAATGGACCCTTCGAAGATTAACTCCATTTTGCAATGGCCCGTCCCTAAAACTGTGAAGCAACTGCAGCAATTTCTTGGTTTTGCGAACTTCTACCGGAACTTTATTGAGGATTTTGCTGCCATAACGCTTCCACTCACCAACCTTCTGCGGAAACCTAAAGGATCCACTGCGGGCAAGGCGCATAGACTTTGTTGGTCGCCTGAGTGTCAATCGGCGTTTGACCATTTGAAATCTAAATTTACGTCTGAGCCCCTACTCCTTTTTCCCGACAGTACGAAGCAATTCATTGTGCAAACGGATGCTTCGGACTTTGCCATGGCAGCCGTTCTTTTACAACATGACACCACAGGAGCACTCAGGCCTTGTGCTTTCATTTTGAAGAAATTTTCCCCTCAACAAGCTAATTGGCCTATTTGGGAGAAAGAAGCCAAGGCTATCCATTTTGCGCTGTCCTCTTGGCGTCATTTGCTTGAAGGGGCTCGACTCCCCTTTGAAGTTTGGACTGATCATAGGAATTTGCAAGCCTTACAGTCTGCTAAGAAACTCTCCCCTAAGCAGGCGGGAGGGAGTGGGCTAAATTTTCCAGAGATTCCGATTTAAAATTGTTTTCAAACCTGGCCGAACTAACCAACTGGCGGACCCTCTCTCTCGACTTCCCTGTTTTGCGGAATCCCCTGCTACGTCCTCCCACTCCAATACCTTGTTTCCTGCCTCCTCTCTGGCTTCTCAAGTGACTACTCGTGCATTAGCAAAGACAAGGCTTTCTGCCTCCTCTCTTTGTGACTCCGCTCTCCGCGATGCTATCATTCATGCAGCGCATGCAGACTCCTGGCTACCGGCAAACAAGGATAAAATAGAATGGGTTGACAATCTCCCCTTTTATGGCACCAAGGTCTACGTTCCCCCTGCTGCCCGCGAGCAGGTACTTCATCGTTATCATGATTCCAAACCCGTCGGACATTTTGGGTTTTTCAAGACATTGCATGCGATTCGCCGCCTTTTTTGGTGGCCTGGATTAAACCCCTCCGTGCAAACTTACATTAAGCAGTGTGCCACTTGCAACGTTTCTAAGTCGCCCACATCTAAACCTCAAGGGCTCCTGCAACCTCTGCCTGCGCCTGCTAGCCCCTGGTCGGTCATCGCCTGGGATTTTATGGTGTCTCTTCCCTCTTCACACGGCTTTCATGTTATTTGGGTTGTTACTGATCACTTTTCCAAGCAATGTCATTTTGTGCCTCTAAAGAAACTACCCCGTGCTGACCAGCTGGCTGACCTGTTCGTTAATCATGTATGGAAACTTCACGGACTACCTTCGGTGATCATTTCGGACAGGGATCCAATTTTCACTTCCAAGTTTTGGACTTGTCTACTGAAAACCCTGGGAGTCACTCAGGAAACTCAGCAGTGCTTATCACCCTCAAACAGATGGCCAAATATAAGACGTTGTAACAAATCTCTTGAACAATTTCTTAGGTGTTTTGTTTCTGAGAACCAGAATGATTGGGCTCCGCTCCTTCCGTTCGCGCTAGAGTTTGCCATCAATTCTGCGGTTCATACCTCTACTGGGAAACCCCCTTTGAAATAGTTTACGGCTTCCTTCCTTCTCCTTTCCCCCCTCTCCCTCTCTTCCTCCGCTCCTCCTTCTGTTTCTGCTTGGGTCTCTAAATTTTCTGGCATTTGGCAATCCGTCTCAGATGCTATAGCATCCGCTAAAGCTTCCCACAAACGTTTCGCTGACCGTAAACGGCAGCCTAATCCCCTTTACCAGCCCCGGGGGATTTGGTTTTCCTTTCTTCTAAGAACATTTCCTCTCCTTCTCCGTCTAAAAAACTTTCCCCCTCGTTTTCTCGGACCTTTTCCTGTGAAAAGGGCTATTAATGATGTCTCTTTTGAACTAGATCTCCCTTCTTCCCTCAAGGCTATTCATCCTGTTTTTCATTCCAGTTTGCTGAAGAGGGCACCTTCGCTGACTTCTTCGCCGGCTGATGTTCCTCAACGCCCCGACTTGACTTGCTACTGCATTCATATTACTATTTAGTTTTCTTGTCTTTCTACTGTTCCGTGATATTTTCTATATTTTGTGTATCTTTATGTATATCTTTTTTAAAAAAGTGGGGCAGGATGTCGGAGGTCCTCCATGTTTATTGTTTTAGGATAGCAGTAGACTGAGGAGATAGTGGGATCATGGTGTTTAGCTATTCCCAGGCGCCAACCATTCCTTCTGGCTGGAATTTCAAAGGAACCATTTGGCATGATGACGTTCGTTCTTTTACAACTATCTTTGTAGAAGTTTCTGTTGAAGGTAAGGTGGGGGAAAACGTTCCATTCTCGAGCTTTAACGTCTGAAGACAGCATCCCTTACTATGTTACAATAAATCTTATTAAGTTTGTTGATCCGTGTAAGAGTGAATCTGTTCCTGACAAAGTGCTTTCTTTCCCTTGCTTTTTTAAACCCTTTTTTAAAAAAAGGATTCAAAAGATTCGAGATTTGTGGATTCCCAGAACCTTCCAAGGATTCGGATCCGGATTCGGATCTGGAAAATTCTGAATTTGTCCCATCTCTACTATTTAGAGTTAACTTAGATGTCCTCCTCACTCATAGCTCATCAGTCTGTGTTGACTTTTAACCACAAGGTGACCATATGGAAGGGGTTGATGAGGGGGCTTCTTCTGTTCTCAGGGTTATCAGCTTCCAAGGGCATTGAAATAGTATGTGGATTAACCCTCTTATTGCTGGGCATAGTTTCTGTACGCTCAACATTTCCCAGGAAACAGAAAATAAAAAAAAAAAAAGATAGAAGAAGCAGCAGTGTTACTCCGGGCATGGGCTTTATTTAATTGCTTTACTCCCAGTTTCACACATGCTTTTTCACACACAGCCTGGGATTACTTTCCTTAAAGAACTAAAATATGACAAGAGTTCTGTTTGGGTTTTATTGTCACCACAAACAATACTATGTTGTGCCTTCCGAAGCACAAGTAGTCTGGCGCTACCAATTGGCTTTTCATATTGTCAAGGAAGAGACTTACAAAGGCAGTTATCAGCCATGCTGAAGGAAACAAGACTTCATCTCAGCTCACAATAATATGTTCTCACACAGATGTTATCTAATAACACCAATCAACCCTGCTTAGGACGGGTCACTGACTGCCGCAAGAGACTTATATGAAATGCACATTCCCCTAAGGCAAGGTGCTAATTATGAATGTGTCATGGAGAGAGATGGACAGCTGTGCCACTCTGAAAAGCTGATGTACAGATTGTTCTAATCTCTTCAGTCAGTGTTTACCTAATAGCTATGTTTTCAGATCAGGTTTTTGGTGGGTTGTTATTTTAAAGGGCCCTATAACAAGTTAGATGAGATGTATTGGGGTTTATAGGTTTCTGGATCCTTTGGTAAATTACTGCCATTATTACAACCCATAAACTGATAGTGCCATAGCAGTGGCCCCAGTCCTTACTTGTGCATGATAATTTTGGGGAACAAATTTCTGACGGAAAGTAAAGAAGAATTAAAAGAACAAGATATTGTTTCCTTCAACTTCTATCAGTATATTTGATATTAAGTGAAAATTTCCGGTGTAAACATAAATTTCCAAATATCCAATGTAAATTTTGAATAAAGAGCTAAAAGACAGAGATCAGGAAAGAAAAAGTGCAAAAAATATGCAAATTATACCCTGTATTTTTAAACAAACAAGCAAACAAAGCAATATAAATACAAATAAAATTAGAGAATCTTCATATTCTAGCATTATTTGATTCAAATGTGAGCCATCAAACATGGTTCTGAATGGTACCCAGTTTCAGATGCAGCCAGGAAAATGTATTGCCTGGAGGGTGCAGGTCTAATTGGAAGATCAAAGCTGTACAAAATGCCATTTCTACAATGTGTTAATGATCTTCAGATGAAATAAAAATGTCTGAGAATATTGCTAAATAATAGTAATCATCATCATCATCATCATCATCATCACACCACCATGTCCCAGGAAACCCCCCAAAATTGTGGAAAATGGAGTGGCACTCAATGTGAGAAAAGGCAAAATAGAATAGTACACGCTAGAATGCATGAAATTAAACTTGATGTGGAAAAAAGGCAAATAGAGAGAAGCTTTTTCTTTTCTGTTACTAGAACCTGGGATCACTCAGTGAATCTGAATGATGGAAGAATCACAGAGCTGTCCGTTGTTTTCAATATTGCTTCTCAACCGTTCCAAGACTAAACCAATAGAGAAGTGGCTTGTTCTAATCCAGTAGTTCTCAAGACTTGATTTTCCAGATATTTTGGTCTTCCAGAATCCCTGACATTGCCAGTATTCACTGGGACCTCTCAGAATTAAAGTTGTCTACTGTAGAACCAAAGGTTGAGAAGCATGTCTTAACTTGTTGTGACTTATTAGTTAGAATCCAGCTAGTAACATGACTATGTATGTTTCTTTTCAGACAGGGCAGAGGAGACAAATTTCTTATCTTTGCAGTCCATCACCAAAATTCCCTCCCAAAAGCTGTCAGCCCTGGCAGGGGCCGCTACTGCTTCTTCCTAGAAGGAAGGGGGAGGCAATTCAAAACATGATGAGATGGCTGCTCTGGGCTCCTGGGAGAAGGAAAAAGATAACACACTCAGTATTCAGAGTGTACTCTGATTCCACACATATAGCCTCAACACATCCTCTCTTCTCCCACGGTAACCAGCAACAGCCCTTCTGAGGACTTGGCAGCTGCCACAGGTAGTAAAGGACATGGAATTACTTAGAGAGAGCTACATTCCAATGTAGGATCTTGACAACTACTACCAGACTAGATTTAACTTGGTTTTGGGGGGATGAGTGGATTTGGTCATAAATTACTGTGGCCTAACTGACTCAGACTGATTATTTGGCTTGATCTGATTTATTTTACCTTGATAAAGTCTGGTACAGCATGCATTATCCCTTGTGGATTCCTGCCAGTAAGAAGAACACTCATCATGTTGTCATCATGTTACAGCCAGAGTTCATTCAGTGTTAGCAGACACAGGACAGAGAAGGAAGAGCACTGCTTCACACAATCCACAGTCTCAATGTGAAATGAGTTACCAACTAGGTCAGCTTGAAGAGGTGAGAGGAAAGCAGACAAATTCTGGGAAGACAAGGCTTTCAATATGAGTAACTGCTATATTTTGTGGCAATATACCTCTGAACACATTTGTTTGGAAACATGGATTCATATCTCATGGATGGATTTCCCTCAGGCATCTGGTGAAGCTTTGTGGAAACAGAATTCTGAACTAGGCTGGCCTTTGGTTTGCTGTAGCTGGCTTTATCTTATGTCGTTTCCCTTCTATAAATGTATTTAATGATACAAACAATTGCTAATAACTTTTTCAGGAAGATAAATTGCAGCTTTCAGAATTTTTTATTTTAAAAGTTAATGGAAACCTGCACAACCCTGCCAAATTATTTGATTTCATTGTGACCTATTCCTTATTAAGTGTTAGGAATACACACATACGTAGTTCTTTGTTCATTAAGATGGCTTTTATGATATCAAAATTCTAGATAGTCTTCCCACTTTTCCAGCCACACATATGCAAGGAGCTTCTGAAATTGCTCTACTAACAAGAAAGAATGGAACTAATGATTATATAGTCAAGAAAAGTAATTTTAAAAAATATGGGATTCTCTACCTCAGAGAAGAGCATAGGACCCATTCTGAATCAGACCAAAGGCCTATTTCATCCAACAATCTGCTCAAGTAGAGGCTAATCAATTGTCTACAGGAAGCCTACAACTGTACCCTCCATCTTGCACTTCCCAGCAACAGATATAGAGAGGCATATTACCTCCAGTACTGAGTAGTACCTGACTAGTAGCCACTGATGGCCTCAGCTTTGATGGTTTTGTCCAACCCTCTTTAGAAGTCAGCCGAGTTGGGAGACTTAAGTACATCCCATGGTAGTGGATTCCACAGTTCAACTATCTACATGAAGAAATGCTTCCTTTTATCTGCCCCCAAGCCCTCCCCCCAGTTTCAGTGGAAGACTACAGCTTCTTGTTCTGTGAAAGACCCTTAGTACTTACTAGTGTCATCCATCAGTGTTACAGTCATGTTTAATATGAACTTTAAAATATTATACCAGACTACATACGATAACTTTCCCCCCTAAAATAATACAGACATTCAAACAGGAAATCAAGAAACAGATGTATAGCTGCTATATCATTTTGTTTTGATTTCATTGGAAATGGTTTTTCAATTGATGAAGTAACATAAAATAACTTCTTCCATTGCATACATATTTTGTTTAAAAAAGCAACTTGTTAATATTATAGCCATTACAGCTTAAAACATGACAAAAGTGTACATGATTTCCCTCTTTCATATGATAAAGCCACAACACCATCATATGTGGTTTGTAAGCTGGATATATTGCTCAGTATGTTCAAGTGGATTTGGCATGCCTTTGACTTATCACACATGTAAAACATATGAGGAACATGTCTATTTCACTTACTTCATATCTCTGTAAAAAAAGGAGAGAGATAGAGAGAGAACAGAACAGCACATGAAAAAATGAACAAACCATAGTTTGCTTTTAATTATAAATATGATTATACCAGTGGAGTTATCACCACTAACTACAGAAACAACTGCTAGATGGAAATACTTTGTCTCTGCAATTCTAGTGAAAGAGAGCAGATGTATTATACTGTTATCCTTGCCTTTTTCATCTAGCACTTTCAAACCAGGTTTTATGTACATTTAGTTTTTGTAGCCAAGGTATACAGCCCTCACCCCAAAACTTTTAGTACAGTCTTCACCCACATTTCACAAAATTTAAAACCTGACACCAAACTTTATATGGTCTTAGAGCAAGTTCACTCCCCAAAATATGTGGAGCACACTCCTGATGACTCTAACACCATTGATGGCTTACATGTGTGAAATGGTGTTCAAAATTACAACAAATAGCTCTTGCATCTCATCACCTCACTTCATGAGATAGATCAGGCCCAGATGTTCAGCTCTGCATTATCCAGTGTTAAGTGATGAGGCACAAAGTGATCAGATGTGTACACTCTCTCCTTCATTCATTTGTTTAATAACAGATAAATAATTCACTAAACAAAAAGGAAAGTCTGAAATTTACTCTTAGCTCACCAAACAGAAAAACCTTCCTAAAACTTGATGTTTCATCAGAATTTCATTTTATTGTTTTGGATATACATTTTTGAAAAATCTGCACATGCTCAAAAAGACACACTTGTTTAGGACAGTGGCTGTTAAAACTTTGATATAAATGTGATAGAGTATTAAGAATTATGAATACTGAACGTAGTGTCTTTCTGTTAACCCTACATGTCCTTTTGATGTGGCCATTCTGCTATTTTTCTTTGTGATCATAACTGTATCTTGATTTTCCTTGTGCAAGTTTTCTATTGTTACCTGCATTTCTCTATCAGATTTGAAGTAGATCAAAGTCAATTTTAAATCCCACAGTCTTGGATGTTTTACCTTGGGGAGCATCTATAGACTGAGCCTCTATCAAAAAGAACAGAGAAGGAGGATTCAGCTGACTTTGTTCCCTTGATGAAAAAACAGAAGAAATAAAACTTCATTTCTGTCTGTAACCAAGTCTTAAACTATCTTGTGTTCACTTCTCCCAGACTGCAAATACAGTCAAAACAGCTGAAAAGTCTTCACAAAATACTTGCTCTCAGTTTCCCTCTTCCACTTCCATCACTTTGGCTGTTGCACATTGTCTCTTGGCAGGGGTCTTAAATGACTTTAAAAAAAGAAAAAAGAAAAAACCCACTAGCATTGAAGTACTGCTAGTTTTTTTTGTGATAATGTGTATCATGAGAGAATGAGGTAGAATTAGGGATGGAAAGTATACTCAAAAATATTCCAAAAATGATCAAAAATGTTCTTCTCAGGTGTCAAAAAATTCTGATGAGAATATTCTGATGGCAATCTTTGCAGTTTGGGATTTATTGTATGTAAACTTCACGCTGTGTTGTTTTGAGCAGAAAGTAGCATTTTATGTGTGGGAAATAGCATTTCCTGCCTGTAAATAATTTCTATGTAGAAATATTATTCTTTGCATGGAAAATGCTGTTTCCTGCAGTTGGGAACTTAGCATATACAAAATTTGTACAAGGTTATTTTGTGGAAAGAACAGCATTTTTCTGTACATAAAATTCTATGCAGGAAACAGCATTTTCTGTATGCAAAAATAACATTTCTGTGCATTGATATTATTTACCACATAGAAAATAAAGTTTCCTGTGCAAAAAATAGCATGCAGAAATTTGGCACAAAATAAGTCTTCTACTGCAAATAATCTTAGAAAGCTGCACAATTTTCAACCACTTTCTGGAATAACTATGTTAAGAATATTCATTGCTTGCTTCAAGAAGGAAATCAGTGAAGAATCACATTCCTGGATGAAATGCAGAAAGGAGGTATTGGAGGTCTATACAGCTCTCTCAACCTCTGTTCTTGGCTCTGTTTTTGGCTGTTAACGTCTTAATGATGACTTGCAGGCTAAGACAGGGTATAGGACATACACTTTAGCCTGAAAGTCATCATCAAGAAGTTAACGTCTGAACAAGCTCCCTAGCATGAAATACGTAAAGTGTTTGGTCTCTCTCACTCTTTCTCTCTTTCTTTGTGTGTATGTATCTGTGTGCATATATATATATATATATATATATATATATATAACCTATTTTTTCAGTATTTAAATATTTGCAAATCTAGTCTTAGTGGCAGTAGTGGCAGTGATGATAGTAGTGGTGGTAGCTGTAGTAGTGGTAAATAATAATTTTAGATTATATTTGTACTTTGTACTTTGCTGGCTTTATGAAAAGGTGAATTTAAAATGCATTGGATATGGATTCTGGGGAAATTAGTCAAGAAACAAAGAAAAAAGCATCAGTTCATAATGAGGGGATGTTTATAGAAACTGTTGTTCCAGATGTTCCACCTGTGCCATTTCACTTGTTTGATAAACAAATAGAGAAAGTGATGGATAGAGGCCAAATATGCATGGGTCCAATTGCAAAATGTCTTTGCATCTCCTTGTTAAAAGGTAGGGCTTGTCTTTTGAGAGGAGGCTTTGTTTCTGAAAGCTGTTTGACTGAGATAAATACAATGTAATCATCTATTTGTCTACAAAGGAATGGCAGCAAGGCAAGTTTCATCCAAAATCTCATTACTTCCAATATGTCTTATGTAGTCTATAGGGACTGTTACATAAAGGTGAGAGTGTAGTCTATTCTTCATGACTTGCCTTTCTGCAAAAATGCACCCCAGAGGGAGCCTATCAGTGTTAGTTCAAGTGTTGATTATTTCTGATTTTGATATCAGTCATTTGTGAATTGTACCATGAGTCATCTCTTCCCGAGATATTTCACAAAGGGTCACCATAAGCTTGACAAAAAGAAGTAATTTTTTTGTTTTCATTTTCCTGTTGAACAGTAGCTGGCATATTAAGGTCAAATTGTCACATTTTTGTTAGAGATTTCCCTCAGCTTCTTAACTTTAAGATCTTAAGAACATTGTAATTAAAATGTATATTTGCATGATAAACTGGAGCATTGTTACTCCAAAGGTTACATATAATAGTTCTTGAAAATGTGGAGGCTCAGTGGAATAGATCATGTCTCTGTGTTTTGAGCATTTATTTGTATGGGGGAACACAAAAGGAAAAATGTTGCAAGCTTAGTGGAAACTAAAAGTTCTTCCACTGAATTCTTCTATTTTTGTACTGTCTTTTATAAAATTGTATATTGTCATTTATTTGAGATATCCCATCCATTTGTGCTTTTAGAAACTAATAGCATATAATTAGCCCCTACAATTTCCCTGCAAATATTACAATTGCATAGATCTTCAAGTATGAGATGGGAGAGAAGGGACAAGTGCAGTAGCTCTCCACAGTCACTGTTTCATTTGCTCAGCATACTTGGAGGGTCATTGTGAGGAGAGGGCAATGGAGGAGCTCTGTCAGATCCAGAACTTTTGGAAAACCAGTTTTCTATAACTCAGGTTATCTCCACAAATATACTCCCTTGTGTAGGGGATTACTGGAATTTAACAGAAGGCACAGAGCTAAATTGCTTGTTACAGCTCCTCATTCTCACATGGCAGCCTTGTCTACAATTGCAACATCTGCATAGCACTAGTTAATGCTAATTAATACAGTTAATACTAGTAGATGAAAATTTCTCAGTCTCCATTTTGCTAAGTTCCCTAATTCCACCTGCCTTTTTCTCTTCCTTTTTTTTTTTTTCATATTGGGTTGTAAGTCTTTATGCTTTACTTTTGCACCAAAATGTGCATATTTTATACCTTTTTAAAACAAATTTGCACATTTTTATTTCCACAGTTTACCTGATTTATGTAATATTTTCTCCATTGACTAATCTGCGCACTCCATTGATTAATTTGCACACTTTTTCAATAGCACATATTTTAGCTGCTCACATTTTTGAAAATGCATGTTATTTTATATGCCCTTTAGGTCTCAAAAGTCCTCTGTTAAGCCTCACAAATATACAGATGCTAAAGGCAAGGTGGCCATTTCCTCACAAGTCTCAGGGGGTGAAAAAATGCTACTTAGGTCAACTTTGTCAAGTCTAATAAAATTTCTTTGTGTCCCTCATGAAAACCAATAAAATGAAAAGTAAAAACTGAAATATAAACAACAGAACTATGTAAGATGTAAGGGTGAAAAATCCCACCCTCAAAGATAAGACAAAAGCAATTCAAAGTAGTAAATATTAAAAGCAATCAAATTAACCCAAACTAAAGATTCAACAAATCTGTGCAAATCCTTTGAGCTTATCTACTTTGAGGGGAGTGGGTTTCAGGTGCAGATCCAATTTCAGAAAACAGTTTGATACCAGTTTAATGCCTCTTGGATTCTGGGAACTTACTAGGGAATGAAGTTGTTCAAGAGACTACAACATGTATAACAGCAACTAAAATGTTCAGACCAAACTAGATGTATGTCATAGTCTTGGAACACACCTTACATTGTTTATCTGATCAAATCCCATTTTTACCCATGGATGCAATGAACACTTTGTTCTTAAGTACTGTACTATTTAAGTTTTGATCTTTATTTTATCAATTACTTCCAAGATTGGGAATTTGTAACCCTCCAGATGTTAACTACAGTTCCCATCATTCTTCACTACTGGCTATGTTGACTAGGATAGATGGGAGTTACAGTCCAGCAATATCTGGAAGGCTATACATTCCCTTGTTGTATTGTTTTCAATTACTATATGGAGTAGTTGGCTGATTGTGTAGGTCTGAGAACAGCAGCTATGTCTAGTTTCTATGTGCCATGTACATATCAATCTTCAATATACTAGTCCCCGCAACAGATAAATAACATTAAAATTTCTGATGCCTAGAGGGAAATGTGAGAAAGCCACTACACTCATGGAGCCCAATGGCAGTCATTAAGGCCCATCATTAAGGCCCATCAGTTTTTCCATCTCTGGCAGTGCTTTCTTCCATGTCTGCAGACCAGTAAATTTACTCCTGGTTTTAGTATAAACTCTAAGGGAGCTAT